>VWZF01005177.1:2543614-2709752 GCA_013396755.1 Sclerurus mexicanus | reverse complement strand
AAAAAAAAAAAAAGATGGGTGAAGAACAGATGTCTGTAGTTTCCTGACTGTTCATAGGCAAAGGCTAGACTTGAAAGTGTTGTGGAATATCCACAGTGATCTCTAAACAAGATTCAAGTCTGAGGACACCCAGTGTTCAACCAGGATAAAAGGTTGTTCTGAAACTCACTTCACAATGCTGCACATGCACTGCTGCTGCAAGTTCTACTTGGCAGTGCCAACTCTTCTTAATGACAATCATGTAAGTCTTGGAAAGTCATCCGCACATTCTTGGCTAAGAATCTCCTCCTCAACATTCACAATTTAGGAACATATGGGCTCCCTTGTCAGCTTACACTCGTGCCCATCTGCTCAGATGGCATGGAGTCTGCCCACAAGACAGTCAGATGGTTTCTCTAGGGTACACATGGCATGCAATAGTGGGTTTAGATGAGCAGCCTGCACAATACTGAAAATGCCTTTTCTGCTGCAGGATGCTTCTCATCTGCACCAGCAGTCAAACACTGGCACCACATGCCCCCTTAAACTTGAACAAAGATGTTTGAATGCATTTGACAGAAAAGAAAAGGAAGCTGCCAGCTGACCACTTTCTTTGATTGTAGGAAATTGGGCTGTCTGAGTAATAGAAACACAAAAAGAAACACTTTCTCAAGACGTACAGTCCTGGCTAATCATGCAACATTTAATGTACAAAGTGACCCAGAGGAATATACAGAATATACAGAACTACAACCGAGTAATTCACTGAAGATTAAGCCATAGACTATAGTACCTAAAATACATGTAGAAACACCATTTCACTTTAGCTTTCATCTTTCTATGTTACTGGGAAAACATGGGGACCAGGTGAGAGTAAAAAGTCAACTCCCAGACAGTGGTATGTCCCTCATGGCACAGCAGAATTCAGAATGTAGGAACTTGCATTTCCCTACAAGTTGGGAGTTGGTTTTAGATTTTGCAGTAGTTGCTCCCTAGAAAAGGGCCTCAGGCACATTAGGAATTGACAGGGTTACACACTAAGTCTAACTTGGATAGCCCAGCTTTACATCTGTCAGGATGTCGAATACCAAATTAGTTTTCAACATCTGTGTGGTAACATCCCATTGAAGCAAAGCCATATTCAGTGAAAAGACTTGGAAAGTGGGTGGGTAAAGCAGGTGAAGACAGGTGAAGGTCTTTTTATACACATAGCAATGCAGCATCCTGGCAGATTGTACCAGAAAGCTTTTCCAGAACAGTCTGCCATATATATACATCAGCATTGCATGTGTGGGATAGAAGCTGTATGCTTATATCTCAACAGAGATTGGTCCTGGCAGGAATAGGAGAAACTCTTCAACATTTATTGTAGTGGTTGCTCTTTCACTTACATCAAACAAGATGGCTGCTACTTTTCCAAATCACATTAATTTTTTTTCTCCAAATACACACAAATTCATGACAGAAGTTTGGTAATCCCACAAGCTGGCATGTTCTAGCAAGTGTAGGCATGCAGGAGGAAGTTTGAGCTGCAGATGAAAAACTTGTCTCAAATTATTCCTGTTCTGGATACTGTTTATCCAAACAACTTTAGGGAATGCCTTTTAGCAATTAGTGTACTCACAAAAAAAAAATAAAAAGTAAAAATAAAGAGTTTGCACAGTTCAGAGACCAGAAATGGATTAAACTGCTAGTTAATATTGTTTGAACTGCCTAATCAGAAATCCTCTAAAATGCTGCTTTTCGGTTCTATTTCAGTAGAGATTAAATTAGGAGACAGCTGAACCACTTAATGAAAGTAAACACACAAATAAGAACAAATCCAAAGAAAATAGTTCTTCAGTAAGCAGTGGTGATTATCCAAGTCTAGTACAATTAATACTACTCAAATTACATTAAGCATTTCACTCAAATATTTGTTTCAGTTCTTTAGGTAGTTCCCCCCACCACCTGTATTTCCTTTCTATAAACTCCTGAATAGCAAAGCTTTATTTACAAGATCAGTGGCATATGAATTGCAAAGTCTATTCTACAATCATAAATAAAAACCAGTTTTAAAATCTGCTCATTAAGTAGCACAAATAAAGAACACCTTCAAGGAAATTTTTGAAATATTTCAGAAAAAAAGTAACTGTTCATAACATCGTATTAATTTCTCTGTGTTTTTCTGAGCTAATTTTCCAGTGTGATAGCTGTTTTCCTTAGCAAATAAGGCAATAAGAGACTGTACTAGAGCACTTCTGATCAGAACTAAGGGTTAGCATGATCTTTTCTCCCTAGCAAACTTGAAATAATTCCTCCTGATTTATATTGGTTTGCTTCTCACATTTAGAAGGTTGAATCAGATTGAAGGAGAGTGCTTCACTGAATAAGTATTCATTTTACCTTGTACCTCTTTTTTAGCTTTTTAAGTATTCTTCCTCAAGAGCAGGAGAAATTATAGCACTCTAAAATGCATGAAAGACAAAGCACAGTAAATTTGGCCTTGGATCTTAGGCAGCTGTAAAACAATGACAAATGAATGTGCTTATATCATTTATATCCTGGAAAAGGAAGGAAAAAACCCACAAAAGCCCCTTACTTTTCATGCATAGACTCAACATCAAATGTAGTGATTCTCAACCCACTGGGTCTTACCTTCTAGAGTCTATCACTACCAAACCTGAATGGAGTGTCATACAATTGACTATGATTCAGTACATAGTCCACAACAAAAGCCATAATTTAAAGCACGAATGCAGGAGCATACTGAAGCAAAACTGACCTCAATAAAGTCAAACTTCTCGAAACAACAGACAAAATCACAATGACAGATTGAATACTGAATGTCCAATATTAATAAATTATTAATGCACTTTTACGCTTTACTATGTTAGGAAAAAAAATACAAAAGAGAGTACTTTCACATGCTAAAGAGATTCCATTAGGTGAATTAGTCTTTTGGACATTCAAGAATGAATGACAGGTATAACAGGGACTAATTCTGGAATACTTTTTTCCTCCTGCTTGTTTAAATTAATTATTGTATGCAAGTCTTAGTCTTTCCTCTTGCAAACAAGTAAATCCAGTAACAAAAGAGGATCACCTAGAGTTTGTCCTGCCATTGAAAACTGAGGCTTTTAATCAATTCCTAAAGGACAATTTCAAGGCAATTCAACACAGCATACTTTTGACTTTTGATATCCCAGTGTCAGGGGTCCAGCAATACAGCACCTGTGAAGCAAAGTGAGCTTAAAGGTCCATACACATATAAAGAACTAAACACATGGACAAAGAATTACAATGCTGAAAACCCATAAAAATATTTTAGTCACTACTCTGGATCCAAAAGTCAGATCATTTAAAGATGTCAGCTCTTCCAGATGCAGTCTCTGAGAAAAACTAATGAGCAATAAAGACGGAATAATCTTTTTTACTGAAGTCCAATCAATAGCACTTACCCAATCTCAAAAGTATAAAGGACCTACTCCCTCAGCCATCTATAGAGAGGAAAAGCAATGTATGCAGCAATGTTACTTTCAGGTAGCACTTGCATTGGTTTATATCTAGCAGTTCCATCTATATACATGCCACCCAGACACTGCAAAGATGAATATTGGGATGCAGTACAGAGACTGAAAATTTGAGCATGCAGGTGTGTTTCCTGAGGAAAACTATGAGTAAGTTATGAATTAGTCCTTGATAAGAAAAAGACCAAGTCAATCAGTCAGGTCAGTTGGAAGTGGAAAGCCAAGACCCACAGATGTGCACTAAAAATCAGTTCTACATTCATGCGAACAGCAGCTAGAACAAGTGAACTTGTAAAACAGCAATACAATAAACTTCCTTCTAATTAGTATGTATAAATGATTTTATCATGCAATTCCATATACCAACAGTTAACACTTTCTCCATGAGACCACAATCCTCCAGGACTCTGCCTTTTCTTTGAAGCAGGAAGAAAGGGAGTCAAAATTTCAAATAACATTACTGACTGCATAATACCAACCCATAGGAAGATCATGACCTGAGAAACTCAGCATCCCACCAAAACCAAAAAATTGTCCTTGGGTACTGTTTGGATAATGGAGTCTGTCCTGTCACTAAATAGAAAATTGGAGTGAGGTGACAAGGCTAGGAACATCAATCCACCCAGAGCCTGTGCAACAGACATTGAAAAGCTGAAACACTGTAATGGAGGGGCACTCTGGAACCACTGCATAATGAGTCCTGATGGAACAAAAGAAATCTTTCTATTTCCATACAATTAGGGCTGTTACAGACCGGAATTGATTATGCAGACCTGATAAGCAATGCTACTCATCCTGGAAACTGTACAATCTACAGAATAACATCCTGTAAGTAAAGTCTTGTGTCAAGGCGTGTGATTAGTATTCTGTTAGGGGTTGATTTGATTATTCCAATTATAAGAATCAACTTACAGCGGACTTTGAAAAAATGAAACCATGTGGGAAATCCCTTGCACTGCTACAGTAACTCTCATTCTTAACCCATTCAATATATGACACTAATGTGTTTAAAACTGGATTATTTATCCTTGTGTACACTAGTAGAAAAGAAGTATTCTGCAAAAGCTGAGATGACAGACCAAAGAAAGCCTTTCTATGACACAAAAATTTTAAAAGAATTTGTCCTTGAATGCAACAGGGGACAGTGATGCTCTAAGTTGAATGGAGATGTGTGCAAATGCCCACATCAATAAAAAAGGTTTGTACACTGTTAAACACAGTCCTTGGAGGTAAGCTAATTAGCAAACTAGAGAGTTTTAAAGCTCTCAAGTGAAATCTTTGAACTGAAAAAAAAGTTATCTACTAATGAAGTCCCTTGTGGGTTAACAGTCTAGATTTGGCAGCATACATACTGCTATAGCTGAATTTCAACTAGGCTGATACACAGACAGCAAAAAGAGAAATTGCATTTGAGGACAGAAAAAATAATAGGTACAGATATAAAACACCCACTGACCAATATCTCTCTTCACAATTACTGGTGTTTAAGCTGTAAGTTGAAGAAGACCAATCTAAACATTCTATCTCTGAAAGGAAATGGCAAGTGAGATACACATTTATGGATGATTGGTTTCAAGCAGTATCTGAGAAGTCTCTTACCCACATAAAATGTAACAGAATTTATCATTATGAAAGTGATATAAGTATATATTTTCAATGTATTGCACAGAAACAGATGCGACCTCTCCTTTTTTGGCTTTATGGTTTTTGTAAAAAGACCTTTCTGTGCTGTTTAGCATAAAGTATTCAGGTTTACAACTACACTTGAATTAGAATCTTGAATCTAATAAAAAATGTAAGCAGAGTAAATATTCACTGTGGAGCTCCATATAGATTTAATAATTGTACTTATCTTGACAATAAGAGAGGGATTGTAACTGAAACAATGTTACTTATTCCTTACTAGGAAAACATGATTTATCACACTGCAACCAAGAAGCTGGTTATATGAGCCTCATTATTTAATAAACATGATATTTTCATATTGTGTTATGGTTCTTTATCTCTCTCTGACTACAAAATCTGGTAATTGCACTAAAGTGGCTTTAGGGAACAATCAAAACAAATAAAGCTCTGAAGTCATGAGCTTCCTAAAACCTGTCACAACTTAGAAACACAGAAACACAGAAAACAGAGATCTGGACTGAAAACAGGAGAAGTTTTTTCTTATTCTCAAGTAATCGCATCAGGACTTAAAAAGCTGCCATCTAAAAGGCCAGCAAAGTCATTAGAAAGGGAAAAAGTATGCAGAAGGTAGTTCCCAGAAAAGTGGCTTTGATAAACAGCAGGATTAGTATGTCCAGACATATGTATGAGGAAAGAATTACATTCCTCCTCTCTTGAGTATGAAGAGTTTTCCAAGCACACATATGTCACACTACTTTTGTCTTCCAGGTTGAAGGCTGACACACCTTTGACCTGTGGCTTTGTAGGAGAAGAGGGAAGAGAGCACTCCCAGGCTACCTTAGACAGAGCACTGTAGAACTGTAACAGAAAAGTTAACAGAGCAAGTAAAACCTGACTTTCACATTCTGTGAGTAATTTTATTAATTTCATTATTCTTTCATTTCATTTTTTGCATGGGATCTTCTGCTCCAGCTGGATCCCTATAAATCTATGGAACCTGATGAGTTTCATCTGTGAATGCTCAAAGACCTGGCTGATGTCATTATGAGGCCTCTCTCAATGATTTTTGAATGGTCTTGGGAATCTTGAGATGTCCCAGTTGACAGATGGCAAACGTCCCAGTTTTCAAAAAGGACAAGAAGGAAAGGCCTGAGAGCCTTACTTCAGTGCATGGTAAAGTTTTGGAGATTATTCTGGGAGTTACTGAAAAACACCTGAAGGACAACACAGCCATCAGTCACAACCAGCATGGCTTCATGAGGGGAAAGTTCTCTTTATCAAACTTAATTTCCTTAATTTCACCACTTGTCATCTCAGAAAGTTGCTTAGGACGTTAGGGCAGAAGCTTTTGTTACTGTCTCTCCTTTTGGAAAAAATGTTCAGCACAGAGCTAGATAAACACATCATGTGATGGGGTGAGCAGCTGGCTCACGGTTCAGGTACAAAGGGCTATAGTAAATGGGGTAACATCAGGCTGGTCACTGGTCACTACTGTGTTTCCACAAAGCTCCATTCTAGGGCCAGTGCTCTTCAATGTCTTCATAAATTACTTGGATGTGAGGCTCAAAGGAATACTAAGTAAGTTTGCCTGCAACACTAAATTGGAAGGAGCTGTTAACTTCCTCAAGGGCAGAGAGGCCCTGCAGAGAGACCTCAGCAAATTGGAGAGATGGGGAATCACCGACTGAAGTATGAAGTTTAACAAGGGCAAGTGCCAGATTCTGCATCTGGGATGGAACAACTCTGAACCTATGTACAGGCTTGGGAACAAGAAGTTAGAGATCAGTCCCGTGGAAAGGGACCTCCATACCCTCATCAATGACAAATTGAATATGAGTCAGCAGTGCCCTGGCAACCAGGAGGGCCAAGCATGTGCTGGGGGCATCAGGCAGAGCATCACCAGCCAGTCGAGGGAGGGGATTGTCCTGCTCTGTTCTGCAGAGTGGAATGGCCTCATCCTGAGCATAGTGTTCAGTTTGGGGCACCACAATATAAAAAAGATATTAAGCTATTAAAGACTGTCCAAAGGAGGGCCATAAAGATGGTGAAGGGCCTAAAAGGGAAGCCATATGAGATGTGGCTTGTTCAGCCTGGAGGAGACTGAAGAGAAACCTCTTTGTGGTCTACACCTTCCTCACGAGAAAAAGCGTGAGGGCAAGCACTGATCTCTCCTCTCTTGTGACCAGTGATATGACCCAAGATAATGGCATGAAGCTGTCTAAGTGGAAGTTTAGGCTGAATATTAGGAAAAGGTTCTTCACCCAGAGGGTGGTTGGGCATCGGAATAGGCTCCGCAAAGAACTGGTTACAGCACCAAGCCTGACAGAGTTCAAGAAGTATTTGGACAATGCTTTCAGATATGTGGTGTGATTCTTGGGGTGGTCATGTGCAGGACCAGGAGCTGGACTTCGATTATCCTCAAAAGACCCTTCCAGCTCAGGATATTCTATGATTCTATTCCTCATTTAAATCAAGCTTGACGTTTCTGGCTTGCCTTGGTTTTGGTAGAAACACACTTTTTCTTTTTGAACTTAGTTAAACTTCACTTGCTGACACATCTGTTCTTTTATTTGCCAGATGGGACGAGCTTCAAAGGTGCATTTCTGTTTATTCAATACACACCTTTCAGCAGTTTTACTGCTATTTAGTGAATACTTTAATCTAAGGGATACAGAAAGCACATTTTTGGTTTTGTTGAAATCATCTGGGAAGAGAAGAAAGTGGCTGACACTAACTTTCCCACAAAACAGAGGCAAACTACTAAAAAATGCATATTGCCAGTATAAGACAAAATTAGGGATGTCACAGGGTCACTATAAATGTCCTAATCCATAGAGAAAAGTGCAGGTTAAAGATGGACAGTTTGGACGTCCCAGCTTGGTCAATTGTTCTTGTGATGCCTTTGCAGAGCATAAGGTCTGTTCTTATCCATCTTTTCTGTGAGTCAATCATGCTTACACTTTTCAGAGAGCTCCAGATTATTTATTAGTTATTTACTAGACACTGTCTTAGAACAGACACTTTTTCTAGGTGGCTTCTGAATTATTTGCTGCCCATAGTGGTTATAACTAATCCTTTTGACTTCCTTCTGGGATATTTGATGAAAAACACCACTGTTTTGTAGCTGTAAAACTTAACTGCAAAAGGGTTAACCTGTATTCAGCAAATGCATAGTTGCACTGGAGAGCTACCTAGGGATCAACTGTTTGTATTAATCCAATCAAGAAAAAAAAAAAAAAAGGGGGAAACCAAGCTTTGTATATGCAAACAAAACAAGGCTGCAAAACTTATCTGCTGTGCCCTAGAGAAAAATTTGTCCCCAAAGCAGATAAATTGAAAGGATCTCTTTATTTCTTATAGACTTCTTTTAAATTACTTCAGCATTGTTATTTCCCATATAAAGCAGTGTAAAGAGACAACTGTCAGGTTGCAAATGCCTGGAGGCAGGGAAAGAAGAGGTCAGGCAGTCAGACATCTTTTATGTTCCTTTTCTACTTTAGAAAAAAGTAAGAATGACTATATTGCTCAGAACAAAGTCAACTTTATCCAGCATCTTGTCTGACCATGGACAGTAACAGATGTGTCAGAAACAAGAGGGCAATAAACATAATAATCTTAGCTACCAGAAATCTATGGCTTAAGGTCTCAGAAAGTCACTGTTTACGTATTTGAGTTTAATAACTTATGATGGGTTTTTTATTATTATACCATGAATTTATTCATGATTTTTAACCTGTTTTGGTAAGGGTTTTCTTCAGTTTCTGTAAAATGGCTGCCATTTGATTACTTTTCAGTAAAAAAATAAGAGTGAACAGCAATTCTCAGGAGCCATAGGTGCACCCTGGACCTATTCACCTCCATATTGATGACTTTTATGTAATCTCCATTTCTTTCCCATGTGTTCGCTGCCATTCCACAGCCGCCAAGATGACAGTCAATTGACCTATCCATGGTGATACCAAGATCTACTTTCTGAGGGGCAAAAGCTAATTTTGAAACAATATTAATTCTTCTAAGTAAGGTTATTTCTCTCTCAAGCTTACTAACAGTGATATGTCATGGCTTATAAACAGTACCCTGAGCAGGGGAATAAAGCAAGTTGCAAAAGATGAGGTGTTTGAAAAGCAGTGGTGCAGTAACAAAGCTCTTCATATAGCCTGCAGAAAACCTGAGGAGCAGGGTGAGGATAAGAGATGCAAAAATTCTGATCAAGGAAGGCAGCAAAGTGAGACAGAGAAAAGGACACAAAAGCCTTCCTAGATAACTTATGCATTCAAGATTTGATGGCCAAATACACTGAACAATAACTATAGGGAACTCAGGCACAATATCTCCATAGTGACTAGCAAACAAGCAATACATTTTTTCCTTCCTGGTTTCCAGCATCTTACATCCCTCCCGAACTGGATGTTTTCTACAAAGTTCAACCTCTGTTCTAAAAAACACAAGTGCTTGGTTTTTTCAGACATTCCCAGAATAGAAGTGAGAAAAGTAAACATCTACAGAATCTCCAGGCCTTATTTTATTTTGAACATTTCACAGCACTCATGAGATTACATCTAGACTAAAAGGAATTCTGAACTATTCTGCTGTGTTTTCATCTCCTTCTGAAGTCTTCTTCAAAATTACAGCCCATTTGAACCTTCTGACTACTTAATAAACAAACCTTTGTATTATCACTATTATCATCTAATTAAAATATATCTCTTTCAGAGCTTTATTGTATAACATAAAGCTTCAGCTGCAATTTTGTACAAAAATTATCATGCAGACTTCAGCTAATTGCACCTCTCAAACTATAGTTCTGCTATAAACTGGCAGCAGTGAGATTACACATAAGTGGTATCAATTACTTCCCCGTAAAAAAATTTCTACAGGAAAATCTTGTAAGTTTTAAACTCAGTTTTACAGAAAACATGCTTCAGCCTACATCATTACATCTATAACAAAGTGTTAATTCTGCTTTTAACATCTTGTAATACCTGAAAGGGTTTCTTGTGCAGCTGGAGATAGTTTTTGTCATTTGAGACTGTGTTACTATTGTTTCAGGAATAGTATGACATCTACCACAATTTAAAACCAACCCCAATGAAAACTTTTCTAACTTGCATCACCACAAAACCCACTGGAACAATGCAAGCCTTGTACTCTGCAGGTGTATCTACCCACAATCTGCCTTCAGTGTGAAGGCAGAAGAATAATTATTGTAGTATGTTGAACATGCTTATAAATTGCAGTGGGTGTGTCAAGGGAGACAGCATAACAAAGACAAATGATGCCCAGCAATATTTCTCACACAATATAAATGCCTGCCTTTCTGTCAGAGCCTCTGGGGGGAGAAAGAGGGAGGGGAGCCAGCATGTCACCAACTAAAGAGTGAGGTGGAAAGTAGGTACCTGTCAATTGGATGGAAAGACATAAAGATGGTGATACGGTGATGGAAGTATCAAGCTCTTCCTTATCAGAGGTAAAGTTCAAACCACCTTGGGAGAAGGGGACTTGGAGAAAGAAGTGATCACCTAACCTATGCTTCATCTGAACACTGCCAATTTTCACTTTTGTGTGGCTCGCTAAGGCTCGGACTGCTTCCATCAATGTCACAAGGATAAATTCACAGCTATGAAATGCTGCAGCATAACTGTCTCTTCTAATGCAGAGGAGCTGGATGCCACAGCACAGTGTCAATGCAGTGCTTGTAGTCACACACTGGAATGACAGGACAGTCCTGCGCTGAACTGAAATCACTGTAATTGAGATGGTTCTTCAACATGAAGGATACAGATCATGGCAGTTATGCATTGAATCGGACAAGGGGCCAGATCTACAGTCACAGCAATTCTTAGTAGTAAACATTTACAATTCCAGATAGCTCCGCTGCCAGTGGAGCTTCCTCCCATCACAATTGGAGTATACAGGTGCTTTCAGAAGGGAACTAGGCTCTTGATAATGGGACAGAACACTTTGGTTTTGAAAAAGTTGGCAGGATCCCGACACGGTCACAGCTTAGAGAGAGACACCTTCCTCTATGGCAAGTTCAGCAAAGATCACTAAAATGGCATACTTAATCTGAATGAAAATTAACATAACAAAGGAAAAATAAAAAGGCAACAATGGGAGACAGAACAGAAATAAAAACAGTTTATATGCTGTGCTCTCCCTGCCCACCATTCCCCTGCAGGCAAGTCCTTGTTTTCATATAAACTTAGGATTTTCTGAGTTGCAGGCAGTTCTGCCCACTCCACCTGGTCCTCCCACCACAATCCTTTCTGCCCTCTCCAGAAGGTCTGTGTGTGCCCTCTGACCCTCACTCTCCCAAGAGCAGACCCCAGCCCCAGGTACAGCTGCTACAGAAGTCCCCTCAGCCATCACCCAAGTAAGGTGCCCACAGAGAAGTAGTCACCCTCCCACTCTAGAGACTTCTTCCTCCATGCTCTCCTCAAAGGGGCCGCAGTGCACAGCAGCAAATCCCAAATGCTGCCCATCACAATAAGTGACAGAAAAATGTAAAAGAATGAGGAGACAAGTGGAGAGGGGCAACCAAGATCATTAA
Organism: Sclerurus mexicanus; assembly: GCA_013396755.1. Classification (NCBI taxonomy): domain Eukaryota; kingdom Metazoa; phylum Chordata; class Aves; order Passeriformes; family Furnariidae; genus Sclerurus; species Sclerurus mexicanus. Next base: position 2,698,088 of record VWZF01005177.1, on the reverse strand, counting down.
AGAGATACCATGAATCAGGAGAAATATGATGGATGTGTATAAACAATGAGTGCAATAGAGAAAGGTTCAGTCAGCCATGTTTTTTCCTAAATTAAGAATTAAAGGGCAATTGATGGCAACAGTAAATGATGGGTTCACAACAGATAGAGATGGTTCCTCATGTGTAGTTCAGCTGTGTTGTGGATACAATAAAGATTGCCTGAATTCAAAGAGGGACAGAAAAAAATTATTGGATTAAAAAAAGAAAACACTATTTAGCAGCACTGAATATCAGGCAATATTTCTGACTCAGGAGCTACAAAAGTCACCAGTCAGTAGCTGCTTGAAGAATATTTGGATAAAATATCATGCTAGTGTGTCTCTTGTACTTTTCCCTACATTTCAGTGATAGGATCATTGGACCACCAGGAACAGGAACTGAGTAAAGCCAGGCCCACGGTCCTATGAAAAAATGAGTTTTTGTTTATCTAACATAAATAGTTTTTAAAACTCTTACATAAGAAGCCTCAGACCCACTGGATATGTTAGACTAACTGCAAATAGGAGGGTGTCATGTATCGCTGTTCAGAGAGCAGCAGCATAGCTCTCTCTTGAAAGTAAGCATTGACACTAGTAAGTTTTTTCTTATTAAAAAAATAGATCTATTCTTTTCCATCACATGTAGTTATGGTGGTTTGGAATGAGCCTGAATCCTTCTTGGATTTTTGCTAAATAACCATGGAAGGATGTGGAAGAAATCAAAAAGTTTGACTATGAGGTGACTGTCAGAATGGAACACAAGCGAAGCATTAAATGACTGTTTAACTAATAATATGAAACGGGAAAGAAGGAAGCAGGACAATATGACACTTCTATGGTGTTTGGAAAACTTAAACTGAAGATCCCATACCATGACAATTAGCAAAAAGGAAACTTAAGGGACCAAGAAGAGAAAAGTAGAGGAAAGATAATAATATTAAGAGAATCTTTGTCTCTCTATTAGGAGATTACACATGATTGCATTATGAACCTTTATATATTTATTTATGAGTTTAATTTTATTTGTAATAAAACGTACAAAAATGCAGAAATCTTAACATCAAAGAAGCAATGGCAACAATACCTGCACACAACAGCATCAACAGTGCCAGCAGACCAACTCTCTTTACACACAGGAGGACTTTTTTATCTCAAGAATAATTTTAATTTTTACAATGTTTAAGGGATTTTTCTGCTGTATTTAAAACTGTCTTTGATAAAATAAGGTCCCTATTGGGCTATTCCTTTACTCTTTTCTTATTGGACTTAAACTATTCCCTTTCTCTTTTCCCCTTAGATTTCCATATCATTGATGATTATTTTCTTTCTACACCTCTCTCTGATTATACCTTAATCAGTAAGGAATGTCTCGACAAATAGGTTCAGGTTGTTAAATTTCTACATTTTTCCAATCACTTCAAGAATTTCATTCCCAGATTGGTCCATTTACAAGTACTTTGCAGACTAAAAAGTCCATAATTATTTCTCAGAGAAAGATATATAGTGAGTGACATCACTCACTTCTGAGTGAGGAATTTACATGTAAAGATTTAGAACCTGAAATACTGAAGTACATGAACAAATCCTTCTAGAATTTCACAAGCCAAATTCATTTTATTCCAAGATCACATATGCCAATTCACAAGAGGGAGCTTTGGTGGATTTTTTTTTTTTTTATGGTCTAACATTAGATCAGATTCTAATTTTTTGACATTTAACCTGGAAATGTCTTCTTACAAGGTTTCTGCAAAGGCCATCTACTGGTTTTGCACTGGGGAAGTATTTTTTTTGCTTCCGTATAAACTTTGACTCTTCATGATGTCATATACTAGATTGCCTTTGAGTGCTCTGTTCTTTAAACATTTTCCTGCCCATCCTTTTTTTAACTTTCCTCTTTATTCTCTTTATTCCTTTTCTTCTATTTGGTTTCATTTCTGAAGTTTTCTGCAACTTATTAGTAGTATTTATAAAGGCTTAAATGCTGGAAAATATGCATGATTACTGGATTACACAAACAGAAAACCAAGCAGACTAAGTTTTCAAGTGCTGCTCACCACTTCATCACCTTGGCAATTGCTGTGCTAGCCTCATTAAAAAGGGGACAACCCAAAAAGATTAGAAGTAATGGCAGTACTTTGACAAAACAGACAAGTTTAGCTGCTGTTGCATTTCCCAGGGATGTCACTGGTGTAATACTACAGCATTCTGCAACACCAGCACTATCTCAGCAGCAACAGCCTGTAGCATCTTCCCTCAGCCCATATAAAATTGCAGACTAAAGGCCCTTTGGATATATAGGGAACAGTAAATAAAGCTAATTAAAGGAAATCTCTTGTTTATATTACCCAGTCTTTTAGGCACAACAAGGCCTAAAACTGTCATACTATATGTCATGATTTCTGCAACTCTTAATTTTAAAATTATGTATGATGTTCTTGTCAAAACATGTCCCTCTACAACCCAAATTATTGTTGTGAGCAGAAAAACATAATGTTTAACCCATAGAAAGAAATGAAATGGAAAATTTATACTTCGTTTTAGCAGTAAATAACATTAAAAGAAGTGGCATAGAGCTCATTTTAACAATCAGCCACAGGCTAAAGAAGCAGGAAACGAAGCTCAATGAAGCAATACAGTGGATTGATTCATGAAGCTTGCATACCAGCAAAGCTTGACTTGAAACCTGTCTGGAGTTAGAGGTAAAAATAAAAGAACCACCTCATCTTCCTGAAGTATCCAAAACCACCAGTTATGTTCCCATATGGAGAAAGCGGCAAAAATTATGGGCAGCTATATTAAGATGACAGCAGAAAACTGAGGTAGCAAGGTTTCTCTCTGCAAGAGTAACAATGGGAGGTTAAAGGAGAAATTTTTATGGAAACAGAGATACACATACTTGGTAACGACTGGAAAAGGTAATCTCTGCCCCTGCCCCTGTGGCGTTGAGACAATGCTTGCACCATTTTGTAACACCTTCAGAACAAGGGGTACTTTCCAGAGAACACTCTTGTACCCAGTAGAGTCAAACTGGGTAGACTCATACCTTTTTTTTCTCACCACCTGCCTGGTTGCAGCAGTTTGTTTAATAAGTATTCACTTCAACAAATATAGCATTTACAATAAAAGCATTTTGAAAAACTAGGAATCTGCTGTGAAAGCATTGCTAAGTCTCACTGAAGGTGCAATTCCATTTCATACATGAAAGAGAGTCTCTAGTCATGCAGAACAGGAAATGCAGTTGTCTCCAAGTTTGTTTGCATGTTTTCTAGAGTTCATCTTTCCTTTTCCTAATGTAGCATCAAAGGATAGCAAATACAACATACCTCTGATCTTACTATTTAACTATGTTAGCAGTGTTCTGTATTATTCCTCTGCTTCACTCCAGTATTTTTATTCTGTTAAATGCAGTATACATTTAATGATTATTGTGTCAGCTTTTTTCATAGTCTTCTGACCATGTCACAAGTTTATTGACTTTTAATTAATAATTTGATAGCAATTGATAATCCTTTCCTTAAGTGATAAGCAAATGCCATTCACATGTTAAAATCACTAAACAACACTGAGTAAAGCAATTGCCACCAGCCCACTCAGCTATGAGAGAGTCATAGCTTCTGTTCAGGACCTGCTGTTCAGCAGTTTCCCAGCGTTTCCAAAGTTTTCTCACAGTAGTTTCATAAGAAGTTTCAGTTGACACAAATCATAGAATTAATTAGGTTCAAAAATACCTCTAAGATCATCAAGTCCAACCTTTAATGTTGCCAAGTCCACCATTAAACAATGCTCCTAAGTGCCACACCTACATGCAGCTCTACTGAAAAAAATGGGCAGTCTTGTCCTCCTTCACACTGCCAAGGTTCTTGTTTTCCTCCTTCTCCTGCAGTTCATATATCAACTTAAACACTCAAGTCATCAAATCCATTCTGACTGCTGAGGTAAGACCCACAGTCTCTAGGGCTGTATTTTTGCCAGGTCTAGACCTGTCCATAGATCAGCGGCGTGGCTCCCTGCATGGCTGCACTAAGGTTTTTACCTGCTACCCAGCCTGAGTGGAAGAGGAGAAAAGTGCTGGACTAGCAGAAGGTAAGAAGAAATAACATGATGCATGAAAAGGAGGTATGGCTTCTTTTGATGACAATACCAGAATGTCCTGTCTTAAATTGCTTGAGAAGCAATGGTGTAATGCATAATCTAGTCATGAAAGTTTGTGTTTCTCCTGGTGCTTCCAGAGAACAGCAAGGATTCAAAACTCTTGGGAGAAACAAAGATATTTGAGGAAAAAAAACAGGAAAGTTGCCAGGGACAGTCACTGCCCCTTTTTGAGGCATTAATCATCTCCAGAGCCCGCTCTGGCTATACAAGTGGTGTTTGATAATTTGATCAAGCCCCAGAAACAGTAAAACATAAGAATGTGCTGCACAAGGTAGTTTTCAATATCTTCTCATGCCAAAACTTCTCATGCAAAGTAGTTACCTCTAGAAAGTGATGTTTGCCTGCAGAGCAGCCTAAAAATTTCCCAATCTATATATACAAATAGAATTACAGATTCAGGAGATGAATAGCCCAGCACATTCACTTGCAGCAATCAGCACTGCTGTGTCAATAACTGACTTCCCCCTTCTCAAGGATTTCCATTGCATTTACTGCTTTATTTCTTGAAGCTCTAACAGCAGAAACGCGTATTTCTTTGCTTTACTTCTCTAATTTCAGTTATTATGTGTAACAAGGGAGTTACACAAAATTATGAGAGAAGTAGTAATAGTGGATCCTGATTATAGTTTAAAAATAATTGACATTTTCAAAAGTCTGACTCTGTAGTTCAACTGACAAATTAGCCATAATGATCCAATCACATCCCATTGGAGCCCGACAAGTTGTGTTCAGATGATTTTTACTGGTTGTTTGATTTTGGTTTTTTTTAAACAAGAATTATTTTTTTTTACCCAATTGGGGCATCAAGGAAGGCCTCTATTACTAGCATTAAACATTTTCACCTCAAGACCAATAAAAAAAGAAGATGCATTTCAGAAATTTAGTCCTCCTGAAGCAGCACAAATCATAGCCCTTTTAGGTACTGGATTTGAATGGGGAACACTTATCACCTCATAGAAACTGAAAACATGCAGGAAGCAAGCAATATTGGTTTGGACACAAAGAGTTAAAAAAAATTCCATTTCCCAAAGAGATGGAGGAATCTACCTTCATTTTACAGCTTCCTTCACTTTGGGAAGAAAATGTTCGAGTGGTGTGGGAGTGGACTTACAGTATCAGGAATGGAAGAAGTCATGCCAGAAATGGATTTGTGAAGAAGAAAGGTGATTCAGGGAAAAAAGACAGGGAATCCGTGTTACAATACAGTGAAAACTTCAGTTATTGGGGCATCTTGGCTGGCTTCTTCATTTCCTTCACAGAGTGGGACAGAGCTGGAAATAGAAGCATTCTTGTTTTAAAAGACTTGCAATACTGGAAAAGAATACCCTGCTGCCTGCACCAAGAATCAAGTGAAAAGCCTGCATGTTCCTGCCCCTTAAAATTTGTGGTTTTTCTTTGTAACCCTAACAAATCACTTCCACAGAGGTTTTATAGTGTTTTGCTGCTTCTGGGACTCCAAGGAAAAGGAAGATAAACACCTCACGTTCACTAGGCACATGCAACATTTATTACAATTATTCTGCATGTTTTAAATTTGTCTGAGTTCCTCAAGAACATTTTAAAAGGGGAGAGACAAAATAATTTCTTGAATGTATTGCCTAAGAAGGAAACATTAATTCCTGAACTTTCCTCCAGGAGGTTCCCAAGGCTTTGTATGAGAAGGAACATGTGCTCCTTTGGTTTCTTTTTAATGCAATGTCAGTAACATTGTGTGACCATCCGTATTCTAGTGTTTTCCTGCATGTGCACTGGAAGGGAGTGAGAATACCAGAAATCCTCCTTCTTTTGTCTCTGAGCTTCCTCTGCTATTGTGTTTGTATGACCACTCTCCGCATCCAAAAAGAAAAACAGAAAAAGAGTACAGCATCACTGAAGAACCCAGGTTATAAGGCTTATACCTCTGCATCCTGAAAGTGTATAACAAAAAAAATCAGTCTGAAGAAACAGCATTTAGATAAACCAAACAGCCAAGAATAGCCAGTTGAACCACAATCTCATGATATTTTCTGTAAAGTGAATTAAGGAACAACAATGCGGGGTTTTACATCTGTTGGTAATACAGTTAATATTACTAGTTAGAGCTGTAAAAAAAAGTATGACACACAAGTATCAATTTTGTATGTATTAGGAAGAAGAATATTCAGAACAGAACCTCACTTCCATTCAGCTCTAAATGACTAACAGCAGGACTCTAGGATATGCATAAGAATCAATGTATTATTCAAATTAATTTTTTTTCTATAAAGGTTTTGAAAGTATGCTCCAACTACATTACTCACATAAATTTCAGTTTTATTACATCTTAAGATGTGACAAAACACTTCTTGTAGGCACATTAACAATGTATATGCCCAGACAAACAACATTTATTCATTTATAGCACAAATTACAATCTGTCCAGGTCTTTTGCCTCCATATTGGCCAAGTTCCATAAATAGCCTTGCAGTGTGGTAAAGAAACATGTTCAATTTTTCACTTACAGATAATTAAAAATTTATTAATATGTAAAATTAAGTATAACAATCAAAGGAAACACCTAGAAAACTCAACATTTTAATTGATATTAAATTCAATTCACAAGTGTTGCCAGCCACACAATACCTGAAAGAGTCTGTCTCCTTGAGATCAGTGGCCTCTAGGCCTGTGCCAGCATGCAATCAAAATTCTCATTTACTTCTAGCATTTAATTTGAAAATAAAGGTATGAATTCTAGCATTTAATAATTTTCTTCTGATTACTCACAGATCTTTACATTATTCATTCTTAATCAGCTTCATAAGTTAGAACATTTTCTGCACAATCGTGTCTCTTCAATAAAAAAGAATCAATACACGTTTCCATTCTCTTTCTCCTATTTGCTGCTCCAGTTAGTCTTCTTAGTCCTCTGTTTTTATTAAGTTTGCTTTATTTCTGAGATTGAATTCACATGCTTAGCAAATGATGAGGTTGTCTCTTGTTTCAGTTCCTTAATTTCCCTCCTAAATTATCTGGCAGACCCTGGGTTGCTGGAGTGGTCCACTGCGTCTTTTTCTTGCTGTTTTTCACTTTTCCATTACATTGAATTAAAAAATAAAAGTTTACTCACTAATTATGCTGTTTTAATAACTATATTGATGTCTCAGCTTTTCTCTGATGACTGCCACCTTTCATTAAAAAGTAGGTCCTGATTTTTAAGGCTTATGCACAGGTCAGACACTTAAATGTCTTTGATCCTTGAAGCTTTACTGGAGACATTCAGCATTGCATCAAGTCACATAAACCTGGTCTGTCTGCAGGAAGGAATACAATTCTCCCTCCATGTGATCCACAATTACATCACAGCAATTGAAGATCGTATTTTTTGTGACATGCACCCATGTTACCCCAAAGATTTATTTGAATTCCAGCATCTGAAACAGTCTTTGTTCAGATCCCACTCTGCAAGGACTGTGCTAGTGTAGTGTAATATCACAACTGCATAGTCTCATGGTGTAGAGAACATGCAGGAAACATCACAGGTTCAAACACAAATCTCAGTCATTGATCTCCTACCCTGTCCCTCAGGCATCAGCAGGGAATCATTTGCAAGGCGACTGGAGCGTTTCTGTGCTCCCTCTCTACTGTCAAAGAGCTTCTCACCTCTGCTGATGTCTAAGCAATATTTGTCCTCCTCTGGGGGAGGAAGGTAGGAAACCACCAAAAACATTACCTGCAGGCTCATCCATTCACCCAAGCAAAAAAGTCTGCCTAAAAACATGAATTTGCAGCCATCTGTGCCTATTATCTGCTTCAGTTATAAACAAATGAGAGAAAGAATCCCTACAATTTTTTAAACATTAACATGTAGACTAGAAATCAGTGTAAAGACAGAATAACAAAATTCAGACATTTTCTTAGCCAAGCTATTTAACAAGAGAGAAAGTGAAGAAAGTCACCAACTCTTAGTTTTCAAAGTCACCAAAGAGTGTACCAGATTTATTTTTCTATTTTCACAATGGTTGCTTGCCATTTTTTTCTCTTACTATCCTCTTCAGAGCTAAGAAATTACTGGGCCAAATTACTTTACTCAGAAATGGGTTGCAGTTTCTTTATCAATTTGCCATTTACCCTTCATTCTATTTATTCATTCAACATTTCTCCCTGGAAGAAATTCAAGAAATCTTGCCTCATCTCTAATTCTCTTGTGGAGTTGCAATCACCTCTTTTGAAGATGCTTCCAAATCTGCGTCCATTTTGTATGTAGAGGGATTTTTCTGATCTACACTCATTTTTCATGCAAAGGGTTAGCAGAAGAAAAAGGTTATTTGGAACTGTGTTTCAGAGGTAGCTGAATGGCTGTTGGGCCTAGGTTTCCCAACCTGCAGGGTAAGAAGTCCATCCAAACAGTTTTGGAGTTTCTTTTTTTTCTAGAGCAGTCCAGGAAAATATAGCTAACTTACTTTTTTTGTTGTTTGTTTTTCCTTTTTTCTTTTTTTACGGTGGTACATGAAAAAAAACAAAAACAAAAAAACACCGCTGTAAAAGAAAGATGGGAAGAGGAGGGGAGTTTTCCCAGATTGTAGTTCAGACATACTGTAACCTACAGAAGAGGCAGACAGACCTGTGTCTCTGAACAAAAGGAGGGTCTCCCCATTACAGCACCAAGAGATACAACCTATCATGTAAATAAATCATTCATAACATAAAGATCCCAATTTCCATTGCTGTTTTCACTTGCTTCAACTTCAAATCTGGCTGTGGTTTATATTCTACTTTTAACATGGCACAAACAATTTATTTTTTGCCATCATTTTCCCTTGCCTGCAGTGAGGTACCTGGTATTCTGGCACGTGCTGTGCTGAATTCGTCCATCATATGAGAGTGGAGGTTTTTCATTTTCTCCAGCTCTTCTCATCATGCTATGCTCAGACTTTTGTCTGCCTTTTCAAATGCTCAGACAATTGCCACATCAGGGAAGGAAAACTAAATTTCGGACTAATGGGTACTGTGACAGCACAATTATCTCATGGCAGGAAGCCTTATTTACTTATTATCCAAACAGGTATAAAGTTACAGAAAAACCAAATCCTGCTAAAGGGAAAACTTGAGATTCTGTCTTTCTGCAAAAGGGATTTGGAGGGCAGGAGAAGGATTATCCCTCCAGACTTATTTAGCCTTGACTATCTCAGGAGACTAGGAGAATATTTTTAATCTCTGATCATGGACCTAGTTAGTCATGCAGGAGAAATGTCTGATTTTTCTTAGATTCCTTCATTTCTGATCACCTGATGCTCATGCTTCCCAGAAGGCAGTCCAAATAACCTACTGTCTTGCACCTCCAACCTTGAGGACCCTCCCTGGGCAGACCTGGCATCCTTATATTAGCTAAAGGTAGACCCCAACCTATTACCAGAATAGATCTAATCTGGAAAGTGTACTGGGAGCATCCCTAAGGCAAGCTGCTTGGAGTTCACCCACAGATAATGTTCAAAGAAGAGGTGGTTTATGTTATCTTTTTAGCATTAGCCTAATGGTTAAAACACCTACCAAACAAATGGGACATATAATCCCACAGCAGCACTTCCCAGGTGAGAAGGTTACTGAAGAGGGAGGTTTTGAAACACAACCATTCAGGGGCCAGGAATACAAGATTCACAGGACCAGATAATGAAAAATTTAAATGGACTGTAAATCTGCTCAAGGATTTACGAGTTGAAGAGGACAGATCAGGTGTCCTGGCTCTCTTCCAGAGTATTTCTTGATTTTATCCAGTGCATATGCAACTTAAAATGCATAAACTTCCCTAAGAAAGCAGAAGAAAAGGTGATAAACCCAGAATTACCCTCATAACTTCTACAACATTAGATAATGAAGGAAGTAGTAAAAGTAACAGTTCTAAATGTGCATTCACTGTGAATTCAGAAGACTTTCTCCTTTTAAGAAAGAATGAACAACAGCTAGTATATTTATTTTGTTGAGAAAAATTCTTTAATAAATTAAAATAAGCACAGAAGCCAAGGGTGGATACTACTGAGACAAACATTATTTCTCAGAAAATTTCTGTCACCAAATTTAAGAAAAGTCTTCAAAAAAAAAATGACAGTAAGAAATTTCAAAAACTAAAAATTTTTGAGAAATCCTTAGGCATGCTGTTCAGCTACTACAAATCCCCACTGGAATACATGACTTTATAATATTTCAAGTGGAATGTTGAAGAAGAAAGGAATGCAAATGTCTTCTAAATTCTTTGGGTTTATTCCCATATCTTCAATTTGATAAATAAATTAATAAACATTTGATGCAGAAGTTAGTCTTTATTTGGGGCAACAAAGAAAATGTAAATGTCTGAAGAGAGCAATGCACATTATTATCTCAACAATGACAGAAACTATTATATTAAAGGGGTGCAATGTGACCAACTTGAAACAGCTCTCTGAGGAACAGAGTAGGCTAGTGTGCTTTCATAGATGAAAAGTTAGGAAAACATCTGAGACTGCTTGACATGAGCAGCAACAGCAAAGCTGTGCCCCTCCAAGGTAGACTGCAGCTCTCCATTATGCCAGGTGTTCTTTTCTGTCAGCCAAAATTCTACTCACATCACTGAAGTTTCTCACAAATAAATCTAAAACAAATACATGTGGCCCACAGATCTCCTCAAAAAATTTTGCTTTACACTTGGAAAAAAAAAAAGCATGAACATACTATGTACAAGATCAAAAGCATCTTTGTTATTTCTGCCAGTAGAATTCTAAATGCATCTTTTAAATTGCTAAGGAATATGCATGTTTTGAATTGCTAAGGAAAACATTTTTAGACTAACGATAGTAAGCTGCTAGTCAGAAGCCAGGATAATTAATTTAGAAGGCATAAAAGTATATCGAAAACAGACAACGTAAACAACAGCTTACATGACCTCTAATAAAAATACATGCAAAATTTTCAAATCTAAAAAGTGTGCTAGAAAGACACGCACTTCTCACATTTCATAATACCCAAGTCATGTTGAAGATAAATAATGAAATCTAAAGCTGGAAATTTTTGAAATAATTTACATAGTAGTCCCATGATAAGTGAAGATCAAGTAGAATAATTAATCATCCTTTCTGAGCTAAAAGACATAGGACCAGCCACAAAGACGTGCAGGAATAATAAAGAATTAAGTCTAGCTGGTTTATCGGGAAATTCACAGTCTACTTAGAGAAAATGTTGCCTTTAGTCACAGAAATGTATGAATAATGATGAGGACTATAACACTGTAAATAATCACTCTCATTGGCATAAAAGGAAGACCCAGATATTACTAAATGTTAAAGGGGATTTACTTAGTATAGGTTTGTTTAGACAGTCCCAGCTGTTTTGAGGTAGCTGATATGCCCAAGGAACAATGACAGTGGCTGAGAGAGTGTGGAGGGACACAGCTCCTCAGACTCTGGACCTGTTCTTCTTTAGCTCCTCATCTCACATCAAAAACATGCAAGGTTTTCAAGGGACTAGGAAAGAAAGTTGTCCATGTTTTCTTAAACTTGTTTCTCTTGAACTTGAGAGTATTTTAGAGGGCCCGAGGATAGCCAGGAGTCACAAACCTGGAGAGACTGAGCAGCAGACTCCACCTCTGCTGCTAACTTGCTGTGGTAGATATTTTTGTCCAAGATCTTAGAGCAACCAATTAACTGACTCTTTTCATACCAAATTCCAACAGAAAACAGTAAAATTTAGGCATCTAAAATGTTTTATGAGATCTCAATGCCTTTTCCACCACCTGTAGTCTGTATGTGGAGCCGAAAGCCCTGTATGAAAGAGGTAAGAAGGTCTCAAGAAGCAGGCTAAGACAAATCCCTTATGTGCTAAAAAGATCCTAAGGCCTACTTCTTATATAACATTGGCTTCCTTCACAGGAAGAGGTGCTAAGTAAACATAAGATATATTCCCACAGCCAAGAAGTTACTTGAAAATGCACATGGAAGGGAACAAGATACAACAACGTCGTGTCCATGGAATACCACAAAGCAAATTAATGCAAAAGCCAAAGGTTAGCCAAACATTAAGGAGATGTAAAACACCTTGTCAGAAAAATGCATGCAATGCATAATAAAAATGGAAACAAAGAAGGTAATTATCTATAAGAACTTAGATGTTATATTAGGCCTTCAATAGAAAACATATTCCCCAGGAATAGCTAGGAAGTCCAAACTTTTGTGAGCCAATGTAATACCCTTTCCAAAAATAACAGCATATGCAAAAAAATTAAAAATCCCTTAATGTTCTGTATTGTGTCATGAGGCTCCTAATCTGCCCTACATTCTGGCACCAGAAAAATTTACTTAAAGCCCTTCCTCTACTCCAAGACTGCTCCCACACATCCATTCCTTAAAGGAACTTATAATTAAATACTGGTGCTTACCTGCCCCATGTCTATTTTATTTTGCCCTTCAGGCCCATGAAGTATGATCTGATCAATGAAAATAAGGAAGCAATAGCTATGAGGACTATAAATCTCTCCAAAGTCATTCTGATACATCTTTCTCTCAGAGGTACAGCAATCCATAATTCATCCCAGTGATTCACAATGACAAGCGTACAAAATGCTACAGACTTGTTTGGCTTCCTTTTCCAAAGGAGGACCAAAGTTAGGTTTGCCTAGATTTGGGGATTGGTGCTTAAGAGATAGCCCCGAATCCCAGTCTAAGAGACTGGAATAGACCAGACTTTTCTCAGTTTGGTCAGCACCTTGGCCCCAGCTCCAAGTGCTGCCCTATTTAGACAATGCTTCAGATCACAAGACATGGTCTCCTGCTTTAACAGGCTACCATGAAAATCCAAGAGAGGCATGTTTCTTGTACAAGCAAATCATGCCTGGCAAATCTGCTGGAGTTCTTCTTCCACCTACAGGGTGTGTTACAGAGAAGATGAAGCCAGATTCAGAATCAAATATTCTGATTAACCTGCAAAGCCTTTCACAAAGCTCTGTGAATTATGCCTTCTAAAACATTTTTTTTAATTCTTTTGAATTACTTCTGTGTAACCTTATTAAAGTTCAGTCTTCAATCATATCCTCTAAAAAAAAGCTTCTACTATAAAACCAGGAAAAAAACCCCCATAATTGCATGACTGCCGTCTGTTCATTCTTTTAAAAAACTTGATAACTAATATCTCAAGAAAAGGAAGAGTTACAAAGTGAAATTCTTCTCTTCTGTTCCAGCTTTAACTGAAGCACTCCATCTTCAAACAATGACTCTTGTCCATATTACAGATGCCAATAGCTCATATAATATGGCTCATATAGCTCATATATGACATAAAAATGGCCTGATCATGTCCTCTAAAATCCCCAGGTTGTTTTGCAGAATCTGCTGGTTTTCTTGGACAGTTTCAGAACAACCTTCATCCAGTAAATTGAAAGTTTTCTCGTACCCTAGAGAGTCCCTGTATTTTGATATTTTCTGTTTTGTAGCTTTGACCACAGACATAGAGAGCGTTTTCATCTGCAAGACTAAAGTAAAAATAAGTTAAAAGATATCAGGTTGCCCCTGTAGAAACAACTTTAACTGAAAAACTGAAATAAATAGGGGTGATCTAAAGAAAGACTGGGGAGTGGAGAGGCTAGCCATGATTTTCTATCGCTATTTTACTTAAATAATTTATTCCTATCCCTTGACACTGAGAGAAGGACTATCTCCTATGTTAGTTTTCAGATGAAATTTGAAAGAATAAAAGCTCACTTCAGATGATTTGCTGAAGTGAGTTCTCACCAACATAAATGGCAGAGATTTTGAACTCATACACTCCTTGAAACCGCGTATCTTCTCTGTTTCATACCAAATGGAATGGCTACAGGGAAAACAAACAACAGGACAAAGACTCCCTATATCCAGGATACATTAGCTTGTCAGAGGTCCATTATGACAGAAAAATGACGCTTTGGGTGTTTTTCTCGCAAGTGTATCTGCATAACAGCGCAGATACCAACAGACACAAAGTGTGTCAAACTGTAAAATAATCCAGAAAGAGGATAAGCATTAAGAATTTTCTATTTGTGATGCTTTAATTACTGTTTTGCTTAGTTTATTGAACCATCAAATTAGTATAATTGAAGGTGACAAATATATTATACTCTTTCAAGAATCAATTTGGACTTCCAAATATATCTCAAATTAACCTTCCCCTATATTACCAGTTTTATTTCACTTAATTTTTCAGTACTTATTTAGAATAATAACATATTTTTATACTAGGTAATGTTTATGTATAGCCTTTGAGTTTATTTTAAAACTACTACAGGAACAAAACCATTCCTGTAACTCTAACTTTTTTATCATATATGCTTACTAAGTCCTTCAAACCAGAGATGTATTTGCAAAAAGCAAAGCTAGGATTTTCCCACCAATTATTATAAAGCTGATTACACCATTCTTTAATTAACAAAATGTAAGACAGAGGTGATATTAAATGAAATCTGGGCTTAAGGATAGCCCTATATAGAACTATTATAAGTTAGAATAATTGTCACTATCAATTCCAGTTTCATTTCTAAATGAGAATAGTTCTGATCTAGATCTTGAAATTTTTCTATAAGAATAGTCCCTAATTCAATATTTTTATCAGCATATATAATGTGATCATGCCTCAGTAAGTCAAGAGCTTTGGCCAGGCCTATAGCTATTATGGCCAATTTACCATTAGCACTTTATTATCAATAATGGAAAGATATTACCCCTCTTGCAACCTGGAACTGCTATGAAATACTTTGATCACAACTTGCAAACAAGGTAGCCAAAATGTTATTGTACAGCCTTCCCCTAACAGAACAGGTACTTATATATTTGCAATTGGAAGCCTTCAATCTTACGGATAAGAAGAGCCTTGTTTTCTTGAAGATACTCAAAAATATTGTTAAATAATTAAATCATAAATTAATGTTTCTCAACATTTTCTGTGGGCATCATTTAAAAGTGACCCAGGAATCTTTAACTTACATCACTTTGTATATATATGCATACTTTAATTTTTTAAACAAAATTAGAGCTTTTTCATTTCTAAGCTGTTAACTATGAAGGTAATACATTTTTCCTTTGTACTGCATGTTGGCATTTCAAAAATAACTGCTTAGTTGTCAAGGTCTTTAACTGATAGAGGACATGTATAAAAATTGTAAAGGACAAACTGGATAAAAGTTGTTTCATACCTTTTTAACATTATCTCTCTTCTTACCAATAGACCTTCTTTAGTGTTATGAATGTTATTGAAATTGCTGTTTCAAACAGAAATCACATAAGCTAAAGATAAAACTACTAATACCTCTTATGTTTCTAGCACCCATAGGTAAGGGATGCTGTTCAAACAACCACTTACCATTCATCTTTATTTGTGGTAAATTTGGAATGAACACAAGAAATTCCTTTTTAAAGCTGACTGTGGAAAAGTTGCTTCTAAAAAAGCTGTAAGAACTGCAAGTTGTGTGATGGCAACCCTGCTTAGACTTCTTCATTTAGTGTAGTTGTGACTCATCAGAAGTTTGTTTGTTAGGATTGTGTGTTTAATTTCAACTCATTATATATACTGATGTGTCTTCTCTATGTTTCTTCTATTCTAACTAGGTGAATAGATGCTTAAATACATCAGCAGGGTGTTCTTGAAGCAAAAAATTGCTGCTTAGCAGGTTGCATTAGCCAGCAGGGCTGGGGAAGTGGCTCTTCCTGTCTATTCAGTACCTGTGAGACCACTTCTGGATTGTTGTGTTCAGTTTGAGTTTCACCAATATAAGACATTAGCCTAGCAGAGCAAGTCCACCAAAGGCCACCAAGGTGGTCAGTGATCTGGAACACAGGATGGCCAAGGAGAGGTTGAGAAAGCTGGGCTTGTTCGGCATTAAGAGAAGGCTTAAGGGAGGGATCTTATTGCAGTCTACAGTTACCTAACCCGAAAATGCAGACAAGATAAACTCAGACTTGTCTGAAAGATGCACAACAACAAGATAAGAGGCAACAGAAGGAAAGTCCAACTTGATAGCAGAATATTTCTATTCTTCACCACTAATGAGGGTGATCAAACACTGGAACTTGCTGCTCAGAGAACTTCAGGAATCTCCATCCCTAGCGATATTTAGAACTTGACTGGTCACAATCTTGAGCAACCCAATTTGACTGGCCCTGCTTTGCACAGGGGTTTGATTAGACAGACCCCAGAGTTCCCTTCCAACTTAGACTACTCTGTGAGTCTGTGAAGAATGTAGCAGACAGCTACATTCTGCATTTATCTGTGCACCAAAGAGGACTTGGTCACATTGTCACAGTTGTGTAAATGTGTTTATATGCCTTCTGGACATGATCTGGCACATACATCATTATTTAAGCAGGAAGTTATGGGTCCCAGAATATGGGCAGATAGGCACCTGTCTGTACATTCTTTATTAAGAGATACAAATCATCACTTCTACTTTCAAAAATTACCTGCTTTGAAAAAGATGTCATCCTTTTTTCAGTTGGCTGGTTTTGTACTCCTGTGAAGTAACATAACTCCCCATGCTGTTTGATATGGCAGGCTCTTAGTCCACACCTCTGCCCTGCACATGGTATCTGCACATTTCATTTTCCCATTACTCTGTGTTTTAGTACCAGCTCAATCTCTTCTTCAGAAGAGGAATATTCTTTCTTGTCTCAGATGAATGCTACCTATAAGCTCAGCTGCCTGACACCAAGCTAAAGTTCCTCTACAGTCAGCAGAGTGAAAAAGGCCCCTCCAGAGAGTGATTCATCCTCACTTTTCTTGGAAACAAGGCTGGTAAATTTCTGAACATATGCAAATCCTCAGATATGTACTCTTTAGACACTATTTGTTTCTTTAGCTGCCTTCATCTGTGAAGCTTTCAGTGAGGCACAGAGCAGAAAAACCCAGAGATTTTTGGAACAATTTAGAGGAATTGTTAGTGTGACCTGCAGAAAAAAGGCATTAAGAGCAAGAAAAAAAGAAGCTTTACAGCACTGGTTTCCTATGTAAAAAGTTGAGGCAAAAAAAGACATATGAGTTATTTTTATCTCTGAAACACATTACAATTTTGTAGACAAAAATACTTAAGTATGCCCTTACAAAAGGTACAGTATTTATGGAACACTCCAATTACAAAGTCTCCTTCGTTACACTCAGGAACCTAATTCAGAAATTAATTCCTTCTCTTTTGCTCCTTTTCCAAACCCTTCACCAGTAGCAGTGGTTTTCACAATTGGAACAAGATTGTTTTGTCAGTCTTACACATGAGGCTGCACTGTGGCCTGAAGAGCCTGTTATCATCACCTCATACAGTACTGAGCCTCTCCTGGCTAAAGAAACCCACAGAGCTGTT
This sequence comes from Sclerurus mexicanus, assembly GCA_013396755.1. Lineage (NCBI taxonomy): Eukaryota > Metazoa > Chordata > Aves > Passeriformes > Furnariidae > Sclerurus > Sclerurus mexicanus. The sequence continues at coordinate 2,680,624 of VWZF01005177.1, read as the reverse complement.
GAGACAACAGCAAGTCCCAAAAGCTGCAAATGGAAGCTTGTATGTCTGCAAGGCACAGCAATCAAGCTGTAAAAGAAAAATCAAACCTCTTCAACTGAAGAATGCCAACAGACAATTTTCACAGAATTTCACAGAATATGCTGAGTTGGAAGGGACTCATAAGGATCATTGAGTCCAACTCTTAAGTGAATGGCCCACACAGGGTTCCAACTCACAACCTTGGTGTTGTTAGCAACATGCTCTAACCAGCTGAGCTAATCTCACGGCATTTTACATCATACTTGCTCTCTGCAATCTCACAGGTCTTCTGTTCTTCCCTCTGGCACCACCTCCAAAGATTTAAGTTGTGTCAATTAATTTCAGATCAAGACCAGGAGTGTGCCAACAGCCTACAGCTCCTGCTGAGTTTTTGCTGCATGATGAGGAGCCCACTGATCCAGGAGGTGCTCCAGTAGCAGCGCTCCAGGCAGCTGACAGGCGTCAGCCCATATGGCCAGCATGCAGGGGCAGACTGGAAAGAGAAACACTCATATCAATGTCAGCCAAGTCACCAGGGTGCCCGGGCATAACAAAAGAGGCACGTTAGAAACTCTTCTCCCTAGACAACGGTAAAGGAGTTTCTTCCTAGAATGACAGGAACCCAGACTCTTTTGGAGATAGAGGACAAAAGGACAATGTGTCTCTCATCTTGTTCTCCTCCTGTGTGGAAGAGAGAAGATAAACTCATTTCCTCACATATTTCTCCACACATCTGTAAATAAAAGACTACCATTAGTACTTTTCATCAGACATCATCTGTGTCAAAACTGTTTAGGCTATGACTTGAAATCCTCTCCTTCAGAGAGCATGCAAGCAAGAAAAAGCTGTCTTTGATTTATTAAAGATGAACTGCCAGTGCTGTAAAAGGCAGAATGGGAATGCACACAGGCATCCTAAGAGCAAGGCAGGATGAGTACCGCCCTCACATTTATATATAAGTTCAGTCCACAGCCTTTCCTGTTTATTAGCCTGTCAACATTCATGCAGTCACAGTACATCTACACTGTTATTTTTTGGGAAGTCTATCTGTGTTTTATTTGCTCATGATTGCACCAATTTAGCTACAGAGTGCTTCCCTACCTGTATGAAGCATTTTGACTTGAGATTTAAATTTTGGGGATAAATAACGTATGAAAAGGAACATATGGGCTTAAAAATGGAATTTTTGTTTGGTTGGGGTTTTGGGGGTTTTTTTGTTTGTTTGTTTTTTGTTAAATGAAAGGCAGAGTGAGATTAACAAGAATTCAAGCACAGAAAGGCAAGAGTAAAATACTCAAAATAAAAAGCTCAATGCCTTCCAAACTACAACCAGCTCAGAATTCAACTCTGGATCTCTGGAAGTGCCAGGCATTTCAGCATCCAGACCTGTGCCATGGCTGCACAGGAGCTGATGGAGGTACCACCTTCAAATTACTAAATGTAGTCCTCAACTGAAGGCAAACACAACTGCCACCTATATCCCAGCTATTCTTCCACAGAAGCCATTAACAGCTATGACACCAGTGTCAGGGGATGTGGTACCCAGTAGCTATTGAGCAGGTAATGCCTACAAGCATCGCTGTGCTCCACCTCATAATTGTTGTATGTGTGTGTGTTAAGCAACCCCTGAGAGCTGATGTCAGTACTGTGCTAAAGGTGCTGTCAGTATCTCAGATGCAGAAATTCTGACCACGTTATAAGGTGTTGGGGCCACACTGCTCTCCATCAGCTCCTACTTCCCATCACAATTTAACATCTAGAATTATCCTACTGGGCAAAGCAGTTCTCTTCAAAAGAGGAGGAGATAACTGTGGGTCATGACATGAAACAACACAGACCTAGTTATCTACATAAGAGATACTTAAAACACTATTTTTTCATATTCTTGGCAAATGACACAGGAGAAAAGAAAAAGAAGAACTTGGTGCAAGACTGTCTTTTATACTCCTTGTTTCCCAAACCCAAGGCTGTTCTTTTCTTTCATACAGCTCTCAGAAGATCTCAGTTATTAAATCAACCAAAATGAAATAATCTTCAGAAACCAAGTGAGAAGCAGTTCACTGTGGAAGACAGTCGTTGGACAGCTTTGTTGTCATTACTGGTTTGGTTTTGTTTTCCATGCAACACATTATGAAATGCATATTATTAGCAGCTGGGGTCCCTTGTGTTCTGTTCTGCCCTGCTTCTCTGAAGAACCATGTGCTCTCACTATCAGAGGCTGTGCAGAAGCAAGTATTTGCTCATTTGCTGACTGCCAGGAACTTCCTCATGGAGGCAGCGGGGGGCACGGGCTTGTCAGTGATGGCAGCACCTGCCAGGCTAAAAAGCCTTTCAAAGCAAATGTTAGAGGGGAAACAGTCGAGTGTGAGGAAGACAGTTTGACTCTGTGGAACATGTCCCTCAGCAGATCTCTCCAGCTGCTCATGCTACCCTCAGGCAGGGTGACTGGCAAACACAGTGACAACCTGCCCTCCTGCATTAATGTTTCATGCAGTTCAAGCTTCAGCCTAACCCTCATGGAGCTTAGGGACAGTTCTGGCAGAGACAGACTCCATCACAGCTCTGAGAGTTTTCTCTTTCTAAATAACCACCATCAGGCTGCTACTGCTTTTTGTGCCAAATGGCACCATGCTGCAAAAAAAGCAGATTGAGACCATGCCAGAAGTACAGCAGTCCCTATAACCCTGAGCCTTCCCTCACAATGGTTTGTATCTGCTAATCCCTCGGGTAGGCAAAAGGACCAATGTCCCTTGAAATCTGTCAGCCAACCATGTGACTCCAGTATAATACTGTTTTTAAAATATTTTTGAGGTGGCTGGCAGTGTTTGCAGCCCTTCATGAGCCAGCCAGATCTACCTCCCATGTTACTGCTCACAGTCCAGCATTCAGCTTTACACCTCATCCAGTTGTTCTGCTGGCAGGAAAATGAGTTAGCATGGCACACAACACAGCAGAGCACCAAAGGGCAACAGGAAAAATCACAGACATTTCTTCCCAGTGGGCAGTCTGAGCTCACTGATGTGAACTCTCCTGGTGATAGAGCGTGCTCTGGCCTCAAATATAATCTCTGACGTGCAACAGAGTAAGCCTTGGCAAAAACCAGATGATTAGATGTAGCAATAGAAAGTCTGCTGGAACAAGCCACCTTCAAGCCCTTTCCCTCATGGAAGCGCCAGGCTGGTAAGGCAAAAGCCTTTGAGCAAGGGAAGCTGAGACAGAGCCATTTCCAAGCTGTCTCTTCTAAATGGTATTCTGTGAAACTATGGAAATTTAAAAACTATTACCTGCCAGTAGCAAATTGGCTCTCCTTGCAGGCACCAAATGTATCATATAAGGTGGCTCCAGCCCAAACCACAGAAACTTGCTGTGTCAGCACATTTGTATTTGTGTTTTGGCAGGAAAGTGTAGGTTCTGGGGGTAATTAGCAATAATGGTGCTCAGCTTTGGACCATTTGAACTGAACGCAGACATTCAACCTAAATTAACAGCATAACTCAAGCTCAATATGGACAAAATAATCTTTCCCAAAGCTACCCCTCACTATCTCCTTTTTCTGTGGTAGAGTATAATGCATCCTGCCTGTCATAAAAGCTTTCACCTCAAGACCACTTTCTATACAGGCATCCTACTAGGTTTTCACCCCTAACAATGTTTGAATGTGTCTCTCCAATGCTCAGCTATGTGTCAACACCACGGTTTGCTGCATAACATACCTAACTTCTGTTTTTTCCGTTTCACAAAATGCTTCTCATTTTACACTGCCAAAAATATGGCAGTGTAAAATGCCTCAACTGCTGCAACCATTGTATGTCCAATCTTACCTACATGACTTCACAGTTTGACCTCTCCAATCTTATCACCCCACTTTTCTTCAACCATTTCTCCTTTTCTGGCACACTGAGTGTCACTCAAGTTACCTTAAACTCTCATAGCCCTGTTCCCTGCCATCACCATCCATTTGCTTTGCCTCAGTCAGCATTGATACAGACTCCTTGTTCTGTATTTCTGATGGCATGAACAGTCATCACAAAGTCCCTGCAAAATCTGCTTGTTACAGGCATCTCCATACCTCCTCATGCACAGATCCTCCCAGCTGGAGGGAGCAAAAGACCTCAGAAAAGGAAAGTGCTGAAAACCTGAGCTGCCTGTGCCTTGCTAAATCCCATTAACCTGCCACATGCTCAAGGGGCACTTTGAGAACAGCAGAGCACCAGCAGCTCCAGTAGGTAGCTCTGGCTCCTGTCCTGTGCTGCTTCTTTTGTCAAAATCCTACACTACTGAAAGGGGATGGGCCAGCCCAAGCTGACACCCCAGCATAAAAGAGCTGAATTAACTGAGTGAGAGAGCAGGGCCAAGTACACAAGGGGTCGCCCAGCCCTTTGCATTCACCAGGTCTCCCTCTAGTGCAGTGTCAGCTCTGCTGGCCTTGGAGCTCTTCAAGTTTAGAGCACAGAACTCATCCAACACAGTGTGGAGGTTCCTGCTCTGTTCCAACAGGCATATTTCAGGCTGGTCACTGTCTCATATTTTACTCAGATAGACTGTCTACTATTGATTACATTGAACATCTTGAGCCTGTGAAAGACACACTCAATATTTAGCAGTCATAGAATTGCACAGAAACAAATTGAACCCCAGAGCTATGATCAGAGGCTCCATATTAAAAGGCCATATGCAGTTGCTAAATAGATGATTAGAGCATGAATGGTGGCTTTTAGGGATGTTTGTATTCAATGCAAAAGCAAGCATCCCTCACTGAACTGTGAAACAGTTGGCTAATTAAGGCTGCTTACAAAAANAATGACTTTCCACACTCTTTTTTCTACCCTCTCCTGAAGGCCACACTTCTCTATATTATGCCTCTTTGGGTTTCTCCCTAACTCATCCAATAATCTCAAGGATAATTTGGGTTGAACTTGAAGACCCTAAAGTTTCTAGGAGAAAAAGCTTAATTTAAAAATTTGCCATGCCTGGTAGCAATATTCCAGATGACACCAAGTATGCAGCTTGTGAAGAAAACAGGTTTTTAATGTTTGACATTTTTATCTCCTGTTGATTTTCCAAATTATCTTTTTTGAAATATATATCTTAACATTTTAAGTTTTCCTGATGAATATTTAACTTATTTTTAAAATAGCTTGATTATGCTGAGCGTCTTCCATGAAGTCGCTCTTTGTTCTGCTTTGTTTCAGTACTTCTATTCAAGTCACTTCATCAGCACAAAGGTAGCTAATGAGTGGCATTACAGTTTATAGCTCACAGACACCACTGAGAGGCATTCCTAAATTTTTGCTACTAGTTATTTTAAATAATGCAAGTACCTCTCCAGCAGTCATCATTTCAGCAAAAGTTTTTGGTAGGCAGGCCAAAACTGACTTGCTTGTGCCAACTGCTTGGATTTGTGTTCACCTTCTCAGGAACTGTCCCCAGGTTTCTGTTTGGATTTCCCCACTTGTGAACAGCATGTAGCTTGTACAGCATTGAGAACCTTGTATGACATTCTCAGAAAGTGGATTATGAGAGGTGACAACTGGTAGACCATGAATATTTACTGAGAAAATAGCAGACTGCTTTTTGTTTTTGTTCCTCTACTGGTCTGCAAGGACTGCAGCCAGAATTTTAGCATCCTTACCCTCAACATTGATGTGTCTTAACCTAAGGGGGAATATTTTCAGTATTTCAGTGTAATATACAGATGGGCTCCATGAACCTAAAGATATTCATAAAACTCCTCCCTGTCCACTGGCTCCCATGAACAGTCACACAACTCACCCAGTGCAAGGTGATGGCCAGTAAAGGAGAAGAGTCATTATAAATGCAGTCTTACAATAGAACAAGACTCTGAGAAGGAAGCAAAAGCTTGAGGCTCCTGAAATGCAGCTTCTATAGCATTGAACCAAACACAGATCAATGCTGACCTCAACTAAACAAAAAGCTCTGAGCAAGTTCAAGTGTCCAAATGTACCAGTTCAGTGGCCAAACTAGTTCATTATAACTTCTCAAAATGGAAATGGTTATGAAATAAAAGTTTTTTTCAGCAGTTATTACATATTACTAATTGTAAATTAAATACTACCTTCCGCTCTTTCAATAGGTGGCAGAATACATCATTGCTAGTGGTACATCTCACCTAACAGATCTTATTAATGTTCATCCTCAGTCCAGTTAGATCAGGATACCAAAGACCTAAGTGTGCCAAAATAAAACCTTACTTCTATACACATTCTGCAGTGTTGACTTTTGAACTGTTTTGAAAATGTGATCCTGAAATAACAGAGGAAAACCTCGCTTTGAAACTTTTAAACCACATTGTCATACAATGCTCAGATTTTGTAGTAAACATCATATATGCAATAGTTTTAAAATATAAATTACATAGTAATAACCTTCTACTAGTCCAGACATAAACTAAAAAGTGGCACATGGATTGGATCATGTTGAGCACAAAGAAATTTCTGTCAGTGCTACAACTTGACTGAGTTGAGCCATAAATCTGAGAAATTATGAATACCATTGAAAGTCTTTCCACTGCATCTTTCCACTAAGTTCTAAATACTGCTCTTTTCATAGCTAATGACGTTTTGTTTGGTTTTTTTTGCTACAGACTGTGGCCAAAACACCAGTATATTATTAAAAATGTTTTTATATGAATTTGAGCCTGATTGGAGTCTGATTTGAATATGATTAGAGTACACAGGAGTTTTTTCAGCATCAGGTGATTAACTCTATGGACAAGTCTTCAGGTTTGTTAGAAACAGACAAACATTGTTAAGTATTTCTTTAAAGACATAATTACCATAACTGCCACTCTTCCACTGAATATAAATCAGGAAAAAAAAATTAAAAAAACCAACCAAACAAAAAAAGTACCAAAAAAACAGATTGCTGCTGCTGCTGCTACTTAATTGCTGGATTGTGTTTCCTACTGGCTTCAGTAGGTTTTCATCATTTAAAGTATTTGTTAGTAGTTTAAGAAATGCAGGGATTCTTTTCTATCGCATGATCCAAGTTAAAACTCCATGAGCTCTTTGGAAAACAAAATATGTTAGGAAGTAAGGTCTCAAACATAACAGAAAACTAAGAAACAGCAGAGAAATGTTACACTAGTGTTCTTTTTTAGTCAGTGTAAAAGAAAAAAAAAAACCAGAATGGATTAATGAGGATCTACTAAGCTATAAATACTAAACATCAGCCCACGTTTCACTTGGGGAATCGACCATTTTCCTTTGTTTACAATCCTGCTTTCTCATTTACCTGAAATAACGTTGGTACCAAACCACCAATCCCAGCTGTTAACAGCTGCTAGAAGGTTGTTTATGATCAGTGCATTTTTTTTTCCTTTTTTCGTAAGATACCAGAAACTTCTGTATTAGTTAAAGAATAAAACCCAATTTATTTCTATTTCTTTCTCTGCTAAGATTTCTTTTCCTCAAATAAGACTGAAAAAACAGGTTGTAGATACTGGATCCATCATTGCTTTATTTTTAATGCATCATATCACACTGAATTATATGGGATATCACTCAAATTAAATTTACTCCTGAGAGATGCAATAACTTTCAATCAAACCACAGGTATTCAGCATCCTTCGGAAGAAGGTCTATAATGTAGGATGAATGAATGAGAGTGAGAACAATCAGCTGGAGAAGAACCAATTACTATTACTGTACGCAAAGAACTACAGTCTTAGAAAAACTATTTTGATTAGCTGAATAACTCACAAATTATGTGTGATCCCAGGTAAAAATATTCCTGGCAATGTAGTTCTCAGGTGAAATTATGCATGCTTTCCAGATCTGGATTCAAATGTCCCACACTCAGAAAGACCTCAGTAGTGTCTTAATGTTACTATACTAGACATTAAGAATAATAAATAACCAGGAAAAAATCTCTAGCAAAATGTGGGTAGCTGTCCTATTAAGCAGTTTCCAAGTTGCTTCTGACTGGTTGCCTCTCACACCATATACGTAGATACAGGTGAAGCTCCTAAGTAGGAAAAGTGAAGAGATGTGAAAAGTCAGTGTGCAGAACCCACCCAAGGAGAGAAACTGTGCCTACACATCATCTAAAGCTCTTCCCACCAAGCATTCAAACCATCTGTTCCAGTGTTCAAAGTCCTTACAAGAGCAGGATACATTTTAGAACCATTCCCACCACTCACCCCAAGCTGCCCTTCAATAAAGAAAGAAATTACTCTATACAAAAAGCTTCTGGGAGCACTGTCATAAAGCCACCCCACCTAAAGGACCTGCTTAACTATTAAACTGAAAGGGCCTGTTACTCATTAAGATTTTTTAACTCATCATGTATGAGTTTGTGCAGCTGGTCACACATATAGGCCAAATTAAAGCAACTGCGAAAGTTTCAGCTGTGGAGAAATAGCACACTTTGAAGTAGTTGTTCTCTAAAGTTGAGGCAAGGTAATTGTGAGGACTCTTTCTGCTTTGAGGAAAAGAAGGTGTTTTCAGAAAACTTTTCATCCCAAGCTGATACTTAATTGTACATAAAAACATATGCTCAGTGATTCCACATGAGGCACTTTATAGTTTATGCTCAGACTGTGGGTTTGGGTGGTGTGTTAACTGCTTGTGAAAATTGTCATTTTTATAGGGTCTGGACCATTATGAACCTTCATATTTGTCATCTGAAAAGAAAAAAGATCACAATGTCTGCTTAATGAAATCATCATATCCTCATATAAATCACAACACCTGCAAAATGGAGAATTTCAGGGCAATGCACAAGGTGTCTGCAATCTACTGGGGCCCGTTATTTTAGTGTTGCTTTGTCAGACTATCTATCGCTTTTTTTGGATGATCCCAATGTTTTTGGCTTAAGCCTTGTGCCTGGTGGGATACTTCAGAATTTTTATATTCACAACTTTGAAACTGCTTCCTAAATTCTTTTTTGTATCTATTGATACTCAATTTACATCATCTGTGCTGGGATGGAAAAAACAGTTCTGATTGGTTTTCTGAGCCAATTAAATTTTTATTGGCTTGTATTACATATTTGACTCCTGCTTTTCTAAACTCTACTAAATGTTTTACGTCCTTTTAGCCCTAAAATCAATTTTCTTCCCTTGAAAAAGGAACATGTAACAACAAGTTAAAAGATCTAAATATGAATCAACAAAGTTGAAATTAAGAATTATTATTTATTATTCAGACTAGATGTAACCTGAAAATTCTACTGAAAATTTACATGCTTACTCTTTTAAAAAAGGGCTGTGAGCTGTATCCCTGGTGCTACAAGCATTAGGAGCCTTGCAGAAATTTGTACATATGAGTAATTCTATATGCAAGAGTATGCCATGGAATTTGCTGGAAATACATATTCATGTGTAAAGTTAGCAGAGCTACTCAGGAATGTAAATTTCCTTATACTCATCTCTGGTAGCAGGCCAGGAAGAAAATGCTACGTATTCCAGTCCATATAACGACAACTTGCTCATCTAGCACATACTGTATACTTCAGTACAGTATAGCTGGGTTACTTTTGACAAGAAAAAAGGATGTGAATCATAATTAGTCAGCACAAAATTAACAAGCGTTCCAAGAAGGCACTCATTTCTATTGCTTGGAATGTGGTTCTTGATTATATTTGTGCCGATTTTGGCTGGGGTAGAGTTAATTTTCTTTATAGTACCTGGTACGGAGCTGTGTTTTGGATTTGAGCAGGAAACAGTGTTGATAATATGGGGATGGTTTTGCTACTGCTGAGCAGTGCTTATACAGAGTCAAGGCCTTTTCTGCCTCTCACCCTACTCCACCAGCAAGAAGGCTGGGGGTGCACAAGGAGTTGGGAGGGGACACAGCAGGGACAGCTAATACCAACTGACCAGAGGAATATTCCATATCATATGGCATCATACTTAGCATATAAACTAGGATAAAGAAGGAGAAAAGGGCAGACCTTTAAAGTGCTGGTGTTTGTCTTCCCAAACCACCATTATACATGATGGAGCTCTGCTTTCCTGGGGATGGCTGAACACCTGCCTGCTCATGGGAAGTGGTGAATCAATTTCTTGTCTTGCTTTGCCTGTCTGTGAGACTTTTGCTTTACCTATTTAACTGCCTTTATCCCAACCCACAAGTTTTCTCACTTTTCCCATTCTTTCCCCAATCCCACTGGGGAGAGGTGAGCAAGCAACTTTGTGGGGCTTAGTTGCCAGCTGGGGTTAAACCACAATATCATAAAACAATTATTGCCTCAACCAAGACTTAGGTTTTAGGAAACCAGTTTCTCTGAAAACAGACACAATTCACTTCCCTAGAGTAAATGCTGGAAAAATCAGCAGGATACACAGACAATAAGCTTCTGGAAGACAGAAATGATCTCTTACTATACTGAGGACCTTCCAGAGCAAAAAACCTGACTATTAATGGAGCCTACAGTACAAATAATAAACAATAAAATGGAAAAAAGTGAAAGCTATATAAGTTGCTTATGAAGAAAACAGTGTAATTGTTTTGTACTTAAAGGGATACAACATTTTCCTCTGTATCTATATAGTATATAGAGAAAGGTACATCTTGTATAAATTCTCTGTGCAGAGTCCAAGGCAATTCACTTTTTGCAAGGTTAACATTTTATACCTCAATTCATGGTACCCATCTCTGCATCTAATGAGCAAAGCTCACTGAGATGAAAATATCTCTTTTCATTGCTCAATAACTCCTTTTAGCTAAAAAATGAGCACCCTCAATTTCCACTGCAGGCAAAGGGTATGGGTATGCAGCACCTCCAGGAGACAGATGTGGGGACTGATTCTTCCTGAATGTTTGTATGTGTATATGTAATACGTACCATGCATGTAAAACACGTCTTTTACTGACTTAAGGAAAGTTGCAGATACTCACTACGAAAAAATCTGATCATGCTTACGCACTATTCAGTATAAGGAATCAGGATTGTGCCTGCAAATATGTTAGTTCAAATAGGTTTTATGTGTGCATCTGCTGATCTGAGAATTAACCCTCCAATGATTGGAAGGATTTTTTATAAGCTATTTTGCCAGCAGTTGAATACCATGTTATTTATGTTCTAGAAGAATGCTATAACAATTTAGCTGAGTGTTGTTTTAAAGTGATGAGGGAAATCCAATAGTCTTAACCTTTCTTTTTTGTAACCCCCACTTAATTTCAAGTGTCTGGGGTTAGATAAAAGTAGAGATTATAAAAAGTAGAAATGATCTTATAGACTCTAAAGTAACATGAGTTTTGTAATTAAAGTGATATTATTGTGCTGTGATCCATCTTTGTTTTAAACCCTGGAATAGCCTATCAAATTGCAAGACCCACTCCTTTTGCTCTTTCAGTATACAGGCACAAATAATTCTGCAGTTTGCCAGGTTTTTCAGGTGAGACTGAGAAACATCTGTAGTGCACTGGTTTTGTAGCCGTAGCAAATGGTTGCTGCTGGTAAGATATGCAACATATGCCCGTTCAAAAATTAATTTCTTAGTTTCATGTTTCTAGAAATGCTGTAAATTTTACTCACCAGCCCACAGACCAAATCCTGCCTCATGAGCAATTGGTACACACTGTCAAGCAACATGCCAGAGGCACAAATAATGAGTCAGCTTTTTTGCAGCCAATCCATAATTCTGGATTCCAAGACTTAGGTTATGCTACATCATGCTGTATTTCCCTTGATTTAAGCCATTGTCATAATATTTGCCCACATGCAATACTTTCAGCACATTCATCACTCAGCCTATCATTGAATATATTTCTGGGTGAATTTTCCTGATGAACAATATCCTTCTCTCCTAGTAGTATTTCATTATTCACATTGTAAGCATATTCATTGCTAGGCATATAGAAATTACTACTGGTGGACCATTTCATTCCTACTTGTTTATGAAATGTCAGAAGCAAATCTCAAGTACAGATGACTAGAAAAGAATTTCTGCAAGAGTCATAAAGAGCCTTGGAAACTCCAGCTGTAAAAAGTAAAACATGATTTACTTGACTGGATAGCATTTCTGCCAATGCTGGGTGTGCTACAAACAAATGTTAACAGCTAGAGTAGTAAAAGTTTTACTTTAACTAAGCAAATAGATAAATGCAGCAAAATATATTGACAGCTAATTTTTTCCAGTGCACCAGTGGGAGGTGGCAAAACAGTGCAAAGAGGTACAAGAGAGCACAAAACCGTGATCATACTAGTTAGTGGAACTGGTTTGGAAAATGCAGAAACAGTCAGCACACATCAATGCTAATTTAAACTCCTTCAGTTCAGAGGACTCAAGAGGTGCTGGGTGTGTTTCTTCCTATAAAGCATTGCACTCTGCTGCACAGACATAGCTTGTCTAGCGTTTGATAAATCATCTCTGAGCTATAGTTCACCATCCTTTATGAACGCAAGGCATTACTATTCCAAAAAGCTTTTGGAAGAATAAATGCAGTAAAGATAATGCCATCACTTAGGTACTAGGGAACTGAACACAACTAGGTCTCTTTCGTAGCTGTGTGCCTAGAGGAGAGATGAGGTTCTTTTCTTCTTTGCAAGCCATATATTGACCAGCGTCGTCCCCCTTAGGGAGAATTGCACACTCCTTAGGAGCAATCTGGAGGAACAAAAACCCCTTGTTTCCAGGTGAACTCTCTCTGGAGGCATGTATCTTAGAGTCAGTCTGTTCACACAAGACACCAGTACAATCCCCAGGCAAGAGAGGCTGCCAACACTGCTTGCAAGACAAACTCCGTGGCTGGCAGCACAGGGTGAGTAGGAGGTAAGTCAGAAGGAGACAAGTGAATACTCATAAGGCTGCAACACAGCTTCTGCTTGAGAAATCCTTTTCACCTCCCTACCTTGTTAAGCATCTCAGCTCTGAGTCATTGCCATGACAGATTGTATGGCTTGCTCAAGATGCTCTTTCCTTATTTTGTACCTTTCAAGCAGCAGGGTTGGAGGTGACCATAATTATGCATCAGACCCAGTTTTTTGCACATTTAAGGCTGGCACTGAATGCTTTGTGAATTCTTGTGAATATGTCACCCTTATTTCTTCTAGAAAAGCCTGTTAACTATAAACACAGTTTGTAAATATGTATTATATGCAAAGGCACACTACAGAAAGAAAAAGAGAGCACAAGAGCTAACAACCTTTAGAATAAAAATAAATTATAGAAATGTGAACTGCCATTTAAGCAACACTATCTTAATCCATTTTAATAATAGCTAAGAAAATCTGACAACCATCTTAAGACCCAACTCTCTCTAGTTATTATGGCCACTAGCTTTCTCATTTCCCAGTTTACAAGGGAGATGCTGGTGCTCCAGCCATCCTGACACAAGCTCCTGTTGAATGCTCTCTTAAAATAAAGTTCTGGGACTCCCACCACCCCCAGCTCCATAGCCCTCCCAGTTCCTCACCAGCTCCTGCACTTGTCTCTCAGTTGTGTAGCAGAGCATGACACTGCCTGCCCATATTGAGCTGGAGAACAAAAAGGAGAAGCAAACCACCAGCAGCAATTTTTCTGGGAAGATCCCAGTTAGAGTTACTGTAGAGCCTGTAGCCCCTGGATGTTGTATATGGCATGACAAGAAAGAAGTAGAAATAATTCTGGGAGGAAGCCTAGGAATAGACTATGAAAAGAAAAAATATTAATGAGTTTTAAAGCAGATTTCTGGTGTATCAATGAGTCACTGTTTAGTTATATCACTGTAATTCATGATGATAAAGCCATTGGTGTTCTCAACTATAAAAGATCTACCACAAAAATTTTAAAGGATTCAATCTCTAAGATTGATTTCTTTAGTCTAAGATGCAGTCCTATAGTCAGATACAAGTAAAGACTAGAAGGTCATAGAAAGAAGTAAGAACAACATAGATCCAAGATGATCTATCCATGGCAAATAGGTTTGAAAGTAGAAGCTGGTCAGAGAAGACGAGGATCACAGAAAAACTTACTTCACTTGAACTTCCACCCAGAGTCAGTTACTGCACTGCCCTCTGCAGTTAGACTGTCTTGTGAAACTCTTATATATTTGTAAATCTTCCTGAAAAAAAGTCCCAAGATGTGAATGGAATGCAAGCCTTCAAGAAATACATGACGAGTGTCTTCATATTCTTTCTACAGCCCAGAGACAATGAGAATACAGCTCTTCTCCCTGCCAGTAACCACTTGTGTGGTCCTTGCAGAAAACTAAGGAAGAGAAAGACCAAGTCTGTCACTATGTTAAAGCACCTTGCTCAGATAGCAGGGAATGAGATAGCATCTGCTCCCTGCCCCATAGCAGGGAGCAGCCAGTTCTTTCTGCCTTCTTTTGCCAAGCTCTGCCTGGCAGGACATCTTAGACCACGCGTGCCAGGAATATGGTTCTGTTCACTCTGGATAGACCACCTTAAATCTCGTATTTACAAAATTCTCATAGCCTTCTCCTTTTGTATGCCCCCATCTCCTACTAAAGTTCTGTTTTACATAAATACACTGCTGTGAGCAATTGAATTTGGAAGGTGACTATAAAACCCCCTAAAGATTTTACTTAAGAAAAAATCATTAGCTTACTGAAAGTGTTAGAGGTGACCTCTGGCATAAAATGTAATGTGGCAGTAAAGGGGTTAGTATCTAAAGATACATTCAAATCCACTGCATGATAATAATTCAGAAATTGGCAATCATTTTCCAAACCTCCTGTGCGGAATACTGCTATTATTCCTGTGACTATCTCTTTAAGTAGGTGAGTTACAGAAGTATGAGATCTCTTGAGAGAAGTTATAATAAATCTTTACTGACTTGGTTTTTAAGCAGCAAGAAGAATTCCTCTATGAAAAGGCTTCAAGCCAAAATGTTACCCAAATTCAGATTCAAACCTTTTAGTTCTTAGAAAAAACGTACAGCTGTCTCCAGGCACTTCATGCTATTTGTTCTGAGCAGTGGATGTAGTGATGCTACTGCAGAGGAAACATCTTCGACTCTGGCATTGTTGATCTTAAAATATCATAAAGTATATATACACAAAGTTATGTCAATCAGACAGGTACTACTCCAAGATACAAATTACATGGTCACAATACACATACAGAGTAGTGCTGTATAGGCATTGGAAAGAGAATCTGATCAGCAGTATCTGATTTTCAATTGATAAGTTCAATTCATTATGACCCCTGTTTGGGAATTGAGGTGTCAGCATCTGCACTGAACCCCTGAAAGGGAGCAAGGTTTTCCTGCTTTATTTGCTCCATGTCATCACAGTAAGCTCTTTTGTTGTTACAGTAAGCTCCTATGGGTTTCGCTTTATAACCAGTTCCTTCAGCCTTCAAGAACAAAGGCAACTTCTATGTTGAAACACATGATCAACTTACATAGCAAAGTAAAAAATCAAGATTTACTGCATTGGATTCTAGTAAATAGTTCTAGTAAATAATCTGGAGAACTTTGATCCCTGACAGGTATGTTGGTTTTGCTGTGGAAGCAAAATGCACAGCAACTGAGATTCCAAGACTCCACAGATGTTTGCATATACTTGTCATCACTGAAAATTACCTCCAAAAATTGTGCAAACCTCTATAGGGAGTACAAGAAGCTTTGTGTCCAGAACAGAAGTTGAAAGACAAACAGAAAATAGTATGAAGGAAATGGGATAAAAGCTGTTTTCTGGCCACACATAAAATCCATAGCCAAAATAATAAAATACTTTCCTGCTGATTGCACAGAAACTAAGTCTTTTGTTAATTTTCCATACCACTGACAGCCTCCCAGATGGAATTTTCCACTTCAAAACAGTAGGGCTGAACAAAAAACCAATATTAATTGGCCCTAGAAAAAAAAATTACATTGCCGTTTTCCAGTAAACAGATGCAAGGCTAGATTTTTATCCCTGGCAGATGATGCTGGTGTGCAGCAGCATTTTTCTGAACAGCACGATAGCATTTGATAGGTAGTGAAGAGTGGTTTATGTCACAATGGTCAACAACACCCAGCCTCCCAAGTGAACCACCTACCAGGAAAGTTGCTATACTTACAGCTGCACCTTGCTAGAAGATGCAACTTCATTACCATTTAAAAGGAAAAGAATCCAGGAACACAGAAAGGGTGCTCCACTTCCTTAGATGGAAGACTGATAAATTTAGGCAAGGGACAGACCTGAAAGATGACTTTCTGTTAGATTAAGAAACTCAGCTCATACAGTACATCATGATTCATTTCATCCCTGACTAATGGCCAGGTGCCTTAGTGTGCTGAATAAGATTTTGGGCTGCATGTAGTTGAATACTTGCCCAAGACAAGTTTTTTTCCAACAAAAAGTATAAGTCATCCCAAGAAAATTATGACTCTACATTGGTAATTCAATAGACTCATCTATATAAAACTTAAAATCTTTCAAGCCTCTTGCTCATCCTGTGCTTTTGGGTTCACATGCTTGGACAGAAAAATAATGGAGGAGTAGGGAACTGTAAATACTTTCAAATGTTAGGTCATTAAAAGTCACTGGAGTAAAAACATATAATGAATACAATTCAGTAAAGGCAATTGCAAACCATTACTCTTAACGCAAAATTATCAGGTGCATGATTATTAAATAGAGAATTTCCATCTAAACAGAAACACTGTCAAAAGGGACCCACAGAATTAAAAGGCTCAGGAACTGCCCAGAGTCAACATTAACATTTTACTACCCTGTCAGGCCACTTATTTGTAAAATGGAGCTTCTTTTATGCAAGTCTTCCACACACCTCAGACAGGTTACAGCTCAACCAATGTATCATTGTGTTCTTTTGGATGCCAAACTTCAAGAAACTAACCAGAAAGCATCCAAAGAGAGCAACAACAAACAAAAACAAACAAAAAACCCCAACCAGATGCAAAAGCAAAAATTCAAAGGCAGAGAAAATAGACTCCTAAAGAAAAGCTCAATTCACTGAGTTGGGGAATAAAAACCACATGGTAACAATTTCCAGATATTTAAAAGATAAATGTGTTCACTGGTGAATGGAAAATCTGTAATGGGTTTAAGTGAAGAGAATGGGATGTAAGGTAAACACAAGGGGTAAAAAATATCTATAATTAGAAGGATAATTAGGCAATAGTATAGAGGAGCACCCAGGAAAATGATTGACCTACTTGACTGGGATGCTTTTAAGAAGAGAGTATGCAAACACCTGTGAGAAAGTCTCTCAGTATAACTGAATCTGTCTCAATAGAAGAATGGATAAGAGCTCTCAAGGACCCTTCTACCCATATTTACCACGATCATATCATTTTACAGTTTGGGTAAAAAGCTTTCATATTTGTAATGCAATAGACACCTCGAAGATACGTAATTGTTATACCTGGGGAAGGATCATATATTCCTGTTCTTGGAAAAAAACTGTTATTTGGGAGTAATGTGAAAGGCAAATAAATCTCTCAAAGTGACTGGAAGCAGTGGTTGCTACTACTCATAACCCCAGCTTCACATAACACCAGTCATAAAATGAGCTATGCAGAGGAAGAAACAGGTATATTCACTGTGGACATCCTGTAAGTATAGAGACCTGTCTTCTGTTTGTGGAAGCTGTCATTACACTACCAAAGCCTAAAATGTCAGATGCATAAACACAGGGGTCTGACAGACAGAGATGTACTTATATGGTCCATCAACAAAACTGAGAGGATTTTTAAACACAAAGCAGGCTGTAAAAAGACACAGAGAGACAGAGAAAGGAAAAAGAAAAAGATGGAAAAAAGAAAAAGAAGGCTTGGGTTACTAGGAAACTTCTTTTTTGTACTCAGTTCTACTGTATTAGGAGGACCAGTGGTTTGTAAATTACGGTTCTATCAAGAAATCACCCAAATTTCCCTTTCTCTTACAAACAATGTTCAAGAGGACAAATACAGTCAAAGCAGTTCAGTCAAAAGAAGTTAGATAATAACCATGAAAATGGACACCTGATTACAAAGCTGACATTGGTTCAAAGATCTCTATTTATCTTAGAAGTCAAACACGTGAAGTTAACGAAAATAGGAGCTCTGTATTTAGCCTCAATTCATCCAGGTTATTAAGGACACAAATATGTTAACTGAATGCAAACATACATTTAAAATTGGACCTGTACTTATAGTTTTGTACTTAGTCATAATGTAACAAGTGAAAATGGGCTTGGAAATATAACTTAGCCTCATTAAAGTTCAGTTTATCTGTCAGTAATCTGCTTTTTTCAGGTCTCAGACAATGTAGTAGGCACATATCACATTCATTGCTAAATCAGGACTTAAATAGGCTTTTTTCTTTACAATCAAGTTCTATTTTTGTGTTGGCCATTCATTTCTGAAGGGTTACGTCAATGAATAAATCTGCAACAAATTTATTGCATTATTTTGAAATAAAAGAAAGATTGACAGCAGAAAAAATCCTAAGGTGCAAGAAGCAAACATTTGTACAGAGTAATGTGTTCATCGCAATTTTTTTAATCTCCTTTTCTGATATTTAAGGCAGTTTGAACAAGTGATTTCCTTTCCCAACTTCTTCTCTGTAAATCCTCCTCCAAATATATAATTTCTTCTTGTGGCAGTTCAGGTCCCTGTCACGAAAATGAGCATAAATGTTACAATTTCATCAAGACTACACTGAAGGAGCAACAACAACAGTAAAAATGAGCTATGGAGAGAAGAAAACTAGTATTGAAAGAAAAAAAATGGACAATTGGGAGTTCTGGGTATCACCCTTTTCTCGCTAGTAAATAACTCATATAACATATATAATTTATTTCAATGCAATACAGAACCACTTAGTTTAAATCAATAGGGTTGTTCTCAATTTATATCAACCTAAGGAACATCAGAATTTAATTTTTACGTTTCCTTTTATTTTACTTATGTATCAGTAATGATCTCTCTTGCACATATTTATGGTATTTAGGGAGAATAGAAGGTTTTGGAGAGCAAAAGTTGAGTCCCGGGTGTTCAAAAGAAAGAAGGAATTTCTCTTCATTTGTGTGATTCTTAAAGATGAATTTTACTACTAGGCAGTACACCCATCTTTCTTTAAAGCAAGTTAATCCCCTTCAGAAGAAACCTATGGTTCTCCCATCATTTCCCACATTCCCTCATCATAATTCCAGAAAGACCATTTTCAAAGTATCAAGAAGTAGTAGCACAGTGGGCAGAAGATAGGGTGTCAGAATGTGTTGTTTGAAGGAAAAGGACCACTGTCACAGTAATCTGGTTATTATATTTCATATTACAGTAATAATAATAGTCTGGACACCTTGGCAAGGCAGATCCAACAGTATGAAGTAAACAACCAAACAAATAACCACAACACTTAGGATCATGTCCAAAGTAATAGATGTATCACTGGCAAGACTTTCAGCTTTCCATATGAAGGGGTTTTAAGACACTGTTCTCTACTGATTTTTTTTAAACCTTCCTCCTGAAGTTATTCTGTAGAAAAGAATGAAATAGTCTTCATTTGCATTATACACCCTTTCTGATGACTTAGAAACAGCTTTGAACCAAAACTTGGAATGCAAATACAGTGAGATGGGAGTTTCATCAAAAGCCTAACCTCACCAATGTCTGGAGGTTAGTTATGACAATAGTGTGGAGAGGAAGAGGCCGAAACCAAATTTAGGATGGAAAATTGATTAGGAGGAGCTGGGTGAACTGTTGTTACCACCACGTCCAAGGGAATAATGAGGAAAAATGACAAGCAGTGCTTCACAGGAAAGCAAAGGAGTAGGAAAAGAAGGAAACAGTACAGGCTGAAGCCTGGGAGGAAGCTCAGCATCTACTGTTGTGGTCAAATACAGTGGGAAAACTAAAAAAAGAGGTGTAAACTTTGTAACTTGGCATAAACTTGGTAACTTACCAAGCAATAGCGCTCAGGTACCAGACCCACCAAGTAGCAGATAGGAAATAATGGAGAGGATTGACCTACTCATTTTGAATAAGAGTGAGGGAATTTCTGGAGTATGAAAGAGAAGAAAACTAGATGGGAACAAGGCAAAGGAAGGCAGTGCAATAGGATGGAAATGGTAGCGGTGGTGAGAGGGAAAGGGAAGCCAAGCAAGAAAAAAAAGGAGCTAGAGGAGAAAGGATCAGGGAGATGCATGGGGCAGAATAAATGAGGTGAGTAGCAGACAAGCACAGCTGCAAACAGAGTACTGCTGTAAGAAAATTTTGCTCAGCTGTCCTCCAGGAAAATGGCATGTATTCCCCTCCATCCTTACACAGAGCTTAGCTAGAAAAAAATGGAGTGTGTGGCATCACAAGGACAACACAGACAGCAGAGAGCACACACAAATTCCTGCAGAATAAGTGCTTTCAAACCTATTAATTCATACACTTAAGCTGATGTTGAATTTATTTAGCATTTCCATGGCACTCAGCATATTCAAATCACAGTACAACAGTGCTCACTGTGCAACTGCAGGTGTAGGGCAAGTAGAGGCTGCTGTGGAGAGCACATAGCACTGACTGGCCTGTGCTGCAGCTCCGAACCAGAAACACATTATGAGGATGCCAGCTCAGCAATTTAAATGCAAGTTTGACCATCACCTTTTTGATGGATGGATAATCCTTAAATTTTGCATAATCGATATGTCAATTTAATTTGGTTTAAGCAACTCTAATAGTAAAAGAGCATCTCTCACAGAAAACATTCTCCACTCCCACCACAATATTTTTTACTCAGAAACAGCACCAAGTATTTTTGGCATTCTCTGCTTGTTCCTGTCTCATGCCACTACCTAACTTTTCTCATTGGACAAAGTTGTTTTCATAAAGCTAATATCCCGCAGCATGTCATTCTATTCATTTCACTGTCCTTTATCTTTTTTATTACCTACCTACTGATTTTCTGCCAAGACCTTTTCATGATTGATCTGTTACAACTTTAATAGAAACTGTACCCTTATAGAAGACTTGAGGAGGGTCACATTTACTCCCAATGTAATTAAACTGACAGCAGTGGCTTTATCCCAAGAAAAAATTTGGCTGTGTACATTCACAATAAATAACAAAGTCTAAAATTACTCAATTGTTTCCATATGTCATTTCTCCTCTACAGAGTTCAGGTCTATATTGAGCCATGTATCCTGGTCTTGTACCAACAACAAACAAATAGAAAGTATCAACAGTAATTACATCAGGATCTGACTTAATTAATTGGATTTAAAATATTCTGATAATGAATCTAGGTCGGACCTGGTTTTGAATCACAGGTAGGTTCAATTGCTGACATAATAGATATGCAAGAAACATTTGTTCACTAAATCCCTTATCTGCATTTCATTCATTGCCTTTGTAACAATAGGTAACAAAAATCCTAAGAATCTGAAGTAATTTTATAATTACAATCTTTCCTTCTCTACCTACCTTATCATACATTTCACTCTTCTGTTTTTATGTACTGCTTGTGCTCTTACCACCTTCCCTTTTTACCTCCAATACATGAGAGGTTGGTCTGTTACACCATTTCAGAATTAAGTAATAGGCTTTCCTCTAACTCATGTCCTGTATTCACCTTCTCACCCTTCTATTGTCTCCCGCCTGCTCTTCATAATCACTGTTCTCTTTTCCATTCTGAAAACTAGCCATGACTCTGCCCAGCTTTGAATCTACAAACTGATTTTCACCTGAAAGTCTAAACATTGCCAATTTCTCCTCATTGTGTTATTTAGTGCTAGGACTGGCCCCTAGGATTTTCCTGTAGAAATGACTCCGTGACTAAGGTTTTTGACAAATGCAAGCTGTGAAAGGACAAATTTAAGAAGACGAGGGGAACGCTATCCTTCATAGCAGCAAGAAAACTGAAGCAGTTGTAAACTCTTCCTGCTTGCCAATATTTAAGAAATCTTTTTTCCATTTAGTAGGCAGATCTAAGTACAGATCTCCTACACTTGGAGATAGTACAGGTGAATTTTAGGCCATACATCATATTTGATGTGGGCATCAGCTATTTAAATATTGAGAAACCTTACTAATGGAAGGACTTACCAGAAAATAACCTGAGATGACCATGGGCATAGCAAACATCAGTGTCATACTGGATTACAGTTCTGCTGCACTCTGAGAGTAGCTCAGTTGGTTAGAACATGGTGCTAATTACACCAAGGTCATGCATTTGATCCTTGTACAGGCCATTCACTTAAGAGTTGGACTCAATGATTCTTGTGGATCCCTCATAACTCAATATTCTGTGACTTCTCTGATCCAATCCACCTCACATCACACTGTGAAAAGGATTTTTTCGTGACCATAAGTCAGACAGATGTGCACCATGTAATGCTGAGCAGTCAATGGGCAGCTTTGCTCACTTCAAACAGGTGTTCCTGTGACTTTGCTCCTCTGGTTAAAACAGCTGATGTGATGTTTTCATGGCCTCCAAAGGCACTGAAGGGACAACTGTACAGGATTTGAGTAGCCAGGTTTTGGCAGCAGAAGGTGAGGCTACAGAGGTGTCTTCTCTGAGAAGCTTCCAGAAGTTTTCCTTATGTCCAACAGAGCCAAGGCCAGCCAGCTCCACAATGCTGGCCAAGGCTGAGCCCATCCGTGATGGTAGTAAATGCTAACATATTTAGTTTGTAGTAATGATAACATATTTAAGGTGGAAAAAGAAGTTATTGGACAGAAGTAAATGTGTACACAGAAAATACAAGTGAGAATATATGAAAGAAACAACCCCAAGGTCAGTGAAGAAGGAGGGGGAGGAGAAGCTCCAGGCACTGGAACTGAGATTCCACTGCAGCCCGTGGTGAAAACCATGATGAGACAGCTGCCCCCCTGCACCGCATGGAGGTCCATGGGGCAGCAGAGATACACCTGCAGCTCCTGGGGGAGATCCGTGCCAGAGTAGGTGAATGCCCAAAAGAAGGCTGTAATCCCTTGGGAAACCTATGCTGGAGCAGGATCCTGGCAGGGATCTGCAGACCCAAGGAGAGGGGAGCCCACTCTAGAGGAGGTTTACTGCTAGGACTTGTGAACCTTTGGAGGACCCACACTGGAGAAGCTTGTTCTTGAAGGACTGCACCCCACAGAAAGGAACCCACACTGGAGCAATTGATGAAGAACTGTAGCCCATTGGAAGAATTTAATGTGGAGAAGTTTGTCGAGGACTACCTCCTATAGAAGGGATCCCACACTGGAGCAGGAGCTTCTCTCCCTGAGGAGGAGGCAGCAGCAGAAACAACTTGTGATGAACTGACCATAACCCCCACTCCCTATCTCCCTGCCTTTCTGGAATTGGAAGGAGGTAGAGCCTGGGAAGGAGGGAGGGGTGTTTTTAAGATTTGTTTTACTTCTTATCATCCTGCTCTGATTTTGATTGGTAATACACTCAGTTGGTTTCCCCAGGCCAAATCTGTTCTGCCTATGACAATAATCAGTGACTGATCTCTCCCTGTCCTTATCTCAACTCATGAGCCTTTCATTACATTTTCTCTCCCATGTCCAGTTGCAGAGGGAAGTAATAGAGAGGCTTTGGTCAGTACCTGGCAACCAGAGAGGGTCAATCCACCATAATAATGTAAATAATGTGAGATCTCCATGAAAATCCAACACAAAAATGTCAGGTTTAAGAGTATTTTGGTTTATGTCAGTTTGTGTTATGAGGTGCCAGGGAAAAGTGATTACTGTGCTTATGAAAAATGTCCTGCAAAATGTCATCTAGAGTCTGGAGCTGAAAAAACACAAAGGGTAGAGCATCCTCTGCAAAACTGTTTGCTAAAAGGCAACAGAAAAAAATATAATTATGCAAAATTCGCTGGTTTGGGCTATCTCCATACAAATAGAAGGGGTATAGCATTTCATGGTCATCATAACCTAAATTGTGGAAGTTCAGCAAAACCATCAAACTCTGAACAAAATATGGATCACATATAGCAAGACCAGTCCTCAGGTAAACTGTGGTGGTGAATCACTGCAGGCAGACCAGAGGTTGAACTTTCTTGCATAAGCCACCTGCCAACTAATACTGAGGAACACCAGTAAAATACAACTTATGTTTGTAAGCAATTTGCCTAGGGGGAAAAAAATGCCATTCAGGGAATAAGTAAGTACTCTGATGTAAATAATGTGCCTCTTTATTCCTTTGCCTCATGACTTGATTTGGTCCCACATGTTGAAAATACTTTAGTTTTAATATCTCTAGCCTCTGAGAAAAGACACCTATTATTTTCCATTTCCTTCCCTTTCTCTCAATTGTACATCCACATTTAGGGTTTCACTTCTGCTTCCTCTTTACCTTCCAGCAAATTCTGACGATCTTTTTTCAAATGGGACAGTGTGGGGGACAGAGAAATTACACCAGAACCTATATTCTGTGAACAGAGGTTCTATAAACTTGCAGGTATACAGCACAGCAAAATGTTGACTTCTCCACTGCAACTTTCCAACAGCAAAAATTAATCAATGCCTTTTATCCCTTAGAAGCAGACCGTGGAGCACTGCAATCTGCAATATCTTCTTCCACACTGGGGATTTTTAATTCCCCGTGTGGATTAAGGAGAGATACAATGTCCCCATCTGTTTAACGTAGTTCTGATTAATATCCTGTCAGCCACCCTGAAAATACTCGGTTATTAGCTAGCTAATGTAAAACGGGAGCTAATTAATGAGCGCTTGTACACACTCGTACAAGTGCGTCCATAGGCGCGAGTCGGTTCGCGGCTGCACGCGCGTGTGTCAACAAGGGAACGGGATTGTCACGTATGGCAAAGCAGAGGAGCCACGACAGGGAGGTAAACCCTCCCTGGAATCCCTTGAGTCACGCTCCACCTCTTGTTTCTCCTCTGAAGCCAGTGCAGCAACAGCGGGACTTCTGTGTGGTAAATTTTTAGATTTGTCATGTCTGCACCCACTGATGTAGAAACTACGAAAGTGGCACCAGGAGCAATGATGGAAGGATAATTAAAAAATAATTAACAAGAATAATTTGCAAGGGGCCAAGGGACAAGAGCTTTTATTTCATCATCTGGTGTAAGTGATTAAATAGGTACGCAACACAGCTGTAGAAGTATCCCTTTTTTAAATCGAGAGGAGGGATGGCGGAGAGGGAATAATTACAATTACTTTCTTTCTTTTGTTCTTTTGTCAGCCTGACTAACTTGCATGACCAAGTAGTTTACTCCAAAACAAGCAATTAACAAATCACCTACCCCCACTGTGAAGAGTAGCTCTGGCAGCTCGACGGTATCTGATGCAGAACACAGCTGCACAGATAAAAGGAAAGGGAAGCAGCAGAACAATAGACTCTCTGCACTTCAATGCCCCTGGATGGGACGTATGGTAGGAGGAGGGGAAGAAGTCTTCCTGCATCTCCCATCAGCTATCACAGTGCTCCTCTCATCTGAAATAATGTATTGCTTTATAAAAGAGGAGAAGGAAAAGAATGACTTCCCTCGTGATATTTTGTGGTTTGTTTTGCTATCTGAAACTAAGATTGCATCTCTCAGAGATGCACACTGTAAGGTCTGCTTTCAACGAGTCGCATCTTTCTAGCAGCTGAACATCTTTCCCTGGCAAAGGCAGCTTTCCTGCGGCTGGTCAAGGTTGTTGCACTCTGCATAGTACCAGAAAGCTGTGCAGTTGGGAATAAACCCCACAAGAAGAGAATAGATCCCAGTGATCTTGTGCATTCCTCTGAAAATAATCCAGAATCTTTCATTTGAACATTTTAGCTTTCGTTCCTACTTTCTTGCAACTCTTTGAACTCCACCGCAGTTCCTGCATGTGGATGGGACCCTGCTGTCAACCTTATCATGGACAGGACCTGCTGCTTCTGGTTTAGATTAAGAATCAAGAGAGCAGCTTTTTTTCACAAACCTAAATCTGATCCTTCCCTTCAAGGTACATTGATCTCTGGTTTCCTGTAGCTCCCTGTTCTTGACATTCTCTCATATTTGGCCTCTGCTAGAAATATTACCAACAGCTAAATGATTCACTGGAATAAGAAGTAGCATAAAACATACAACAAACCTGAGAAGAACCCTATTGTTATTAAAATACCTCACAAAGAAAGAATTGAAATCCCATGTCAAACTTCGAGCTGTAGATTTCATGCCAGATTTCCAGACCAGTACAACACAAATACATTTCTGGGAAGTATCCAAGCCTTTGAATACTTTTTTAGACCTTTCAAGTTCACCAAGCATTAATGACTGTATGAAAAATGCAAATTAAGTACCATATGTGAATTCAAAATCAAAGCCTTATAAAGAACAATGTGGAAATGTATATTCCAGATGCATTTCTGCTTGCAAGCTAAAAGAAAAGCAGCTTTCAGGATTTTGCCAGGTTCTCTATTGTAATTCTATCCTCTCTTTTGAACAGCTCTCTATGTAAATGATGATAGGGCAGTTAAGCACAGTGACTGTTAAATGCTTCCTACTGTTCTGTGGGGGTTTTATCAGAGGTTTTCAATTCAGCATCTTTATCTGTACTGCCTTTCAGTCAGTGCTAAGTACCAGTCCTAACAAATATCTCTTCTGTAAGTTTGATCTTCCTGCTGTCACAAGTATTATACAATATAAAAGCCAGGCTTCCAGCAGCAGAGAAGTGGATCTACTCACATGCCAGATGCATATTCATTTATTGCAATCGGTCCTGTTTTCTTCAGTTCAGGGAGTAGAAACCAGTTACCTGGCACTGCACCAAGGACCAAGGTCTTGCCTATGCTAGGCTGGAGAATCTTCAGTCACAGAGAGGTTTCCCCAGTGCCCCTATAGTACAGCACAGCACATTCCAATGAAACAAATTACCATCAAGTACTCAGGAGTGATCACATCACACCTACAGATTGCACTTGACCCAAGCAAGGTTAATTGTCATGTTAGTCTCTATACACACAGGCTTTGCAGTAACAAGCATTTCCAAAGGAAAACATGAAACTCACAGTCTTTTTCTAACCCACATTGTCTCTGTTGTTTTCGAGATACTGAATATACTTTTTTTTTTTCCCTTTCTTTTTGGAATGACCAAATTCTTTTCTATACAAAGGAAATTCTCTTATTATTTCAGCATCACATCCCATGTCCTGCTTACAAACATGCATAACTCTTCACATTAAGACTCTGCCAGAATAAATTGGAGTCCACAGATGTTAGGAAAAAATGGGACATTGTCAAATATCAGCAAGCACTACAAAGCCATTTCCAGAAGCAAAGCTCCAAAGTCATCATTTTCTTCATATGCATCTATAAAATTCCCTGAAGTGCACGGTACTTTGACAGAGGCTTGCACAGTGCTATCTCACCCTGGCACAAGACACTCTTGCTCTGCTTCAGAGCTTGGAGCAGGCTACATTGCATTTAGCTTCTTTACCTCTTTTCATCCCTTCAGCCTGAAAGTCTACATGTGTACCAGAAAAATACCAAGAACTGTTTACTCAAAAAAAGTTTTCAATATTTTGCATTTTCATTAGTTCTCTGCGGGTAAAATATACCAAAATATAGCTCAAATAACCTGAACAGCTGGCTGCTGCAGGTGGAATTTCTCAGCTGCTAATGTAGCATTTGCAGGAAATGATGGAGTATATACAAATCTGTTGTGAAACATCAGTCAATTAACCTTCAGACTCACTGGCACCACCCACTGAAGAGGGAGCTTCTGGTATTTTGCAATTTGTACTAAATTAACTAATTATAGGTATGACCTCTCCATTAAAAATGAAATATCATGCCACTTTTAAAATTAATTTTTCCTGAAATGTTGGAATACTTTGTTTTGATGTTTTAAAAAAACACCAAAATTTTGACATTTTGCTTTATAAAGCTGCAAGTTTTGTTGAAATAGTTTAAACTGAAACAAGAAAAGCATTTCATTCTTGGACAAATTAAACTTTTAAGAGAGGGAGGAGGGGTGTCAAACAAGAAGTTCCAAAAAGTGCTTTTGATTCTGTCTCTGAAAAGCTGTGTTCATGTCTATCTTTACTCCTGAGTATGACAGCTGATTTGGGGATGCTCCCCCTTCGCCCCCACCACCCACCCACACAGTCCCTGAGATGTCCTGGGGGAGAGACACACAGAGACCACTGGAGAGGGTGCAAAGAGAGAGAGCTTATTCACATGGTCAGGGGTATTTAAGGGTTTTACAACCAATGGGGAAAGGGTTAACTAAGGGCCAATAAGGGGACTTCACCTAGCACTGCAAGAAAGGATTCCTGCATACTAAGGTAGGGAGATAAGAATTCTCCCAAGGGGTTTTGGGAAGAAGAAAGGTGATTCAGGGAAAAAAGACAGGGAATCCATTTTACAATACAGTGAAAACTTCAGTTTTTAGGGCATCTTGGCTGGCTTCTTCATTTTCTTCACAGATCATTTTCTGGCGTGACTTCTTCCATTCCTGATACTGTAAGTCCACTCCCACACCTGAGTACAACAGATCATTTCTGTCTTTTACAAAAATCTCAGTGCTATCATAAGGGGATAAGTGCAAGAGAGACACATAAGATGAAGGTCAGCTGCTAAAAAGAAAATATGAGTTAAACTCAAATTGGTTTAGACAGGAAGCCAGATGAAGGTTTTTCATTCATTAAAGACCTGATGTTCAAGAACAGTTTTCCCATAGGAACAGAGAAGAAGAAAACCTAACAATTTTCACCAGAATTTTGCAACACGTATGTCAGTGATTAGGAGATCTGACATTTCACAATGCAACAGACTAATGTGCATAACACAGGAATCACAATTCTTTCTATGTCTCCCATGAGAGTCACCATCTATAATAATAATTTTAGAAGCTAAGAAAGGAAAACTGATTAAGCATTATATATGCAGCTTATAACTAGATCTCTGTGCACATAGGTAGAAAACAACTGAAGGCAAAGTCATTTGCTGTGCTGGACTGAGCAGTCACTCTAAGTAGAGGAGTAATCCTTATAGTATAACTTCCTGAAGGAAAGGAAATCAAAGTAGTCAACTGCTATTTAACAAAAGCATTTAGAAGCATGGCTTACTGACAGTATGGTAAGTGGCTTGAGCTCTGTCATGACAGGGCTTTTTGGTAGAGCAAAAACTGTCAGGTATTATGCAAAAGTCTCTACTCTGCTCAAGGATCCTGGGAGATCTGCAGCAAAATAAGAACAAGTAGAATAAAATTTGAGATAGAAGCTACCGTGAAAACTTTCACTGGTAAAACACACAAAGCCTTCTACTGTCCTGTTAACAAAGGGCAATCCACATGGAAGTGTACACTGCAGCTGTGAACCCAGAGTCCAAAGCACATTTTTGCATAAAAAGAGAGTTCTGGTGAGGGGTGAATGCGATGAGATACTGATACATGGAGACATTTCCACTCATCTCCCAAACACAATGCATTGGGCAAAGCTTGTAGCTAAGGCTAACAAATGGAAACAAGTCAATCTCTCTGACTTTTATTCTGCAGGGGGTTCCTCATGATTTTCCACTGGCTCAGACTCTCCAGCTTCACCAGGCCAGTGCTGTAGCGTATTTCTCTGATATCATCTAGAATGACTGCTTTATTTCCATACAAACTGCCAAATGAAGTTTCTGAAGTGGGAACACTTTTTCTCCAAGGAACAGGGCTACATCTCCCATCTGTTTTCAGAGACAGACAAATATTCATTGGATGATAACCTATCATGACTGTCGAGATGACACATATTCAGTCCAATAACCTAAAGTGAAACTCTCTGTTTTTTCATTATTTTCTAGCACATCTGTTTCTCTAACGGAATTGTTTATAATACTGAATGATTGACAGAACAGGAGAAGCTGGATATAAAGAGGGAAAAGGTACCACTGGCATGTATATGTGTATATGCATGCCCCTTATGGGGTTTTGCACATGAAAAGTGACCACCTCAAAAGTTCAGAGGTTGTGCTTTACTTTCATTTGCTTCTTTGAAAGAGGACAGTGACAATTTTAATGCAATTACTTTTGTCTTCAGATCACATTGATACATAAAATCAAAATCATAGAACAGTTTGGGTTGTAAGCGACCTTAAAGATCATCTAGTTCCAAACCCTTTACCCGTGGGCAGGGACAACTCCCCCTAGACCAAGTTGCTCAAGGCCCCCTCCAACCATCACCTTGAAGGCCAAGTTTATCCAACTCCCCATGTTACTATGAGAATTCCCACACAGTGCTTTTTAGGATCTTTAACAGCATAAGTGCAAGTGGAAAAGTATTTATATTACTCTCAGCTGGACATGATAAACCAAGATAAACAAGAGAGAAAACTCACATATTGCCATATTTCAGATACACAGTATAGGAGACAATACCCTAGAGAATCATGGTTAAAAGCCTGTACAGATGGATGCTCAGAGATATGCAGTGGCCTTTCATTGATAATGCATGATATCATATATAATAAGAAAAACAATTTGAAACTTTATGTTTTTCTCTGTACTGACACCCTTGAGAAAGCATCCTATGCCAATATAAAGATATAAAAAGGACCATATTGACCCCTTTTTGCTTTTGGTGGTTGGGCTGGCAATAACTGTCTCTTTTTATTAATATTGTTTTTATCTAGAGCCATAATGGCCATCCTACACAGGTGAAATGAAAGACATTTATTTTATGTCTAACACCTCACTGGGAGAAAAAGAATTCAATGTATTGCACTAATTTGCTAAATAACTTTTTGCTGTCGAAGAGAAACAACCCTGGAGGGCCAGACATCTCACCTGTCCTGCTCAGAAACTAATTGCAAATCACTGTGCCTGAGAGCTGGGATCTCACCACTGAGCATGCTGCAGTCTGCAGTGCTCTGTGCTAACACGATCAGCAACGATGAGATCGATTATGGAGAAGTTCCTTGAGAACAGTCTAGGTCTTTCTTATAGCATTAATCAGAGTTTGCCTGAAAAGTAACAGAAACTATAGAACAGCACTGACAAGCCCAAGCAAGCTGACAGATGATATGCCTGCCTGTGTGAGCTCACTCTGTTGAGATCAGAGCTGAGACATTATCATCTCCCGGCACCAGCAGCAATGAATTGAACAGAGCTTAAAAACCAGTTCCTTTCCAGTCACTCTTCGCTAGAGGAACAGAGAAATTTATTGGATATTTTCAAGCAGAGATTCCTATCCAAGACATGTAGAGAAAAGAGAGATATTTCTCCCCCTAGCCATGGATGTATGGTAGGAGACATCAGTTTCCTATGGGACCTGAGGATGTGTCTGTAATGCAGTTACCATTCAGTATAGCCAGAATAACCTACATCGCTTTCTCACGTAACTGCCAGCAGCAGACATACAGCTCTGTGTTTCTCAATGCAGGTTATAAAACCCATCTGGGAAACTTAACACACACTTGAACAGGGTTAGCAGCCTGCACTAAGTTTTATATGGCTATAATGATGCTGTTAATGCTAATTTAAAGATGCCTCAAGTCTTGTCTGAAGGACAACTGTCCCAGTCTCACCTGAAGGAATAATCTGAAGTAGCAGCAGTCAAAATCTAACTTTGGCTTTATCACTATCAATGTGACTAGGGACGGCTCTGAGTTTCCTTGCACTTCTTCAGAGAGGCATGTCAGTGCCTATCTTGCAGATGGACTGGTCTATCTCAGAAGCAGTGAAGCTGGTGAGTTAAGGAGAGAGGCTTACAAATCAGCAGCTCCCTAAGCCTACTGAGTGTGAAATAAATGCAAGGAAAACAACACCAAAGCAGACAAACACATTAAGAAATGCTACTGGTACAATCAAATACATTATTCTTAATTTCTTTCTTAGGAAACCCAACTCTGCTTAAGAGAAAAACCTGTAAATATTCAGTTAAGAAGTTGATATATATGCAGATCTTACACTGGAATGCTATTATTTTGCATTTGAAATACCAGAAAACAGTGACTTTTCTAGCTTCATCCAGGAAATAAATCCTAAGAAAAGTGATGATTTTTTTTTTTGAGGTCTGGTCTTTCAAATCCATATACTCAGACTTTGTCCTTTATGTTTTCCCCCCACTCCTAAGTGTTTTGGTTTATTTTATCTTCACTTTCAATCAAAGACTCAAATTATATATTTTTCCCCCTTCTGGCTGGATACCAAGATGAATACTAGGAGAAAATATGTAGGTCCTTCTTCATCAGAATAGCTTGCAGAACTTGTTACTTCACCTTTTTATCACAGCAATATCACCTCTATATATTGTGTTATTACTACTAAATGATAAAGAACTCCAAACGGTATTTTTCAGAACTATTTGTGCCTAACATAACATGTCACTCATATCATTTTATATGAAAAATCAGAGTAAGTATGCTTTTATCTGTCCTCAGTCATTCACCCATCTTGGAATTTTCTTGTGAGGTAAATTCTTCCTATTACTATGGGCAGCTGCAGATAAATTTTAACTGGGATAGTAATACTATCCAATATTTTCTGTCATCTTTCACCTATAACTTACAATCTAATATATACAAAGTAAGAAAACACATAGAGAAACTCATCAAAGATGATTACAAAAAAAGTAGATTTAAAATAGCTTTAAAGAATTTACAACTATTAACATGCCCATCTGTATAGAAAACAGTCATTGAAAGTCAAGGAATCACATGCAAGAAAGTCAGAGTTGTGGAATTGTGAAAGCCCAAAAATAATTCTTGTTCTAGAAAGTGCCAGGTACCAATTTGCAGTCTCTGCTTTGAAACATCTTGTCTGAAACTCACAACTACTCAGTGAAACCAGGACTTTTCTTACTGATCTATGCATTAGCCTTACAAGAGGATGAGTTAACGCAGAGAAAATATGAAAAAGTTTTTCTTTACCTACTTGTTGCTAATACCATATAGGAAATTCCACTACGGAGTTTCCTCTCTTTCCACTAAAGATTAAAAACATCATCACTTTTCCTATCTAAATTAAACTCTGCATCTCAGGGTGCCAGTTTCCAAAGGATGATGGAATAAAAGGAAAGATTTATACCAACGGTCTACAGCTCAAATTTTTAGAAAGTAACTGAAGTAAACTATAATCTTATCAAACAAAATTTTATTCAAGTTGCCATTCCACAGAGGCTTGAAATTCGATATTATCTAAAATTTTAAAGCAACTTTATTGCCCTAATGCTTACAATGAGCATCTCCATTCTTATAGCTGCAGTGGGCATTTCAGCAGGATTTGACTTGGTCGCAGTGGAGAAGGAAATAAAGTTGTTCAGAACTGAATGTGTGGTAGGAACAGAACCAGTAAAGCAACAGATTGCTATGGTGCTGGAAAACTTAGCAGGAGAATCCATGTATTACAAGTCATAGGGGAGGTGATGATATTGAGGGGGACAAAAGTGCCAGTATGCCATTTACAAGGGCAGCAGCAATACAATAGAGATGTCAGATAGTAGTGACTGGCAACCAAAGTGGAAGTCAGGCAGGTATGTTGGTAAATAATACTAGAGGATAAAAATTGACCTGTCATGAGGAAAATTTATGAAGAAATTATTCCATTCAGATAGAAACATATATGATATTATGAATTGGCAATATAAGATTTTAATTAAATTATAGGTGTTTGACTCCAATTTTTCTTATTACACTATAAAACACACTATAAAAACTTTTTTTTCCTGATGTATATCTGTGCAAAAAAATATGCTGCTACAACAGCATGTAAAATTTACATCAAGGTGTTTCTCTTTGTTCTGAAGAGACTGTAAATTTCTGTTGTATAGACTGTATGCACGAAAAAGCATCTAGGTAGGTGCATAAGAAACAAATTTCAGGTAGATAGGAAAGGAATTAAGCCACTATTACTTGACTTTTCTCATGTCAACAATACCAACCAGTTACTATCCCCATGCTCCATGTATGGAGAGTAACATTAGAAAAGGCTAAACAGGCTGACTGTAAATACAGAGAAAATGCCAGAGATTGAATTTAAAGGCAGGACCGTTTTGGCTCCTTGCCCAGTTTTTTTAAAACCTGGACTGTCTTGCCATCAACACATACATTTCCCTACTGTCCAAAGTGAAAGCTCATGGTTTTTGCTGCATTAGCAACCTGATCTCCCCAACCTCTCACTTGTGGCCTGAACCCTGTTAATTAAGATTCAAGAGGACCAAAGTGGCTGCTGCTCAGGGTCACTGGGCAGCCCTGCACCAAACTCTGGTGCTCTGAAGAGGAACCTTGGGTCTGGTGATCTGCTCATTAGGGAGTCTGGAGGCTCTGTGTGTGCTGCCAGACCATGGGTCATGGCTTTTCACAACCTTCCTCTGAACCGCAGCAAGAAAACTTAGGTGGCAAAGTGCTCATGGGTTGTGCTGTTTGCGCAGGGAGGACGGTGTGTGTGTGTTTTGTGTCAGCCCTGCATGGTTATACCCTGCAGGGAGCGCTTCTGCCCCTGTCAATTACTTCACTCCCAATAGTGTTTCAACTTAGGACCTGACATTTTCCAACCCCGTACACAGGAAAAACAGGATCTTCCTAAAAGCAGCTCTGTGTGTGTTTACACAGCAAGGAGGCTGTATGTGCCAAAATAAATATGATTATTACCCTTGCCATTGTGAAAGAAATTACTCAAAAGAGAGATCAATAGAAATTTGTTGCAAATGCACAGTAGGATGATTTTTAAATCAGGATAAGGATTTATAGAGAGCTAAAGCAGTGAAAAACAAATATATGATGAGAAATATTAAATTATCTTTATTATGTAGAAGGAAAGTTTCGCATTACGGACTTTCTCTAAATATTTGTGAGCTGTGTAGTGGCTAACATTAAAACACCAAAATGACAGCTAAAGTGTTATATTAGCACATTAGCAAGCAGAGGCAGTGGATAAGTATGATTGCTAGGGTGTTTGAGGATATTTAGAGGCTGACTGAGGTAGCAACACAGCTTTAATCAATGTACTCAGCAAGACATTCTGCTATACAAAACTTGTAAGTAATAACAAAATTTATACCCAGACTAGTACAAAACAGGGCTTGCACTCCTTCATCTTTGAGGCCAGTCTGGTTAGGAGATGGCCATGGTTTAGCTTCCAGTCATTTATCCGTCTCAAGTAATCCTGGTAATATTGTACCTACTTTGCTTATCAAATCATAGCTCTCTGCTTGGTGACCTTATGTGTCGAGGATTAAGACAAAGTGGATATAATCTCCTGCAGAAATTGCAAAAATCAGCTTCCCTTCTCCCTTCTCACATTCCACAGGTAAACAATAATCAGTCTCAGAGCATATAACAATTTAGAATAGTATTTTACAGAAACTTGATTAAAATGACACAAGTCTGGAAGAGGGTGAAGAGGAGAGCAAAATGAATTTACAATTGCCAGAGAAAAACTCATTAACTTTTGTGGGTTTTTTAGGAAGTCGTTTTTTAATGCAGCCAGGCACTTCTTTTGATGTCCAGTGCATCCAGCAGCTCTGTTTCCCTGGTCTCTACAGCTGACAACTACTGCAAGAGAGCAAGAGCTCCCATCCAGGCACACCCTGAATTTTGTGTCTGAAAAAAAACAAGTGACAGGAGGCAAGAAAGAAAAGAAGTTGGGGAAAGAGGAATGTGGAGAGGAAACTTTCTAGACAAGCACTTCATCTAATATGAAGTTAAGGCATGTCTGGGGCTTTAAGCCAGACAAGGAACCTGAGAAATTCTCCAGTGTTGAGTAATACATATTGTTGGAGGTTTTTTAATTGAACGGCAAATCCTTATCTGAAGGTCTTCAGTGACACTCACCATATTAACACCTCAGCACTTCAAAAAATTCTTATTATTTAAATTTTCTTCCATAATTCTTAATTAGTCAAGGATTGCATCAAATAAAACAATTTCAGATACTACCGTATACAGTGACAGAAGGGATGGCTAGGGAGGGATGAGGCAGGAAGAAGAGCATGGCATCTGCAAAGAGATTAAGATGGAGCCAGAAGCTTTCCACATGTCAGTTTTCCTGTTGCTTGGGGAAGCACCACCTCTTGCCACCCTCCAAGCCAGCTTTGCCATCTTGGCTCAGGAAACGGTTACAAATTCATGTGAGCTGGCCAAGTCTCTGATGTGGGTGGGGGATTGTTGCCTGAAGGGAAAGGGAAAGCAGGAGGAAAGGTGAAGGCTGTGCAGGTGACACTGCAAGTTACTATGACCAAGAGCAGCACTAGACTGCCTTCAGGAAAAGCAACAGCTGTGCCTGAGCCAGTCCTCATCCTTTCCCATTTCTCCCACAAAGAATGGGGAAAGGAAGAAGATACACATTTCTTACAAGGTAAATATCATGGGACAAGAAAAAAGCTGCTCTTCAGAAATTCCATTATTTTTATTTTTGCACATTTTCTCAGTGATTTTTCTTGGTCAATAGCTTGGTTTCGTACACATTTGTTCTACCAAATCACCACTCATTTAGGAGTATATTGGAAAGTCCTCACTCTTCGGAGAAGTCAGATCAGAATAAGGACGTCTTATGCACTTAGTGAAAGACAGGATTTTCCTCTCAGACCATTGCCTAGTTCCTTTTCACACCACACATTTCTTTATCATTTCCCCTTTCTAGTATGTAAGTACTGTCTCTAGACACCATGAAGAAACAGCAATGGGTCACACTACAGATTTCTGAAGGGGCACCATGGGAACCTGGATAAATCAACACATTGATTTTTTCTTATTCTTTGTGCACTGAGGAAACAACTTTCCAAGAGGTATTTCCGGTCTCAATTAAAACAAACAAAGAACAACAACAACAAAAAAAACACCACCAGGGCAGGTTGAGCTGGTTTACATTTCAACTTATTTAGTTTAAGCTGGTTTACGTTTCAGCCAAAACTGACAAACTGTGAGGCTCTAAACTTTAAATTTTTCTTTGAGGGAAATGAAACAGCTCAAAAATTCAGAAATAATGGATAATTATCTTTTTTGTTCATAAACCACAGTGATAATAATTAAAAAAATCATTGAAGAGATAATGAACACAGGTATACACAAAGACATAATCCCTGGCTCAAGAAAATCCTAAACTGCAGAGAATACTAGGGAAAATAATTTTTCTGTTCTCATAAACTTCCCTATACATCATCGGCAGGCCAGTTTTGGAGTCAGGATACCAAGCTGAGTGGATCTCTGCTCTGATCCAGTACAACCCTCTTATCTTCTTAAAACATATGAAACATGTGATAAAGTCTGACAGTCCCAATACTCACATGGGCTATAGTTAGTGATTAACTAAATATTGGGTCTTACTGACCAAGTCTGGATTTGATTGTTATATTATTTGTACTACAATCAGCCTGTCCATGTACATTCCAGTTGCTCGTACCATAAAGTTTTATGAAAAGCAGCATAAAGTGGGAGAGGATGCCAAGCACAGCAGCAGGGAGACTAACCACACAGTCCCTTTGCACTCACTGGAAGGCCTGGCACAACACATGAGGCTGCAACCCTTTATTTATTAAACTCAGGCTCTGTGTCATATTACAGGGGGTCACCACTCCACTGGGGAGCCTTGTGTACACACAGCCTTTCTATTTCAAACAAGCTGAAAGTTCAGTTTGCCCTCCATTCTGCCTCCTTCTGTAAATAAATGTTGTAAGACTTGGTCATCTTGAGCTTCCAACTTACTTGTCATAAAGCAGACATTTGTATTTGCCATGAATATGAATACACACCTCTTGTGGCTGGCAGAGACTTAGTAATGCGACACAAAGATGGAAATTAATCGGCTTTTCCCTCCTTCTAAAGGACCAGTTTTTTAAGGCAAACACCTAGGCTTGCCTACAATTGAAACTTAGTACAAGTCCCCACTCTTCCTCCTGCTTTCCCTAGACTTCTTTTCAGCAGCACCTGGAAAAGGTTTAGCCTTTCACATCCCTCTGAGTTACTGAAAAAAATACCAAACCCGTCTATCAGAGTAGTTAAGTTGCACACTTCATTTTCAGAATTAATCTTCAGTTTTGGTAATAAAGAAGTTGCTGAACTTAGATCTGCTTCTGGAAAGCTAGCCAAACTCTGAGGAAATTGCAGTAGATATTAAAAAGTTCAGAGTTTCCAAAAAAGTGCAAATAATAAAAGTACAGGGGAAAGATGCTTTTAAACTGTCATAGGAAAATTGCAAAAATATTTGTTTTACAAAAATGTTAAAAAAAAAATAAAAGAAAGAAAAAGCCATTCTAATAAGAAATGTGCCTTTTGTCTTTATTGGGCTGTCACTGAAGCCCTTAGGCCAGTGCAGACAAAAAGAGATTCATGATTTCCTGCATCTCATAAGAAATGTGAGGGGGAAAAACCAAACCTGTCAAAACTTAGAATTTTTTCTGTGCAGCTAAACTTCAACTTTTGCATTATATTCAAGTTTAATGGAAAACTAAAAAGAGCTGGATTCTCTTTTTATCCTTTGCTTCTCTTTCTATCAGCGATACTGTTACAATAGGACATCTGCTTTTCCATCTGAAGATGCTCTGCTATACAAGCTCACAGTCTGCTTTGGTACAGCACACTAAAAGCTTCATATCATATTATATTGTGGCTTTACAAGGGACCTATGGTAAGAAAAGTGTGAGATACCTTTAAAAAGTATATATGCTCTAAGTGTGTTAAATAGCAATCGAGAGGCAAATTTCATTTTAAGAGTTCTTATTTCACATTATACAGTTATGCGTGCTCTTTGGTTTCAGAGTACTGTTTAATTCTATGCCCAGCCCTGTCTCAACCTCAAAGGCTTTCTGAGCCTTTGAGCATGAATTCATACCAAATACTCACTTTTCTGTCCATATGCCTTATGAACTTATCCTGGATGCATCATACAAGCCCCTGTAAACAAATATTTTTGCCTCATGTGCACACAGACATTAGATATTCCAGGAAAAAAATAATTATATGCATGTATGTGAGACCACTACCACAAGCATTTGCATGTACATAGGTGCATACATGCATAAGCATGTCAGCTGATTTGACATCAATATTCTAATATACTTCAACCTCTAACAAGCTGGTGGTCTGATATTGTTATCCTGACATTTCTGGCAGCCCCAGCAAGGGTCACTTTGACATTGCACTCATACTTGCTCTCCCTGCCCTACATCCCAATGCCCCTGCCCTCCAACTCTGATGGATATTATGTTCTCAGCTTTAGTCCACATGCATTCAAACTAGATTTGGGGTATAGATATGCATGTGATTCACAATAACATCCACATTACTTTAAAAGGCAGAGTGAAGAAATACAGTGAAATCCAGGCAAACAGTTTAGGCTGATTTAATCTCAGCTACTCTTCGTTTCTAAAACTAGGCAGACCCCAGTCTGTCTCAAGTCTCTGTAGAGCCAACAGACATTAAGGCAATTCATTTTTTAATTAGACCATTAATTCCTCTTGGCTTTACTGTTTTTAAGTCACCCAACAGACATTGTTCCTTTCTGAATACAGTTCCTATTCTTCTCCACATCTGGGCATGATGGTGGGATCATGTCTGTATTCAGCATCCTGCTGCCAAGACAGACTAAAGTCTCACTTTATCCCTGGTTGGAGCCTCAACCTGAGCACCAACATGTAATACAATTCCTGGAGGAATGAATACTGACTTCTCTAAGATGTTTCAATATGTCCAGGACGGTACATCCTCTGAAATGAATGCTACTGAGAGAGCAGGCCCTGATGTTGAGAGGCTCTTGTCCTTCAGAAGGTACAGCCAGCAGAAGGGCAGCTTTGAAGTCTAGGCTCTTCAAATGAGAGATCAAACCATATCAGAAATCTAATGATCTTAGGAAAGAGATATGACAGACCATTTAGGAATGTCAATAAAATGTCCAGGGAAACAAACATTATTTTTGTTGATTTCATTAATCTTAGCCCAATTTTTTTTTTTTTTTTTGAGCCAGCACAATTCAGAATGGCAAGTACTTTAT
Organism: Sclerurus mexicanus; assembly: GCA_013396755.1. Classification (NCBI taxonomy): domain Eukaryota; kingdom Metazoa; phylum Chordata; class Aves; order Passeriformes; family Furnariidae; genus Sclerurus; species Sclerurus mexicanus. The sequence continues at coordinate 2,640,882 of VWZF01005177.1, read as the reverse complement.
CCATATGACAGCATAATAAGAAAATTGCCACTCAGGCTTAGAAAATGAGCTTTTTCCATTTTCTGACATTCATTTATCCAGGGGAAATCATGCAATATCTGAAATTATGTAGGCCTTATCTTGAAACAAAAATCTCATTGAATCATAGAAGCTGTCAATACAGTTTTAACCTTCGAAGAAACACTTTCTTTTCAAAAGGAGTCACATTGACTTTTGCTAGGATAATTCTTGTAGTGACCCATAAAAACATTCTAAAGGGTTCTTTCTTATTATAATATCTAATGTCCTCTAAAATTATCTCATTCTTTCTTATAGTAGCTCAAAGAACAGCATGTCACAAAAGTGCTATGACAGCAAACAATGTGATACCACACACAAGTTATCACCTGCTTTTAACAGATCAAAACCTGACAAACTATTCCTATCTGATAGCATAATAGCAGGTAACTCCTTTGAACAATTCTAGCATACAGATACTTTGTTTTGCCTCCTTGCATTGTATATTTCTAACCTTTTAATTAAGTTAGCTAAAGAAGAAAGCAATGCCTAGACAGAAAAGGTAATTGAAAACCAGAAAATGTGTATGATGTTTAAACCAGCAATATATGCTTAAGACTGCCCCAGCTAAAGATGAGAATGGGCTATCTTGCCTATTCTTCTGCTAATACAGTTTTGCTTCTCATTAACTACTTGCCTATTCTAATTCAAGCTATGCAAGCTACTTCACTTGGAACAAAACCTTCAGGAATTACTGTTGAGAATTACTTGCAGATATTTATTGTTGGTTTACTTTTGCTAAGATTTAGTCTATTATTCCTATCTAAGCTTCTCCCTCTAATCCTTTACGTTGTTGCTGTAAACTATGAGTATAGCTACAGCTGCGTAGACAGTAATCTTTCACACAGATTTGAGCAAGCAAAAAGTAATTCAAACCAGTGAGAATTTCTTACACACTATATCAGTATAAATTGCCTCAGAACACTAGAGCAGATAGAATTATTCATCAGGAACACAATACCCAATGAAGAAATTCCAGTTCTGTTCACAAACCATTTGCAAATGGTTGTGATTATTGTAGATCTATCTGTGGGTGCTTTGACAAATTCAAATACAGATTTCAATGTACTGGTCAGCCAGAAAACTATTTACTGTTACTTATTTTTCATTTAAAATTGTGATTGGTGGCTTGTATCACACATCATTTATGCCCTCAGAGAAGTAACAATGCCCTCAGAGAAGTAACAATGCTAAGCAATAGTCAACAGAAAACATTCCTCATGTACAAATTAGTAAATTAAAACTCACTCAGGTGAAAACATATGAAGTTTATTATGAATAAACCTCTAGTGACACCAACACCCAGAAATGGGGACACACAACCAGCAGAAGTCTGTGCTTTATCACTCTGATGACAAAATGTTTTCAAGACCCTTTTACTAATGCTGCGGAAATACACAAGACTCTTTAGACTATCCTCATTCTTTATTATAATGTCAAATAATACAAAGCTATTCTTATTTCTGTGAAGAAAGCAATGAAAAGGGCATATTTTAATGCATCAGAAGTATCAACATACAGCGCAGAGTTTATGAGGAAAACATTTGAATCAAGTGGATGCAGTTCACTAAGCCACAAAAACCAACACTCTGAAATGAGGTTGATCATTTGGAAGGACAACATCAATGCGAACAGAATAATTTCCAAAAGCAATCACATGATTTCAAAGTTGTCTTAGAAAACTAGAGGGCTTACCCTACACTCAGAGCTATGATTCTACAACACAAACAATCCATGCTAGTTATAAAATTTACCCAGCACTGCTATGGCAGTGAACTAACTGCTTGTGAGCTGTAGGCACCACAAGGGACTTGCTGTGGTTAATGAGGCAGACATTTTATATCCCTCCCTGTTTCTCTACACATGGGGATACCAGCTTGTGCTATCACTCCATTCCAACTGCAGGAGTCAATACACCTGCCTCCATTTTTACAGACTTTATTCCAGTGAAATTTCTTTCTTGTAATTTTTTTTTACTTTAACCAAAGTCAAAACAAGGAGACAAAGCCCTTGCTCAGGAAATTAGGAATTCTACAAAGTTTAATGCAAACGGAAAAATATTTCCACGGTCTCTGTCAATTCTAATAATCTCCTGTATTTTGACACAGCTAAAATTTTAATTTGCAATGATGGCCTAGAAGGTTCTTGTTCTACGGTCTTTTACAGAAAGATGCAGCATCATGCGGAAAACATAGAAAGAAGACATTGAGCAGCTATTCATCTGTCATCATATCAGCTCTTCAAGAGTCTGCCCCTCTCCAAAGTCTACATTACAGTCTAATTGTCTTCTGTGACATCCATATGTATTAAATGCTGCTACTGTTGCCTTCTTTGACAGCTGAAAAAGTGGGTGCAGCAATCTGCAGGTTTTGAGCACTGTAAGTTATGTGAGACATACTTCTCAGGGACAGCAAGTACCAATTCAGCTGTTCACTTGATTCACTCACATCTGGAAGATAAACAAGTATCTGAAAGCTACAGCATGCAGGTAGGCAGAAAGGACATTTCTGTCATTCCAAAAACAGGCTTATGACACTGAAGACTCAATTCAGAAAAGGTGAAACTTGGGTCTTCTTGAGTAACAGATGGTTCATGAACTAAACTCAGGAACAATTCGTCTTAAATTTAGACTTTGAACTACTGATTGTTGCTGAACTAAGCATGAGCCACAAGCTATTGATGAATCAATTAAAATCAAACTAAGTGCTTTAAGTATTTTTAAAGTATATATGTACAGCTTAGGTCATGTTTCAACTCCACATCTTACATAAATGTGTTCCAAGCACTCACCCAGCAAGTCATGGGAAACTGGAAAGTGTTGAAGCAAACAATGGATTTATTGAAAATGAGTTGCTTACCATGAAAGCGCATGATGCTTTTATTGTCTGTCCCCCTGCCTTCCTATGTTGTTTTCCTCAGGACTGCTAATTCCGTCAGTTCTGTGTCTCTCTTTCTCCTTTATTTTAAAACTTAACCCTCTGGATTTAATTCTGTCCACCACTTTTTCTCTTACCTTTCTTCATCATCTTTAATCCCCTTCTTCAGTTCTCTCTCAACTCCCCATATTTTGATCCTCCTGTAAAACCAGGTCAGCCCTGCTGTCTACGTCCACCACGGCTTGGCATACATTTTGCAATTGCTGGGTACCCAGCACACATGCAGCTGACCACCAGTCAGTCCTGTGTCCTGGAAGACCTGAGATGATGCCAAGCCAGGGACAATTGACCCCTTGCTGACTATTGATTTGTAAGGCACCACAAGCTCCCTAATCCACAGCCCCACTGAGCTCAAAAGCAGCACAGCTGAGTCTGAGAAATATTGATCTCACCTCCAGCTGTGGCCAGTACCAGTTGCTTCAGAGGAACAAAACACCTTGTGTGGGTAAATATGCCAGAATTTGCTGTGATCAGATGGACAAAACCTACAGCTAAAAGCAGCTTACATGACACTCCTGAAAACAAGGTCTTAAAGTTCACCCTGTCTTGAAATATATTTGTCACTAATACCATGTTTGGAAAGAATTCATTTCTTGTGACGAAAATTACAAAAGAAAAGCTTCACAACACTGCTACCACAGACATATTTGCAAAGACAAGGATTTTGTAATTTCTTTGAGTGATGGCTTACACTGGATTTTTATTTGAGCTACAAATTTATACTCCCTGTAGCATCAATTACTGAGTATGCATCTACTACACTTTTCCTACCACATTGTTTCCTTTCTAAAGTAAGAGAATATCTCTTACTTGTTTTAGAGGTCTAAGCCACAAGAATAAAAAAGTCTTCTCTCATCAAGGTTCAAGTTCTTTTCTCATCTCATCTTCTACCTCTTATCACCTCCATACCTTCTAAAATTCCTGTTTATAAAAATGAGGCTACCAGAGCCAAACACATTATGACCAGCAATGAAAGATAGTGCATTACTATCACTTGTATTCTCTGCATTACTGTTTTCACAAAACCATTTTATTTTTGGCCACTTCTGATGTCCTCAGAATTATACAGGACAAACAACTGATCACATTTTGTCATGTTGAAAATTAATCTTTTCATCTTCATTTGTCTTTAATTTGTGACCCATGATGGCACTTTGGTGAGTACCTTTTTAGCAACTTTATGAGACACTATGTCAAAGGTCTTTGAAAGTAAAATAAATCTTTTATACTAACCTCCAAGGCTGAAGAGGAGTTAAATCTCAGCATTGTAAAAAGTGAAGGCACTTCTTTAAGAATCTAATTTTCATAAGAAAATTTCAGATAATGCTTCAAATGATATTAGGAAAAAAACCCCACCAGAAAGTTGTATTTTCAACTCCATTCCCATACATTAAATTCCTAAAGGTAACTGAGTGATATCAGAATGAACTGATACTGATAGAGTGCTACACTTGTACATTTTTCATTATTAGTATTTCTAACATACTGTTGACTCTTCAAACACAATCACTGTCAGAGGAGTGTTCTTTGCTTCTTCATCTAAAATAACCAAAGACAACATTCCTAATTTTTTCAAGAAAAGGTTATTTTCTGAACACCAATTATCAACACTGCCAGGTGCCACAGATCAGATCAAGGAAGAATTAGTAGTTTAGGCTTAGCAGAACTCTTGTATCACCGGTGACTCTCTTCATCTCTACCTTTTTTTTTTTTTTCCCTCCAGCTACATTGTAGATTTTATAGCAGAATTCTTCTTTTTCTATCTCAGACCCATGGTCCTTAATAAATGTTAAAATGAACAGAAGCATATCTTCTGTTAGAAGTTCTGTATTTCAGACTTATTTCTTTAGTTGAAACAACTATTAGAAACTGATGAGATTTGGGGTGCTTGTATCTCAGCCACTCTTCAACATTTCCAGAAAGACACTCCACAGATTTTTGTCTCAAAGAGCTGAGTTTGTTTTCTCCCATTATTTATGCTCCTCTCTGTGAGACAAATGAACAAGGGAGTCACAAAGATAAATTCATTAAATGAAATTAATAGACAAATGGAAAAGAAAAAACATTCATTAATAAGAAATAATGTATCAACACCATTATCATTTAAACTTTGGCAGACCCTCTGAGATGTATTTGTAGCCAGAAGGAAAAATGGAACAAAATAAAAATTAACTAGCCTGTTGCTAGCAGAAAACAGTGAAATTAATTTGCAGGATGTGTTAGTACTGAAAATCAAGTCACCCTGACAAAACAACCACTTTTGTTTTGTGGTAGTACAGTTATTGTAGTGACAAGAACACATGCAAAAACTTATCAAAATCTGCACTTGATTTTTCAGTCCCTGCTTTCAGTCTGCCAGTACTTTCATATTTAAAATCAAACTAAATAAAGCTCTTAAAAGTTTTGAAATCAAGTAACAAAATAACCTCCAAGAGTTAATTATCTTGCTTGTACTTGGACTATTGGAAAAAAAACCAAAATTAATCCTTCAGAGTATCCATAATCTGGTGGGTTTATCTGCAGATGAACTCCCAGTGATTTTAGTTTTTCCTTCCAATACAACACAAACTCTCAAGCACTGTAATGGTGGAGTTTCTTATCATCACTGTTTTTTGCCATTTCTCATCTCCCTACCCAGTGCACTCTTTCCCTGGAATGTCTCATCATCATCTATGAGCACTGCTTAAAAATTCAACACAACGTTCCCTGTCACTCTTACTGATGCTGCTGCAAGCTGCATCACTGGGTCTTCACTTTTACCAGACATGCACTGAGCAACACAGTGACAGCAGACTTGTGAGCCCTTCTTATTCAGTCCTTTGGGAGCCATCTGTATGTGTTGTGCAATATCCCTCCAACCAAGTGAAAACATCATATTTCAAAATAATTTTTCTAACCCATCTTCCCAATTTAGGTGGTAGGTGATTCATCCCTGGAAAGATTCAAGGTCAGGCCAGACAGCTCTGAACAACCTGATCCAGTTGAATATGTCCCTTCTCATTGAAGAGAGGTTGGACTAGGTGACCCTTAAGGGTCCCTTCCAATATAAACCATTTTGTGATTTTAATCACACACTGGAATTTATCCCTTAAATCTTCCACTGTGTCCCAGTGTTTCAGTAGATCAAACCAGTGTTTCCACTGGATGCCTGACTCATCTTTTGCCATGCTTCTCCCTTGCTTTCCTGTTCTACCAGCAGATTATGCCCCCAGATGTCCTAAAAGACTCTGAACTTCGTGCCCAGAAGCAACTTCAACACTGAATTCCCTAATGAATATATACACATATATCCTTTTTTTAAAATCTAAATCATTGCTCAGAATCCATCTTTGCTGTTTTGCCTGTAAAAGGAAGTCAAATAGTTAATGATGGCTTGAGGCATGAATAGGCCATCTACCAACTTATGACAACAGTTAAACAGTGAAGATATGTCTTATCTCAAAACAAATTTATTTTATTTTCTCCTTTGTCTCTCTTTTCAGGTCTCATCTTTCCTTAAATTGTGCATGTTTATACAGCACTTACCACAGTGGGGCCCAAGTCTTGGCTGGGGCCCCTGGACAACAAACATTACAAGAATGCAGTAATAAAGTCGCACATGCTTAATGCTGATGCAGATAATAATGCCTTTAGAAGAAGAGGAAATTTCATTACATAACATGACAAAAGTGATCAGCTGAAACTGTACTCCTATTGCTTGCATATATCGCAATGTAAGAACAGTTTTAAGAACTGTGTTCTTAAAAGTTATGCTCATTAAATCAAAGGACTAAAATCCTGAACATTGGGCCGTATCTGTAGGAGCACAAATGTGCGAGCATAGATCAGACATGTCTCTTATCTTCCTAATGTTTGTTCTCCTTGTAAGCAATTGTTACAACTATCAAAGAAAGTTATGGTAATCTAAAGAGAGAGGCATGAGTTACATGGCTGGGAAGAAAAGGACGCATAATTCAAGGGTCAGTTTCCTTATTAAAATACAATTGCTGATACAAAGGGTTTCAAAAGTTTTTGTGATAGAAGAAATCATTTGGAGGACTGAGACTCTGGGTGAGTCTCTCCACTAGTACCCCACCGGTCACCATGGCCACTTGCTGTGCTCACACCCCTGTTGAGTTGGCCATGTCCTGGTGCTGGAGGGACATGCCCCCAACAGACCAGGCATCTCTGCTGAGGGCCAGCCTCCTGCTCTTAGCCATTTGTTCCTTTCACACACGGTCACTGCCTCCCTCCTTAAGGCTGTGCACATGTATGTCAAGTCCAAGATCAGCCCACGCACTAGTCACTGTTAAAGTGTGAAGCAACAGAGGGAACAGGATTTGCACTTACTCCCCTCACCTCTCCCAGAAACCCTTGGCACTGACCTTGAGACCTGCTCCCTGTGCTTGCTCTCCTGCACATCATGGCTGCACAAATCCAGACACATGCTGGGTTTCATTTTGCACTCAAATAGAAGGGACAGAAACCTCTAAGAGCAATTCAACTCTTAGGGAACTCTTCTATGACCATTTCACACCCACTACTCACAGCATGTTCCTAATAGATTTCTTTGAATGCTGCCACTCTGAGGAAGGATTTGACCCACATCTCCCTCTTCCAGGAATTAAAGATTTTATGTAGAAGAGCACCACTGTACTTTCTTCTTAGTTACTACATTTTTAAATGAAATATCCACAATTCCTGCACTTCCTCCTGTCTCTGACTAGTCCACAGGCACCCAGGTGAGCTAAGAGTGTTTAGCAACTCTGCCAAGTCTATCTGAACAGCACAGACCACAAATTCACATGAATCCTGAAGTGCTTACATGAGACTTTAATAGCAGAGGTAGTTTCAATCATGTGCAGATCCTTTACCACTCTCCAGTTCTCAGCTGACACTCACTCTCCTTCTACCACTGATTAGTATATGTGTACAGTGGATACATAAAGCAAAACAAAGCCATGAGAAAGTCTGAGTTATTACCCAAAAATTAACTATTTCAGACTTTGTTTTTCTTTAAGTAACTGGAGTAGCTTAGTTGTTTTATGCTATTTCATTTGAAAATGCACAGACATGGGTTTTGCCTTTGAATTTAACTAGGGACATTATTATTATTTCTTTTAAAGCTAATAATTTTAAAAGGACAATAATTGGACATCATCATCATCATCTTCTGTCACTGAGGCTCTACCTGATTTAAGCTTTGCTCTGCACAGCTAGGCTTTACACAAAAGCCTAACCACAGAAACACAATTCTGTGATCATCTTACTCAAAGGACATCAGAGACATCCCCTTTTCTGAGGGCCAATGCTGATGCTTTGTAATATAGCCCAGCTACAGATAAGCAAGTTTGCTGAAGCGTTGCAGCTGAAGAGAGGCATCTTTCTGCTGCATCTGTAACAGTCAGCAGCTGTTGTCAGTACAGACATCAATGTTTTAACTGCTGAGTTGTAAGCATCAGCCAACCCCTTACCCAAAATTAAAGCTGGGGAAAACGGCCATAATTGACAGTAAAGTTTCTTTGCCTGTTTCCTGCCCAGTTGCCTAACTTTCATTATGGCATAAAAGAGAAATTACTTGATTCCACCAACGCAATACACATGCTTTACTGGAGCTCCTTTCTGCCTCAGGCATGGCACAAGCTTGGCTGAATTATTCTCGGGAGAGCTATGGAAGAGATTATCCCTACGATGAAAAAAAAGAGGCAGGGGGGTGGGAGTGGGGGAGAAGCTGCCAACAGGCAGCCTAACCTTGCATTATCCATCTGCAGTCACTCAGCTGTTTGCCATGAACTGTGTCCTGAGAGCAAACCTTCACTGCTGCTGTTAGTAATGCCTCTCTCATTCACTCAGCACTGATGGGCACTACAATCATTACAGAAAGATTGTTCTATCTTCTTTATTTTAAGCATCAGCCTTCCAGCCTTTTCACATTTCCATGGAGGAGCCTTTTCAATTTCAGGTCAGATGAGATATGGCTGCTGAGACAATCTGACAGAAACACTCATAGGGATACTAAATATCTGAGTTACACCTGGGGAAGATATTAAAATACACCAAATACAGAAATGGACTGTACTTGCTGATACACTGCACTTCAGAAAAAATGAATTTGATTTTTTAAGTAAAAACTTGTTAGTTTCGAATCAGCAAAGACAACAAAGATCAAGATCTTTAAAAGTTTGTATTACAAATGCTTATTTTCAGTTCTCATACATACAAACTGTTCGATGAGGGGAGCTGAAGCATTTCCAGGAGAAGAGGTTGGTTGCTCAGTTAAATGACAGAAGGTAAGCATAAAAAGTAAAGACCCATGATGCATATGAAAGAATTGGAAGGTTTGGTTTCAAAATGGTTTATATTACTCATGAGTGACAAAACCTCAAGAGAATTTTACAGGTCACGCTAGGTGTCAATTAGACTGCCATGCCCCAAGACACCAATACCTTTTGCATCTCTCCCCCTATATTGCTGCATTTCCTTAGTGCCACAGGTCTAGCAGAGGCTAAGAAGAAAATTAAATTGTAACTCTTAAAATAGACTCTAACTCAAGCCAAGCACCATTCCATTCTGGAAGTTAACTCCTGCTGGGAATCTCACCTATGTGATGATCTTCTGGCCTAGATAAGTTTGGAGCACTAGGCAAAAGCCGGTTTTTACTACTATTAAAATTTTGCCTTCCCATGACAAATGTTGCTGTGTGTTTTAAGCAGATTTCCTGCAGTTCAGTTCATTATTGAAGTTCAGGACTGCATCAAACATCCCAACCACAGCATTGTTAATTGTCTTGTCTTACCAAAGGTGCTGGAAGGTGCTCTGAAAGTCTGCCAATAAATCTGGCAGAGAAGATTTTGTGGGCAGAGAGACACAAATCAAATGTAGAATGACAACTAAGATTAAGCACATAAATATAACATCCCCTTCATATACTATACATACAACCAAATACTATTGAGACATTAAGATCAGCTGTCTACAACTCAGGTACTCCAAGAAGAAACTGTAACCAACAGTGAATGGGAGAACATAAATTAGGATACTCTAGACAGAAAAACAACAACCTGTGTCCATGTCTGGAACAGATTTGTGCAGAAAAGGCAACTAGAGAAAGCCAGAAACCTTTTCCAAGAGCTACAAGCTCCCTCTGAGAGACAGACAGACATCTAAGAATTACCAAGTGCCCTAGAAGGAAAGCATACGACTTCATGAGTCAGTCTCTCAGGAAGCAACCCTGACCTGTGTGATGGCCAACAATGGAAAAATTAGCCTCTACTGACTCTCATACAAACTTTACATAGAATGATATTTCATCACTTGGCCTCATTACTGCACACTTTGAAAATATACGGCCTATGTCCCTTACATGTATGTTTATATTAAAAATAATCCTACCTGCCATAATTCTTATTTATGCCTAATCAATGTAATCAGGCTGGAAGCTATTGGTAACTTTCTCTACAGAAAATATTTATTAACAAATTCAAACACTTTGTTTCATATAGACAGATGAAGAACTGTATTACAAAGCACAGCATTTTATGTAGGTATATGACATTGAATTATCAAAAGGGCTATATTTTTTAACATGGAACATTTAAAGGCCATCACTTTGATAATATTTTTCACTCATGCAGTGGAAATAATGCTAACAGACCATTGTTGACCTGAAGTTTGATCATTCCTACACATAAAAACAGGAATTAAAAAAAATTTAATGTACTGCTATATTTCATCTTGCCACTTTCTGTGAGTTTTATGGCCATAGTTTTCAATTAATTTTTTTCTCTTCCAGTGATCACTGTGGGAAAAGACAAGAGGGGAAACTGATTAAGGCTTTGTCAGGCCCTGTCACATTTAATAACAGTCGGTTCAGATATTGCTTTGTAAATCAAACAAAACTCAGCAGTCTGAGCCCTAGACTTCCTACTCTGCAATTAGACCTTTACACTGATAAACCCCTAGGATCACAGGGAGTTCAGTGGAGATGTACAATATAGCTGACCATGATAACAGGCACAATGCAAGCAACAGAAATATGGACTTACAAACAAAACAAAAAGAGGGAATGCCACAAAATGGGGAAGAAACCCTCTTCCGTCACTTCTGTGTAACACTCTTAAATACTGTATGTAACAACATGAAACATAAAATAATGTACACAGAATAAAGATAATTAGGTTGGTGGTTGCTCCCTATCACCACAGTCAAAAGAGGTACTTGCACATAACAGAAAGTCATTTTTCAAAAGGATGTTACTGCACAGGGAATAAAAGCAAGATGTCCAAGTTAGATTTTGAGATGAAATACTAGGATCTCTATTAGTTTATGTTGTCTGTGGTTTCCATATATTTTCCCACTGAGGGCAAGTTATACCTTAAGAGAACTGCATTGGCTTTGCTTTTAGGCAATCCAAAACGCTGGCTTAAAATTACAGTCTTGAAGTAGTGATAACCGTAAAGTAAACAAGATCTAGTCAGTAATGCTACTGAGTGCCTAAGAAATACATAGACTCTGTGAGTGAGATTGCTCTCATCCCACTTTTGTAATCTAAAATGCAGGCATATGGTTGACACTAATCTTCCCTCTAATTCAGAAAGGGAAATGCAGGTCTGTTCCCAAGAGTGATTAATCTAATCAGAAAATAAATGGGATAAATATTCCACTGGAAGTGCCTGGCCTTTCTCTACTGCCCACAAAAACCCCTCAAGACAGCCTGAGCACAGTTAATGTTAATAAATAATAATTTCATCTCCAGACATTTCAATGACTAATGGCAGATGAGCTAAAAACTTACCCACATTATTTGTGAAGTCCACAGAATTACAGGTATCACTGTAATTCTGAAATATGATGTTCTCTGAAGAAAAGATCTCTTTCCAATATGTTTCTTATTTTGGCAAGTTTGTGTAAACCAGAACTACTAAGAGGTGAATGTAGGCCAAAAAAGATATAGCAGTTTGGCATTATATACGCAGCTTTTCAAAAATAAGACCAAATGTTTTTTTTCACAACATGCAAATTGGAAAGAGGTTTAAATGACAAATGAAACTTAAAAAGAAGGCACTCATAGAATAGCATAGGCACCCACACAAGGAATCAAAAGTTATAGGCATAACTCTTTGGAAAAAAATAGGTATGAAGAAAAGATAGGAGGACTTATAGAGCAACTTAAAGGAGATGAATGACAGATTATCACATTTGCACTCATTTTCTAACTCTAAGCTCTCAAAGACTAAAAGTCCTACTTGGTGCCTCAAGAACCTTCTTCGTTATGGATAATCTGTACCCTCAAGGGATGGAGTTTTGTGCACAGTCTTATACAGCATTTTAACCAGAAGATATATACTGTCTGCCCGAAATTTTATTCCTGAGTGAGAAAACAGACTTTCATGTCTTCATTTTCTCAGTTTTAAGTGGAATATGAATTAATTTTTTGCAGTTTCATAGTTTAAAAATGTAAAAGGATCTGGTGGCCCATTTAACACAGGCTGCAATATTCACTCAGAAATATCTTCAGTACCTGCTCATTCCTTCTTTACCACACAAGGTAATAGCAATGAGACAGAGAAAATCTTTACTTGCTGTGATTAAAGCTGAATTATATTGTGCTCTAGTATTATGCTTTCCAGTCACTTACTGCACAGGCTTTGGATTTTGGTAGAGAATGCCTGCATTTTTTCCCCTTCTATTTTCATCTAAAAAGAACATAAATCCATTGAACTATTTATTAGAAAATCCATTTCAAAACCAACTTTTGTAAATCCATAGCTTTCAGATATACATGCAGTGAATAATATGCATTACTTCCACAAGAGGACACAAAAACAGTGTAAGTCAACATGATGAAAAGTTGTCCTCTTAAATGAAGTTCATATAACTACATAAATGCTTCAGAGTAAACCAGTATTTTGAATAGACTGTTGCTTTCAGCATTGGCCATTGCTGAGTGTTTCTAGAGGAGAAAAATAAGCTAAGCAAAATGAGACCAATTATGAAACAGTATGTCATTGAATTATATTTTTCCTCAAAAAGCTTAGTCTATGCCCTGAAACATAAAGAAGATAATCCCCATGATTTTTTTCTAACATGAGATTAGTTCTTTTAGATGCTTACCCACAGAAGCAATTAATCTTCTTGGATTACAATAACTATTTCAATATTCAATATTCAGTGACAATCAAATGCTTGGACTGGGGTATACATTTAGGGTATAAAGTGCATTTCCTAAGGCTCTCAGGGAAGTGTACTGTTACTCAGCATGCTAGAATTCATCATTTTAGTCATAAAGCATTCCTTATGAACCAAAGCAGAACTACTCTTAAAAAGCATTTTGTGGAACATAAACTCTCTTACTTGAGCTAGGACTCTAGGCAAACATGAAACTAAACCATCTTGAAAAAGAAGTGACAGCACAAACTAATTCTCACACACTTAACATATACACAGACATTTTATTTATAGGCTAACGGTGAAAAATGTAATATGTTACAGAAAAACAAAGCATATTTGTATTTATGGAAGAATCATCAAGACCACTAGCACCACATGTAAATGACAACACAGGAGAACAAAATTTCATTCCCCAAGTGTGTCTCTAAAAAGTATCACTTGTACATATTTGATTAGATAAATTGCTTGCAATTGAACTCTTTTGGATGATCTTTTACATCTAATTGTAATCCTAACAGGCCTATGTCACCATAGACTTTGCAGCTATAAATCTTACTAATGACAACGTCTCTACAGCTTTTTCTTTTTCATACCCCAAACACAGCAAAATTGTCAGATCAGTTCATGAAGAAGTGACAGGCTATTGTTCTTCCTCGCATTCATGAACACCTCATTAACACAAATTTAATGTCCCTAACATTTTAGTGGCTTTGATTAGGTACAGAAATCTCACTACTCTGTGTAAGGGACAAAAGTGTACCATCACTTTACACAACGTAAGTGAATGTTGGCAAAAATCCAAATATTATTTTTTAAAGGGAAACTAGAAAAAACTAGCAGTTTCAATAAAAGTAATCCTTTCCAGCCAGTCTTGAAGGATAAATATTTTTGTTTTGAAGAATGCATGAATTATTTATTTCAGTCAGAACAGAGTAGTACATTAATCCAGGTTCTCTACCTTCTACCCAGATTCAAGTGACTGTAGGCTATAAAAATACTCAAGGGAAGTTAGTTTCATTTGGATTAACACACATATTTAGTGTATAATAACTCACAATACAGAAAGATCTCACACTGGGACTGAGAGAATGCCTTTTAATAAAAGAGATCTGGATTGCAATGAAGCCATGAGAATTTCTAGTCAATGGTGTATGAAATACAATTTAAGAATTGGTTATTCCATAACCTACGTTTCAATATCAGCTTAGGAAAAAAAATAGACTTCACTTTCTTGCAGTGCATATTGACTGCAAGAACTGAAAAAGGAACTGGAGCAACAGGCTTTTTTATAGGGCCAGAAGCAGAGAAACCCTCAATGTAGGAATAAATTCCAATACCTAAAGCAAGTTAAAACAATGTGGTTTAAGGACAAATTTACAGTTAAGTTTTTGGTAGTGTTTCCTCAGGCCCCTGATCATCCAGTAGCACTGCACTAACATTTTTTCAGTAATCACTTCATATTTACAGACCTCTGCTTTCTCCCATTCAGAAAAATACTAAGAGGGAAGTACCATGACCACATTTTTTGGAATGAAGCTGTTTTAGGGATTATAGGGCTGCTAAGGTCTACAGCCAGTGGCAGGATTATAATGTTGCTATTGGCACAAAAAAAACAACCAAGCAAAAAACCCTAATGAATTTAAAAAAAAAAAAAAAAAGGTGAAAGGAAAGGACAGGAAAGGACTTTCCTGATAACTTTGCCTGAGATGTGGTATTGGAATTTATTTCTGCCTTCTGATTCAATCATCCTTAATCCTTGCCTGTTTGTTCCATATCCTTCCCCATCTTCCCTGCCACCACACAGTCAGTTTAGAAAGTGCAGTTTTCAGAATAGGGATGTCACTCCAGTGCCCTAAGTGAATTACCGATCCATATATATGTGGGAATTCAGTATGATCAGCTCATAGCACATATGCCTTCTGACATGAGCTTGTTACATGTTTTGGTTTATTAAACATGGGAGTTTTTCTCATAAGCCTCTCTAGCTGAGAAGGCATTCATCTCAGTTCTGCAGACTGCCTCTGTGGCTGGAAGGTTAAATATATTTTTAGGTTCTGAAACACTACTCCGATACATGTAGGTTTATTCTGTGCCCACACAGGTTTCCTGTGCCTTAAACAGGCTTTCCAGAAGTGACTGTAGGAATATGTCCTCACTCAAATGCTGAGGCAGCCTCTTAGCATTTCTTTGCAAATGAAATCCAAGAGGAGAGCCTGCAGGGTTTCCTAGGCATAACTGAAGTTTCCTAGGCATAACTGAAGCCTCCTTTCTAAGAGGCTCTAGAGGAGACAGCATTTACAGCATCTTGTTTGCATGAATAATGTAATCATCAGGGTGATGTTTGTGCACAGTGAAAAGTAACTGCATCGTGCTTACGATGTATTCAAAGTGTCCAGAGGGCTTTCAAATCAGAATTTTTTCAATGTACAAGCACAAAATTATTTTTTTCCTAGCTGAAAACTTAAATTGAAAGTTGATCTGAAAGTCAGGCAAGGCTCCTATTTATTGCATGATGCAAAGATTTTGTGAGCCAAACTGCACTCTAAATTACAGGTATGAAACTGCATTTGTCCTCAAGGTCTTCATTTCTGCTTTGGCAATCTGTCCTTGTAACTGAAGCTCTGTTAACAATTGTTGATAATGCATGAGCCAAATGGAACCCATTTTGCTTTCCTATAACCACAGGTTCTGTGATTTGAGCAGAAGTAAAGCTCTAATAAAACCTTTTTATCCATGAGAGTGACGACCATCACTGCAGAGTCAGACAATGTGATTTCTACTCTTACTTCTCAGATCCAGCTGCAACTCTAGTAATTACCATGAATTAATTGCATAATGAAGGTGGTTTTCCTGAACAATTTCAAATAATCACTTGAAAATACAGAGAAATGGTCACAATAGGAAAATACTGCTAGCACATGTGCCATCTGGTAGTAATTTAACACTAAAAATAAGGAGGAAAATCCTGGTGTTAGCTTCAGCTCAATCTTTTGTGGGGACACCCCAATAGCTGGCAGCTGTGCTAGAGCACACATTCCAGGTAGGCAGAGAAGCATGGGCGAGCTGCTGTGAGTTCACCACAAACCCACAGCCGTGCCCACCGAATCGAAGTCACTGCTAAGAGGACTGGAGTGCTTTCCGTAGCTGTAAATCTATATGCCTCATGAAAATCTGTTGTTACTTTGTGTAAATCCCTAGCACTCTTTAGCCTATGTGACCCTTCTAATACAGAGACATGTAAAGTGATAGGCAGATTATTTCGATTTCTCTTCCGTCAATGACTACAATATTCCTTTGGAGTTATGCTCTATTAGGCAACACAAGCAGAGATCAATACTTGGATCTTTATCTGTTTCAACTTTATTTGCTTATTCCCCACTGTGCTTTCTGTGGGGGAGTGATATCTAGTACTTTCTGGTTTATGGGATTTTGAACAGCACCAAGATAATATAGTTCAGGAGAATTGTTTTCCTGAATATTGAACTCATGTATTTAGGGTTGAAATTAAGATAAAACTTTGTTTTGTTGGTAGAGAAAGAAAGTAAAATCTGAGTCTTTTTCTCTGCTCTAATCTTATTGCATTGTTTTCTGCTCAGTCTATATGGCATAAGAAATCTCATGCCTTGCTATAAAGCCTCCATTAAAGCCTCTGTGGTAGCGCTTTACAGCAGCCTTTGAGCTTGAAGGCAATGGACCAGGGAGGTGGGAAGCAGATGGCAGATCACTTTGAATAGATGGTCCCTTCCCAAATTTTTGTGCCAACCAGGGCCATGGCCCCTCAACCCTGACCTTCCCTCCTCCCCAGCCTCTGACCTACTGTCCCTCCGTTTTCCTGTGAGCAAGAATTGCTTTGTCCTCCCCTGATCTTTTACAAGCCTTTGTTCATTTGAAGGCCAAATATTCAGCAAACCTCAATTGGAGGACCTGTATTCAGATTTATTCTTCCAACATGCCCACCCCATTGTGTGGGACTTAGCAACACACCCACATACTTCGGAGGGGCGTTCATGCTTTAGAAACAGGCATGCATCCAAGAGCTTTGCTGGATCAGGATCAGAGTATTCACCACCAGATGGCACCCACAGGTGGAAAGTTTTTATTCTCTTTATTACATATTTTTATGATTTTTCTTGTGCCAATAGTGACTAGACACAAGAGTATTAGATACTATCCTAACAGCTGTGATTGTTTGTCATTTGTCAGTTTAAAGCAATTTAATGTTTTAAACCCAATATATTTATCATTGCAATCCAAATAGTCAGATATATTAACACCTCAACACACAAGTCAGATATGTGCTCCAAAACCATATCCCCCCTTTATTCATACCCACTAATCTACTGCATGTTCCTGTTCTTGAAGATATACCACAGCCCTTCAGATTTCATTTAATTTCATTCACAAGCACTCCCAAGTCACAGGACTGGGGACTGACATGGAAAGACTACAATGCATCAGGTGTCAAGATGAGATGCTGTAACTGCTTCTTATGTTTCATGTCAGTGAGAGACACAGGTTATAATAAGCAGATCTGATCACAATATCTGCAGCATCTCCTTCTGAGAACTTAGCAGCAAATCATTACAGTCTGTACAATGTCAAGCCGTTACTATGTCAGTAATACCAACTCTATTTTATAGTTCACATTTCCATGGCCACATGCCACTCTCCTATGATCACAGGTATTCTCAGACATACAGGAAAGCTGAGCCACACAGACACAGTTTTAAATATCTCAATGCTTATAGGAGCTATTGTCTGACAAAGTGGGAGGTCACTGATCCCCAAGGTGTGCATGATTCTGGTTAGTTTGTTTGGCCTAACTAGCAGAGCCTGAAAACATGCCTCAATACATTTGGGCTAATTAGTCACAGAACCTCAACACCTTATGAAAATACCTTTCATCTATGGGCAACAAGCCATACTCACATTGGCACTGAGTCAGAGTGACAAAGTATGAACAGACAGGATTTAATAAGAGAGAGAAAAAAAAAAGAGAGAAAAAACCCAAACACAACACAAAATCAGTGCTATTCTTTTCTAATAAAGTAGAAGGTATTTAGATCTTCAGAAAACTTCATGGCTGTACACTCTATACTCCTATGGCAAGTCCATACTCCTAGCATCATAACTCACCTATAATGGTTCTTGTATCTATATTCTTTTTTCCACAGTTTCTCCCACCTTAATCCCTCATAGAGGCCACTATTGTCATTATGCAACTCAGAACAATTCATCTAAGTACTCTCCAGTTTCCAGGTCTCTATATTCAATCCTTTATTAAGCAGGTTCCACTATGCAAGATGGGTTTTGATATGGAAAGGTGCATGCTCGTGCAGGTTTGATAGTTAACAGCTGTTTGTGTCATTGTAATACAACTCCTAGTAAACACTGGCAATGAAATTCAATATAGATAAATATAGAAGGATGCAAATAGGGAAAAACAATCTAAGTTTTACATCTGCTTAGAGCTGACTCCCAACCAGATTGAGACCTTCAGCTTATAATAAATCATATAAAGAAAACATCAGCATGATACTGAGCAGAAGCCAAAGCAAATGTTCAGAATTATGAGAAAAGTAATAGAGAACTGTACTGGCTTTGGGTCAAGTAGAGCTAGTTTTCTCCATAGTAGCTGGTATCATGCTATGTTTTGGATTTGAGATGAAAACGGTGTTGATAACACAGAGAATTTTTAGCTGTTACTGAGCAGTGCTTTCACAGAGTCAAGGCCATCACCAGTCAGTAGGCTGGGAATGCACAAGAATTTGGGAGGGGACGCAGCCACAACAGCTGACCCAAACTGACTAAAGGGATATCCCATACCATATGGCATCATGATCACCATATAAAGATGGGGGAAGAAGAAGCAAGTGGGGGACATTTGGAGTGATGGTGTTTGTCTTCCCAAGTCACCATTATGCATGACAGAGTCTTGCTTTCCTGGGAATGGCTGAACACCTGTCTGCCCACAGGAAGGAGTGCTGAATTCCTTGCTTCATTTTGCTTGTGTTCACAGCTTTTTCTTTACTTATTAAACTTAAACTGCTTTTATCTCAAGTCATTAGTTTTCTCACTTCTACCCTTCTGATTCTTTTCTTCATTCCACTGTGGGGAAGTGAGTGAGCAGCTATATGGGGCTGAGCTGCCTACCACAATGAACCCTGGTATGCAACCACATATATATCTTCATGAATACTCTGTGCTGTTCTTGTGCCCCTTTCCATAGCAAAAAGGAGCTGAGAAAATATAGCAGGGTAACAAAACAGCAATGAAGCCAATTACAGAGGTTGCCTGAAGCCTTTTTCAGAATGATTCCCATTACAAGGAAAAACTGAAATTACTAGTCTTATATCCAGAGTCCAGCTGAGGGTGCATTGCAGAAGTGATCTATGGAACTGTGAAGTTGTAAACAAGGAACATATGCTCAGAGTTCACCAGCTCAAAGTGATGAACCAGTGGCAGGTTAAAAGGAAGCATGGCAGAAACAGTCCCTGTGAAAGATGGAGAGAGCAGGGGAATTCCTTGCAGCAGAATACACAAAGCTAGTAAATTCACATGAGATTAGAGAGAGATTGAACAAAGACAATACCAAAGACATGATGTGGTTCAGGGAGATTGTGAGCTGGAATATGTTAGAGCATAATCTAGGGGAATATCACATTGTGTTTGCTCCTCTCTTACACACTTCCCTGCACCTTGCTTCTCAAATTAAGGTTGTTCTTGCATGCATTTCCATTTTTAAAGCATTGCAGAAAGCAGTTTCTTGGTTTGCACCTGTGTAGTAAATTCAGAGCAGTTTCTAATGGAAATATTAATTTGCAGGATGCTCAAAAATTCATATATAACAAGTTTCTATTTAATATAAGAACATCAGGAAACCAAATGGATTAATCAGGCTACTCTTTTTTATGGGGAATCATAGATGAACACAGTACTTTGCAGACAGAGTAATTCCTCATCCTGCAGATCTTTAAAACAGAATGTGAACAAGGAAGACAGTCCACATGAAGAATACCCTAATGCTTGCCACTGTTTTGTGACTTCCCAGGACAATTTTGTTGGATAGCCTAAACTGCAGAAATAGAGTGAACACTTATAGAGAGAATAATAACTGAAATGGGGACAGTGTTAAAAGGTTAAGCAAAAAGAAAACACCAAGAAAGTTAACAAAGACCTCCAGGGAAGAATCAGAAAGAGGAATTGTTATCAACAGGTCTGGGTCAAGGAAGCATAATTGTTAATAGAAACACAGCTTTCATTTGGGGATGTGAAAGAAAACTGAAAAGGAACTTTTAATTTCTTGTTCTTCAAAAAATATCTGAGAAAAAACCCCAAAGATAAACTGGTGCAAATAAAACATATGCCTGGAGGCCTCTCAGCTCAATAGCTCTCAAGAAACTGAACTGGTCTATCTAATTTATTAGGCTATTAACCCCAAGAAACTATCTTTTATGAGCCCTAGCAACCAGCAACCACCAAGAGAGGGTCTTTGCTTAAGTACTGCTTTTAAGCCCAAGGTCTCCCAGATTCTTAAGGCAAGTTTACATCAAACACTCTAAGAACAATAAACTGCCTTACTCTCACCAAACCCCAGCTACAAAAAGCACAGAGAAAAGCCCTTCTTGCAGCAGAGAAGCTTTTATCTGGAAGGAAGACTCCTGATGACAGGTGTGAGAAGCAAAGTCTCTTGTAACTGCTGCTTGATAAACAGACATCACCCAAAATCACGTTAATTAGTTTAATTTAGAGTCTCACAGAACACTACACAGTGGCAGGAATGCAATACTCCAATGCACAGCAAATGGGAATTTACTAGTGGGCATTTTTTTCATTTCTGTTCCTCATAGATCTAAGTAGATGAAAAGTGTTGCTATTTCCCTGACTGTAACTGAGCACCAAGGCTATTGCCTTAAGAACAAAAGTAGAATCCATAGTGGCACAGAAAGGAGTGTGAATGTCAAAAATGTAAAACACTCAACTGGCTTAAAACAAGGGGTTTTACACCCTGTAGCCCAGAGCAAACCTGAGAACTGACCACAAGTTAGCGTAAGATAATCAGACGAGTCTGCAAGTTTCTAGTTTTATTTATTTATATTTTGACATTGATTCAAACTGTGTTTCACATGGAGCCCTCTAAATCCATACGAAAAATGTAAACACTTGAACAGTGGGTTTTCTTTGTCCTCTCTCTCTTCTGATTAAGCTGAAAGGCTGTCAAGGATGGATGTCAGAGTGACGTAAGTTTGCATTTGAATTATAGGCAGAACATCTTCTCTAGAGTACTTCTGAGCTTTTCCTACCCTGAGAGTGTTGGGAGACTGACAGTTTAAACTGCTCTAAAACCACACAAATGGCCTCTCAGTGTGGGTGAAGCATCCCTAATTGAAAGAAGCGTTCCACAATAGCTACTCAAGGCCAGATCTCTATTGGAGACAGTTTGGCCAAAACAACTGTTGACAAGGCAGCCAATATCCAGATCAGCTGCTTGAGCCATCCTCTGGCACACCCTGCTCTCTGCCCTGCTCAGACTGGAAATGTAGCCCACTGGCAGTTGATTCCAGTGTATTGAGAAGTGCTAGATCTAATAATTCTTATTTGTATTTTGACACTGAAGTGATTTGAGGGATAATATCTATTGTTAGATCAAACTCCAGTAGCTGCAAATTGTTTAAAAAGGAGGTGTAAAACTACATGTGTTTAGAGATTTCGTTCCTCAGCTGGATGCTTGCAAAGTCTGCAAATTGAGTGCTGTTTGTACTGGTTTAAACTTCTTTTATCACATTAGAACTAGCTCTCTGTGGGAGAAGGAGTGTCTTCTTTGTCTCAACTGCAGCTAGCGAAGTCAAAGGAAAATGATCAGAACATTTTGTCTGCAAAACTCCTCCTTAAAGGATGTTTATGGATAAGCGAAAAATAATATGGTGGGGAAAGGAAGAACATTATCAGAAATCAGGTTCCTCAATTTACAATGGTGTGTAATGTCATATCCATGTAAAAATAAATAATATAAACCTACATCAGATGTAGTGGTCTTTACATTTTCTGTGTAAATTGAATCATATTTGATCTGAAATTCACTGACACAAGCAGTGAACTCTAAAATGCTCTTTTCATCCAGACGTTGTTCAGAGAAGAAATGCACTCAAATTATTTTCACTGTCTGCACCAACTTAAATGTCAAAAGAAGGAAGATGCAAAAGAGCACATGAGAGCATGTAATTTTTTTCATTCTGATAATTTAGGATACTAATGATATAGATAACATTTATTTCAAGAATGGAATATGCACATTTCCATCTACACCTTTCCAAAACTACCTTTCTTACAGCACCTAACAGCTCTCCACAAATTATAAACGTAATTAATTGATTGTGGTCTGTATTAAACTACTCCAGCAGGGGACATCACATGTGCAGCTGTCAGCTGCAATACTCAGCTCTGTCCCTCAGAGCTTTATCTTCCACATTCACATTTTGCTGCACCTGGAAGACATTTTTCACCATTACCAGACACATATAAACTGTAGCTTGAGAGTATAAATAAACATACAGAGGAGCTACTCATTAAGACTCAAGCATTGATTACAGACAGTCATCAGCACCAGACAGCACCAGACATACAGCAAAAGACTTTCTTTTCCATTTTATTAATTCTGTGAAAGTTTGCAAGTCTCCTGCCTAAAAATCAGTTGTCTCAAATTTTTCACTTCTTTAACCCATTCAATTACAACCAAATGTTACTTACTGGATTACTGGACTTATTCCTCACGAGAAAGTGATGATCAGTTAGTGTATTGCACACAAACCCTGCTCTGCATTCCACCCATTGGACTACACCACCACTATTTGCATATGTAAGTTAGCAGTAGAGTGTCAAAGTTTTCACATTTGATCAGCAGCTGAAAATGTATGGCAGTAACTCAGTCTGATTGCTGTCAGAACCAGATGACAATGAATGATTGGGTGACAATGGATGACATTAATTTCCTTTTCTTGCATACTGATAATCATCAAGCTTAAAAACTCAAGTTTTGATTAACCTAGGTCTTATAAAAGTCTGCTGAAACCTGGCTTAAATAACTGCTCAAGAAACAAGGAGTAATGAAATGTTAGGGGACCAAATTGCCTAATAATGGGGAACCATACTGGAAATAAATAAGCCCAAAAAAATCTTTTAAACAAATAATAATAAAGAAAAAAATCTAAGACATAACTAGAACTTTGGATTGAAACTTATTTCTACTCTGTTTAGTTAATGCATTTTGGCACTGATTCATAGGCTCATCTCCCCAATCAGCACTAATATTTAAACTAATTTAAATCATTAAGTTATGAGTAAAACCTGGTGAACGCTCCTTATGTGGACCATAAGACTGGTTCAAATGTTTTTCATACAGGAATATATAGACAGCTCTAGACAGAACCTGGTACCTTACAACTTCCGCGGTGCACCTAAAGAAAACAATTCCTGAGTTAATGAACTATTTGCTTGTAATAAAACCTTGGGGTTTTTTTATTTCTCATATAAATATGCAATGCCTTCCTGTCTGTATTTTGGTACTGTAATTTTACTTACTCTGCAACCATGTTATTTGTTAAAAATAATACTAACCTTAATTTGCTTTTCTGGTAATTTTAGTTTAAAACACAAATTTATTCTATAAAGTATTTCTATTTCAAGGTTTCATATCTTATAGGTAGAGAAACATGATCAGAGGATGCACTATCCTAACTGGCTAGGACAAAATAAATTCATGCTGCCCATGAACAGACGGTTCCTTCTTTGTTTTTTTCATTCTAGATCTCATATTCTTGGGCTCAGAGGGTCCCAGAGGGACAGAATCACTAATTCATGTCTCTGAAAAGTGGCAAGAAACCAACAGAGAGTAAACAAATACTGAGACAGGAAGTATCTCTTTAGTATATAGTAGGGCTTTACATAATTAAATCTCTAAGAGATATAGATTCCTTAAGGGCTGACAGCATACAAGCCAGATCCCATGTTTGAAGTGAGATAACATGCAGGTACCCCTGAAATGCCAGGCAGTGCAAGGATTGTAGGAAGATTTATTTCCAGAGTCAAGAACACTAGACTTAAAAGAACATTAATCCTAATGGCACTTAAAACACTGGGCCTGAGAAAGACACACTCCATGCTCTTCTCAGGGCTTTTATAATTTCTGGCACCCCACTCTGCAGGGGGCTTTGATGACTGCAGAACTTATCTTTTTCTCATACCAGGGAACACGTCTCTGGAATGCAGGAGGAAAAAACATCTAAAACTCTCTCTGCAGAGAGATGCCTCTTTTAGACAGGAAAGCTTTCTTAAGTGAAACAAGCTCTGATCTCCTCACCATAATTCTTCTGGAAGGTCTTCTACCCTTACACCATGACACACACCTCATTCACACTGCTCCTGTGCCTGGGCTTGTCTATGAGCTGTACTATGGAAACATTACCACAGCATAAATATTTAATAATGGAGGTAGACTGTGATTGATATAACTAGAAAGCAAATCCAGTCATGTATTGACTGCGCTATTCCACTTCCCCTGCAGCCCGACTCTGGGACTTAATGAAACAAAAGGAGTACATTAAATTTGTGCTGACAACAAAAACCAAAGCAGGGATCTTTTAGCTATTCTAGGAATCATCTGTAAAAATTAGTTGGCTTAGAGCAGCAGCAAGCCATAATCTTCATGGGAAAAAATGTGATGATGTAACATGGTCATCCCAAATGCATGGCTATAAAACTTTATAGTGCACCACACTTTGCAAGGCAGTATAAAGATTTTATGGCCATGCATCTGGGATGAGTACTTTGCTCATGAGTGAGGGAGCCACCAGTGAGTTATGTAAGTCTTTGCCAGAGGAGTGACATAGAACATAAACATTTTTATTGCAATTCACACCATCTCATGTAGTAATTTGAGGATGGACTCTCAGTTTTACTTATTTTAGTCCCTGTTGGAAGACCAATGGTTAGAAACACTGTTATACGAGGAATGGCAAACCCCATTTCTATCACCAGTGCCCTTCAGCAGCCATTTGTATAATGGAAGTTCCATAAATTCAGTTTGTACAATTGAAATGTGACTTGCAGATGCCTTGTTACTGCCACTGCCACAGATAGGAGCGGCATGTGCTCTGGAGGAGTAAGGAAGACAGCAGTGGCCACTGTCTTGGCAGCCTTAACATCCCTTTTCTCCTGTAGCCTCTGCACCTCTGTGAACACATCGCAGAATGAAGTCTAAATCATTTCACTATATTCCTTTTGGTGAGCTCTGTGCTTTGTGGATTTTCTGTATATCATGTTATCCAGCCAATATACAACACAGTCCTTATGATGCATTGGCACTGTACAAATCTGCGTCCCATAGATACACAGTGATGTCAATAGAAGGCAATTCATCTCTGTCCCCTGCCCCAATTTACACTGGGCAATGTTATCCACCAACCACTTCCTCAGAGTTCTACTTGAAAGAAATGTCACTTAATATTTCAGAATTTCATCTCATGTCTTAAAAGGGAGCCTGGGCCCATCTTCAAAGAAGTGCTTGAGATGTTATCCAGTCTGGAGACCACTATGGAGGCTCTGCAGTGGATTATTTGAAGGACTGTTCCAGGGAGGGACCGAAGGGATGTGGAAGCTGAAACTGAGAGACCGCTGAAAGCTTAACCCAAACAGTAGTTTTATTACCAAGAGTGGTCAAGTAACAGGGATAAACCCAAGAGAGAGAAAGAAAAGGGAAAATAAGCCCTCAGGTGCAAACACCCAAATTGCCCAGGTGTTTCCCATGGAGTTGTCTTACTGACCCCCAAAATGCCCAAGCTCCCCAGAGCAGTGGCTGCATCCCCAAAGGTCAGCAGGCTCACAGGTGAAGGTGGGCGTCCCCACCAAAAGGCAATGTTGTCCTCTCAGGTGAAGCAAGCGAGCCCCGAGCATGAGCCACCTGCCCTTTTTCTAAGTTGCCAAAGTGACATCAACCTGAGCAAGTGTGGCCAGGACTGCCCAAATAGAGGTTCTCGGCACCTCCCCCCAGTTATATAATTGGTGCTTCTCTGCGCATGTGTGGGTTTCTCTGCACTTGTGCAGTATATTTCAGAGGGTCTTCATTAATTGGGTCTGGGGGTTTACTTCATGATCCTCCTCCTCTCTTTCTCCTTCAAGTGCCCTTGAAGGGCCATCAGCCAATCCTGAGAGCCCAATTAATTTTAGTTTACACAGAAATGCCTCCTTCAAGTCCAGAGACCATTTTTATTGGCCTGTTTTCCCATAACTTGGCAGGGGAAGCACAACTCCTCACAGGTGGCTGGGCCAAATACAGATCAAAAATATTAACATCTAATTCAGCCCAAATACAAGGAGTAAAGCTAAACCTCTAGAATCCAAGCTAGCGTGATTTTCTGGAATCACTTCATTTATTCCCTTATGTCTGTATGTTGTGTTTGTCTCTCTTACATGCAAGAGTGGTGGCCTTCTCTGGGGACTGGAATTCAAGATGCATTTTGCTGTTTCTTCCATCCATCCATAAGCAGAGACAATTTAGCAAAGAACTAACCAGCACATATTAGTCTACCTGGTCATCCTGAATGGGGAAAGTCATCAGCCAGACAAGTCTACAAGATCTTTTGTTTCAAAAATGAGGTTTACTTGATTTTTTGAATTTTGAATTCTTTATTCTTCACAATCTGATCAAACTATCCACAAATAAAGAAAGACTACTTTGAATTGCATGAACTTCCTGCTCTCTTTGACTGCTGAAGTACTACTTCTGGGATCTGCTATAAGTTTTATAATTTCTGATTATTGGGAATTTGTTTTATGAGAACAGCTATTAGCAACACTCACACTTTTGTTACATTTGTAATATATGCATTGCTGTATGCTTATGCATATAAAACCTATTCTAATACTTCAAGAAAGGAAATAAAGTGCAAAACAATTTGGACAGCAAATGTTCTTCAACAGAGAGATGGGAGGGTGTGTTCATCAAATGGGTTTTATATTCTGTGATAAGATTAGTGTGGACAAAAGAGTACAAAAGAACAAAAATAATGGGAAAACCAAGAACGAATAGTTCATCCTGAGCAAGAATAACATGCAAAATATGAAAAAAAACCTAAAGCAAATTACTCTTCTGCAGAGTACAATCTTGATCTGAAAAATGATAATAAAAAATCAAACCAAACCAACCAAACAAACCCCAGCATTTCCCCCCACGGTTTCCGCTATGTGCATTCTGCCTTAGAAAGGATGAAACAAATATTTCTGCTTTCCACTTCTGTTTAAAAGCAGTGAAGCCATAGGGAGACAATATATATTTCTTCTTGTCATACGTCGTAAGAGCTGTTTAATAGGTTCCAGTCACCTCAGTAAAACTGCAGAAAATGCAGGGTTTTACAGATGGCAGTGAGGTCCAGTTCAAAGGCAGTAGACTTGCTATGGTGTAACTGAAGACTTAAGTTGGCCCCTCAAGTGCTCCATTGCTGGCATCACATGGGAGAAGAAAAAAGTCCAGTGTGAACTTCAGGTCTAGCTTATGTTCAGCTGGCAGCCAGGAATAAAATTAAGTGTCTTTTTCATTGCTCATGGAAGACATTTGATATGGAAACAATTTAGAAATTATAGACATAGCCATTTCTAGAATAATTTTTCAGCATACACTGCACTACTGCCAGATAATCAAAGGATTTGGGAGCATCAGATGATACTACTACTATCTGATGCTATTACCTTTTTGCCAGAGACCATCAATTTATATCTTTGAAGAGGGAAAGCAAACAAACGAAAGAATACAGATGGAATGATGAACCAATTTCTCTCTCTTTTCACCCTGTGGCATGATCTAAGGGATGCCCTCAGCATCTCACTTCACAAAACGAGATTAGTGGAGTCCAAAGCCACCTACTCTGGCAAGCTCAAGTGCTTTGGGAGGCATTTCTGAAAGCTGTATGGGCGTGCACTGCAACACTGAAATCAGTGTGCTGTGCCTCACTTTATACACTTCCCTGAATGTCTAACCTCCCTCCTCAAAGCTTCAGCATTGGGAGACAACTTGGAGCTGAAGAAGTAATGTTGGAGGAAGATGTACATTAATCACTAGCCATGCAGCTTTCAGGGCCTCACAGGGCTGTGCATGGGTCTTATGTAGCAGAGCCTAGTGTAAAAATGGGGAGCCTTTTCATACAGTTCATTGTGACCCTTGCAGCACTAAAGCCAATTCAACAAGAGAAGCTAGCACGTGGTAAATTGAGCAAGGCAATATTTAGAAACATAGTTGGAGTGCAAAGGATGGAAGGACACAGAGTCTTTCAAAGACACCCAGGAGTGTCAGTCAGACTCTCACACTCATACAGACACCTTTTCTCGGTAGCTGGCAGCAGGTTCTGCTCTTCTGCTTTAACGGAGTCTTATCTAGCTTTGTTTGCAGTGAAGCGTGAGATTAGGTTAGACAAAATATTCACATGGCTGTTTCAAAAACCTTTCTCCATTGCTTTTCTCTATTGCTAAAAGAAAATTACTCTATATGATGAAGGATGCTGGGTCAAGTATCACAGTGTTTCAGAAGTGAGGAACTGCAGGTGCCTGAGACCTAGCTGGAAATATAGGATATGAGGAACTCACGGAAGTACAGCAGTAAGTTTACATGCTTGTACTGGAGATGAAAGCAAAAGGCCTAGTTTGAGTGCAATTTTTACCTTAACATAACTGCAGTGCAAGTTAAAAAAACCCAAACAAACACCTTTTCAGATGTGCAGACAAGTGTACAGAAAGGCAACAGGGATACAATGCTGAAATCACAAACCTGGCTAAGGGCTCCTTCCGCAGTGACATGCATGGTAGTAAATCAATCATCTCTAGGTGTCTAGGTAGGCAGGAGGTGACAGCATCATGTATACCAACATCCTGAGATTTGGCACCCACTGATACTTCTTTGATTAAAATGGGCACTTAATATTTATCACAACACAGATTTCCAAAGACCTGTTTGGTATCAAAAACAAACAGACAAACAAACAAAGAGAAACAATCCAAAAGCACAAAAACAAATAAAAAACCACACAAAATAAAATAAAATAATTAAAAAAAAGAAAACACCCATAGCACCTCATTACCATGCTTTTATCAATTCACAGCTCCACATGGAGCACACCTAGTTTGCCACTGGGAGTCTGCAAATATTGTAAAATAGACTGAGCAAAATTAAGCACAACACTTAGAGACTGACTGTTTCTCTAAAAAGAAGTGTTAAGTGCTTTGATTGTTCAAGCCCCATCTTCTGTCCTGAGGCTGCTGGCTAAAACTAAGCTATCAGCTCTGCAATGGGATTGGCAATGCTAAGTGCAAGGCCCCCTTGATGTGCAAGGTGGATGACTTTCTAACCCACAGTGCAGACCTCTGCCTTCCCACTGTGCTTGCATATTAGTTTAAACTGATAATTTCTCTGATAACATCCTGCTTAGCTTGCCAGCCAAGGTGAGATTTGTTTATTATTATCATTCAGAAATATGCCCTTTAAAAAAGGAAGATTTGCAGAATAAAAGGAAGAATGTGTGGGATCCAAAGCTGAAAACTTCTGTAAATATTTTCATTAATATCATGATTTAAATCAATGTGTTTTCTTCACCTATAAATAAACTCATATCAAAATATCACTAAGCATGCTTGAGCAGGTCTAACATCCTAACTATTCTATCTGTTGTACATGATAAGGGACCAAAAATGATTAGAAGATGAGGGAGAGTTAACTATGTGATGCTGTCAAGCTGAGTGATTTCACAGTTAGAACACAATTGCATCCCAGCACTTCAAACTAACCTGCAAACTCCAGATCTTGTACTGAGTCTGGATTGGAGATGTGGCTAGTTTGGGATCACTGTCTCCCTTTTGGAGACCATGGTGCAGAAAGATTTACAGAGGAAAACACAAAGGCAAATAAGAAAATTAAGCTACTATTTTTTTTAAAAGATCAAGTGAAAATTACTTCTAACAATGGAAAATGCCCCAAAGTGAAGGAATAGGAGTTCTGCAGCTTCCAGCAACAGGGTCAAACCCCTCTAGTGCCCCCAGGAAGATGGTCCTGATCTTCCCCAGGTGTCTGGGAATGACATGGCTCCCCAGCTATCCACATGACATTCCATAAAAAAACCCAAATTTGCAGTGGAATAGTGAAGGTGAATTTCAATTTGATTGCCCCACTTCATTGCCATAAATAGCAAAACTTTCTGCTTGGCCCTGTGATCCCTTAGAGGTACAGATACACATATCACTTTAAGGGTTTTTAAAAGAGAGAAACTGTCTTCATCTCTTGCTTGACATCAGTGGCTATTGGGCATTAAGAACAGATCTTTCATGAGATTCTGCAGCAAAATGTTTATATTCATTTTGTAATTAAGTATCCTATGAAGACAACAAACAGTGGGCACAGAATTAAACAGAAGAGAATAAAGTAGAATTTTTCACTGGCTTGCTATACTTCCAATATGGCAAATCACCCTGAAATGTAGAACACCAAACAGGACTGTAAGTGCTACCATTAGGTAACAGTAGTTAGCATTTCAAATACTACCAACTAAGACAACCTGGTACATGTGGGCTTTTCCTGTTTTTCTATTGAAAATTATTGTGAGATCTTTAGCTTCTGCCCAGTTGCAAGTCATAAACAAGCAGATAAAGTGACTCATCTTATGCTCTTATCTGAAAAGGAACATCTCCTAACAAATCACAAAGCCAAAGTTGAAAACCTTGAGGCTATATCTATATCTATACTAGTAGAGGAAACATGCCAAGGCCTGTTTTCTGGTTCTGAGATCAGCTGACACAATGTGGCCATGTGTCTTCTATTAAGTTCTCTTAGCCTCCAAAACAGGGTCATCCAAACTACCACAGCAAGTACAGTCCCTTGGCATTTGCTAAGCCCCACACTGTGCCTGGAAACTCCTTGAGAAAACACTAGTTATTCTGGCTGAAAAGAGCGTCAGGGACTAATCCAACAAGTCCCTGGGAACTTTGTGATGTCATTTAATTCAGCAGCATAGGTGCAGCCTAAGTCTCAATTAGCAGAGCTTGATTTAAATCTGTAGAAGTAACAGCAAGGCAGGGATCTAGATGTGGGACTTTTACATATGGGAATATCTTTAAACTAAGTGTCTGACTCATTATGAAAAGGAGACTGTGAAACTCAGAGTAGGATTCAACATTCTGATGTTCAAGGGATGTTCAGATCTCAGCTATCTGAGTCTGAGATTATGGTTAAAGTACATCTCTGACTGAAACACTCTGCTGACATCAGTCTTGAGAAACAAGTATAAGGTACTTTCCCACTGTAACCACAACTGTAAATATTAATGCTGAGAGACTATTTTTACAGTGTAGCTTCACTGCAATAAACCGATACAGAATTTACTGTACCTGGAGAACTGCCTCTGCAAATCTTAAAAAAGTGTGAAACTGACCTTAAATAGCTTTTTGCTTATGAATAACACCACTAAATTGTTGTGTTCTGGTCTGCAAAATTAGAGAGGCAGACTGAAGCGCATAACATCAGCACAGAGGTATTACAAACCACCTCTGATTAGGTAGTCCAGTATACACACAAAGATTTAATCAAATGCTGAGCAAAAGATCAAAGGGAATTAGAGATATATAGTTCTGAAAGAAAGACCAGATTTCTTTCCTCTTTGCCTCCTATGATCCCCAATTCCTTTTAAACCAGTAGGAATTCCAGAAGACTCTTGCCAGTGACAAGAGCTAGTTCTGTCTGTCCTCGTGTTCTTCAAAAAGAGGCCACTCTCAAAGTTCAAAATCCACACAGTCCTCAAAAAATCTGTGTATTCACTATGTTCTTAAAGTCAAACCTACTCGATGGCAATGCATTTTACTCAGGTAGTCAAGAGAAAAGCAACTCACACAAGGCAAAGTGAAAGCTGCTAAGCATAATCCCAGTCAGGGTGCCAGATTATTTTTGTCTCTCACAAACTGCGTGGCTCCCCTTAATTTCAGGGATGCATCTAATGCTGTTATTGTTTTCACAGCTGTTGCAGTCATGGGCATCATCCCTGCAACTCCTTCTACTTCTGCAAAAGGTTATGCATGAGCAAAAGGCTGCAAGGCCATCTGTTTCTCTTGAAAAGAATGCAATCTCACTTCTCCTTAATGCAATCGCATTAGCATAATATTTTAGAAAGGACTATCAATAAGGATAGGAGTTGAGTCAGTCCTGTGCAAGGTAAAAGTATTGTCCAAGTGATTAAAAAGCCCAGAGGCAAAATGTCAGCTGAAGGACACACCAACGTCACAGCAGTTGGAAAGCTCAAGAAATAGTCTCATAAAAACTCTTCGCATTGACTGAGATATCTGATTTAGGGACACATTGCCCAGCTTGTTTTTCCTCTCTGCCTATTTGCACTACAAATCCAAAGTCTGAAATTTAAATGGCTACTTGACATGTCTGTTTTAAGCAATTTCACCTCAATGGACTTCCTTCAGCTTTGGTTGTTTACAAAAGCACTGACCCTTGAACTTTATTTCCTTACTAATCTTGTCTTTTACAAAACTCTAGGTGGTTGACATATGGATCAGCGTCACCAGAGTGACTGAACAAGGTAAACTCAATAATCCAGTCTGTGTTTTTACATATTTACATAGAAGGGTGAAGCAAATGTAAGAGACTAATCTATGTTTGATCTTAAAGGACATGAGAACATGCTGTCCTGATTATGCTAGATGGAGTCCTTCTGCTTTCTCTAACAATATCTTTATTGTAAAGTCCTAGAAGTGATATAATAAATATTATTTGAAAGACAAATGAATAGTTCATTTCAAGGCAATAGGTGTATCCTGAGCTAAATATGACCTTGGTAATAAAAGGCTGAGAAGTTATTTACTCAAACAAAAGTTATTGGCAGGTTGAAGTAAGTATCTTTAAGCTTCTTTTTCTTTATCCTGAAATATTTCTGTGTCTAAATATACCTCCTGTGCTTCTGCTTCACAAACACTGAAATAATCTTGTTTCTGCTCCTGATCATAGCTGATACAAGCAGCAGAAAGTGAGAAAATGTTAGGACTGATAGTACAAAGGAATAAGGCAACATTATGCCTCCTTCTTGTCCATGTTCCTATAGACCTAACTTCTGTTCTCTTTCCATTTACTGAAGGTTAAAATGAGAAAAGTCAACACCCATCACCAAAAATAAAGTGTTAACAGTGGAAGCGCTCTGTATTTGCAAGAAATTCATATTAAGAAGTCAAGGTGGGAGGGCAAGGAGGTACTTTCCTCCAAGGCAAAACTTAAATGTCAGTATAGATTATCAGTTAAAGCTGTGTTATTTTGTGCTCGTTCCTATGCCAAAAAATCCAAGCACAAGCTTAATTATAGTAACAAAAACATGGATAGAGGATAGATTGCCAGTGTTATTTTCTTCAGGGGATTAGTATAAGCAGTATAAGCAATCTCCTTTAGCTAATAAATCTACACCTACATTAGTACATTTTGTCAGTATGTCAGTATATTTCCCAGTGTTGGGTAAAAGCTAGTTTGGAAATCCCAGAGCAGAAAAATCATTACTTATTTGTCAAAAAAAAAAAAAAAGAACAAAGAAAATACTTGGGTTGATGGCTCCTTTTAAGAAATAGCCTTCATGCCATGTACATGAGTTATATCTGCAATCATTATTTACATATGTTAACACATGGCCTCTGTCTTTTTTCCTGTAGCCATATTCTCTAAATTCAAGGATAGTCCTATAATCATGCAGACACCAAGGCCCAGATTGCACAGCTCAGATTTTTACATGTTTTGCTACAGGTTTATCCTGGAGAAGAATCTGGTAATTTTACAGGTGTCCCCAATATGCAACACCCCAAAACAGGGCTAAAACTTATTAACTTGTTGGGCAATGCCAAGGCAACTGAGCTGACCATGTGGGTGTCTGTCTGCTCTGGACATGACACTGTAGCTAGGGAAGACTGCTGTGAAACACTGTTATTGTCACAAAATTACAGACTAGGGTGTCCTTCTGCTTCATGTTCACTAAGTCCTTTAATGACTGACATTTCATGAACCAGGCAGTATAGAGGGACTTGATACCATGACTAAATCACAACCAGATACTTATTTTTCTAAATTATGTACTTTCCTGTCCTCTCACTGGTAAGTATTTTCTGCACAGAAATAAAGAAATTGTATAATCAGTACTTGGTTATTTCCAGATAAGCCTATAATGATTGTTAAAGTCATTACCATACATTGATTTTTATAACTTCTTTCCTAGAGAATTTCCCCATATCCACTAATATATCTTTCTAATTGCTATCAGAAACTCTGCTTCTACCCTCCACCTCCTCAGTTCTCCTGAATTTTTCTCACGATGTGAGAAATTGTCTTCCAGCCCCAAAACGTACAAACTATTTCCTTATAAATCTTCTCTAATTTCAAAATGACAGTAATACAGTGTGACAGAATAGAAATGGGAGATAGAAACTGAGAGCACCCAAAATGTCAAGCTATAGTTTTCATCCAAAACTGAATAAGAGCTTTGGGTTCTACTTTTCTAAAAGCTCCTAATTCCCTTATTCAGCTTTTAATTCCCATTCAATTTCCAGTATTTTCTGGTGTTGGTAAAATGCACATGATCAGAGCCAAAATAAAGGAAGAGCTGGTCCTAATGGTATGTTAGGCACTTTTGGAAAGAGAAAATCACAAGAATTTGGGCCAACTTAAGTGGTTGGAAAACATTCATATGTTTTAGATATTTTTCCAAAATGAACTTTCAATGTTTTTGACATGTAAGCTTTACCAAAATTGGTATCTGCATGTTAGACTGGAACCCTACTCATAAACAGCTTTTTTGATCATTGCACAGTATTGTGGTATTTACACCACTTTTGCCTTTAGAGACACACACTCCTCCTACACATTCATAACAGAGACTGATGCAAGTATGAAATTAAAGGCTCAATTCTACTAATTAAACACACATCCCATATAATAAACTGTTGAGCTTCAATCCCACAAGCTTTTTACACACCTAAGAAAACAAGTTTCCTTGAATTATATGAAAGAAATGAGGAACTTAAAATCTTTCCCTGCATGTTTTCAGAACTAGATCATTAACCCACACATTAACATGTTGCTCTTTATAGTTTTTATAGGTAAAGAGATGGCCATTTATCAGTGACTTTTGTAGTGACAAGGTGTAACTCATACTGTTTCTGTTGCAATAATGTCTTTCATCATCTGCTTTCTGCAGGGAGGCTTGCTTGGAATCATTATTTTTAAACTAAAGCTTATGTGTTTTAAACAAAAGAGCATCTTCCACTGCATTTCTTGCCCCTCCTCGACATGTCTCTGTCCCAGTGGGGCACAAAGGAGCTCAGTGCCTTCCCTCCTGGCTGCAGCTGAGCTTGACATGCCAATGCAAACTCATCCCTCCTGGGATTTGAACAGTGACAGCAGGTGCTATCACATATTCATCCTGGCACTTGACCACTGCTGAAAGTAGGATGTGGTGACAGCCAGACCTCTAGTCAGACACAGACCAACTGCTTTTACCTACATTTCATGCTCCTGTGCCTCAGACGGGTGAGGAACAGCTCCCAGAGTGAAGGGCTTGGCAACAGTGATGTCTTAAACTAATGTAATTAGGTCTGTCCCAGCCAATCTATCATGCCATTGAGCTCCCTCTTTGACATATTATCACTGTTCTGAACAGCAAAATAAAAGAAAGCCACACAAACCAAGCAATTAGAGCTAAAGTTTTCAAATATGTTTAAATCTCAAAGCAACATCTCTCAAGGATTATTAGTGCCACAGTGAAGAATTAAAAACCTCACTGCTAGGATTTCTGACTCACTGCTGTCCTACTTCCTTCCTATTGCCCTGTCCTAGTATTTCAGTTGTGCATTTACAAAGCCTTGCCTCATTAACCACACATGCCACTGATCAAACCATTTTACCATCCTAGTACAGTATTTCATCATCCTCATCTTATTGTCATGTGTTAGATTGCTTACCACCTTTTATCAGATTTGATGTTTTTCATCCTAGGTCCCTGCCTTTCATTTCTATTACATCACACTGTTTATGCATTGCACATGTGTTTGCATTGTCCTCTATAGACTGTCTTGCATACACAAAATATTTAAATGAGAAAAAAATTCAAGGACAAGTAAAGTTTACACAAAGTTACTCTACAATAATTTTTTTGCTAAGCTAACTGAACAGTCGTTAATAGATTACAGCATCAATGCAATTCCCATACAAAAGCCAAAGGAAGATTTGTTGCTTTCCCTGGAAAGTTTTCTTTTAAATTGTTAATCAACAGTGTAATTAGGATATACTAAGTATAAGTTATAATGCCATATAGTGAAAACAATGCACTTCAGATAATTTCTTAGGATACTCTTACACAATGTTGCTACTCTTATTTAATTCTTTGGTTTCTGTTTTATAATTTTTTTGATGATTAGCAAGATAATGATTCTTTCTGAAAAAATCTAGGATGTTTCCATACCACAATGAAATTACATGGATTTAAATTATTATCTAAACTAAGTTAACAAGGTACAGACCACCTGATCATGAAGAAGTAGCAGATGATACTGCTGGAAGAAATCTCACTCTCACAGGCCCTTGTCTTCATGGGGGACTTGAACTGCCCCAACATCTGCTGGATGGACAGTACAGGAGGAAGCAAATCCAGGAGAATTCTGGAGCGCATTGATTAAAACTTCCTGTACCATGGACACCAGTACATGCTGGGGACCAATCAACTGGAAAGCAGCTTTGCAGAGGAGGACCTTGGGGTCCTGGTGAACAAGCTGAACATGAGCTAGCAAAGTACCCTTATAATGAAGAAGGCAAACATCCTCTGAGGCTGTCCCCTCTACTCCACACTGGTGATACACACCTGAAGTGCTCGCCCCACTTTGGGGCTTCCAAGTACAAGACATGGTCATACTGGAGTCAGTCCAGTGAAAGGCAACGAGAAAGTGACTAAACCACTGGAGCATCTGTAATACAAGAACTGACTGAGAGAGCTGGGACCATTTATGCTGGAGAAGAGAAGGTTCAGAAGGATCTTATGAATTAAGTCTATAAATACCTGATAGGAGAAGTAAAGGAAACAAAGCAAACTTCTTGGTCGTGTCTCATAAAAGGATAGGAGCCAATGAGCATGCACTGAAATGCAAAAAAAGACTATTTGAAAATAAGGAAAAATTTCTTAATTGAAAGAGTGATTGAACCAGATTTTGCAGAGAGGTCATAGAGTTGCAGTCCTTGGAAATGTTCAAAACCTGAGTGTACACAGCCCTGACCTGCTCTGTGTGACCCTGCCCTGAGCAGAAATTTTGGACTGAGCAATCTCCAGAGATGCCTTCCAACGTTAGCCTTTCTCCATTGCCTTGAACTATCCTTATTTGAATGCTCAGTGTGTAGGCTCCAATCACCCAGCCTTAGGCACCCAGTTTGCCCTTCCTTCAGAGCTCTAGATATGAAGGTCAAAGGTCTTTCTCTAATCAATGGAAAACTGCTAATGTCTCCAGTGGCAAATTTTATCTGCCTAAGCATGAGGGTCTTAAGTCAAAGCACAAGTCTGTTAGCTGAATTACAAAGACTGGAATTCATCCATTGATTTTTCTCCTGACCGAAGTCTGCAATTCCAAATAACCTACTGAACAAGGGAATTTGACCAAAGTTCAAGCGTTGCCTTTATCAGAGTTATTATTCAAATAACTGTAACTAGTAAAAAAGTCTCATCCATTGCTGAGTTTACTGTACCTTCCTGCCATGTAGCTGCTGCACTATACTGTCATACTCTTAAGTAAATCGTATATGTGTCTCAGTCAGCTCTGAGTTTGGGATTATGTGATGCAGATGATGTTTTCTGTTATCAAAAAGGAAGTCTAAGTCCACATCAAATACACATTCTGCCTTCATCATCTTTCCTGCCCCTACCACACTACCTCTAGAGCACACCTAAACAGGCAATAACCAACTCATTAATACTGCAGAAAAAAAAATACTTTTTCTCTCTACATTGATTTTCTATTATCTGAGTAAGTTTACCCTGGCTTGGAGCAATATCATAGGAAGCACAGAGTCAGCTCAACAGAGCAGTCAGAGCTGCAATGCAAAGAACTGTAGGTAAAAGGAAAGGAAACGGGACAGAGAGTGCTGGGGTCAAACTGCCCTGGAGACATCATTGAACCTCCAAACTGGCTCAAGCTGTGTCACATAGCTTTGCTCTTAGCAACCAGTTGCAACTCATAAGACCCCCAGGCATAAACAGGTGACAAAAACAAGACTCTCAGTCACACATGAAGGAGAATATGGTGTTAGGAAAATGAAACCACAATGTGGCTTTTCTTCTTTAAGCACGCAGTGCAACATAATGTGCATAGGTGTCCTCATCTGTGGGGATGCAGGAGAACAAATGATCAAGGTTAACATCACTAGCAGAACAAGGCAGGGCCCCATGTCGCATTGGAAGGAGAAAAAAGCTGAACAAGACCAAATAAAAGTGAGCTTTTTTCATTTATGCAAGTGTGTTGGCTTCATATACCACAAGAGAAAGAACCAAAGCAGAGAAAGAAGTTGTTGTAATGGCTGGTGCTTCATTTCATGTTTGCGTTGGAATTTCAGGCTTTCATTTCCACCAATATTGTTAGATTTTAAGCAAAGTCTCACGTAATCCAAACAGCTGCTGAGAACAGAAAACTGCAGCAGGCAGTGCACAGTCCTGGCCTAGATCTTCCACACATTCCTGCAACAGAAAAATTGTCCTTCTCAGTGGTATCATGTCAAAACTACTTTTTTCTCAAACTAAAGATACAAAATGCCAAATAAATGTTAAAAGAATAATAAAAATCCAGAAAGAGACCATGTCCATTCATTTAATTGTACACATAAACTTTTTTATCCCAATTCTGAGAGTTGAATCACTGAGGTTAAAGAGTTAAAAATTCAAAATCTAATTCATTCTCCTTTTTTTTTGGCTATCCTGCACAAACAGAACTCCATAATTTTTTGTGTTTTTTCTATTCTCATTTAAAGCATTGTCTGGGGAGAAGCTGACAGGCCTCTCCAGTTTTCTTTTCATATTCAGCTGCTGTACAAAACATAAATTGTACTTTGAACACTTATAATGAAATAAACAGTTGTTAATGTTGAATTTTGTTAGGAAAATAGCAGTTTGTTGTTAAATTTTTCACTCATCTAGGAAAATAATTGTCTTCCAATCGTGTTAGATAAAACCTTTGGAAAACCAGAGCTTTAAAAGTAATTTAAAATTAAGTTTTCATATATAGCAAAGAAAACAGCTTTCCCATTGTGCTGGCTTAAAGGTAAACCAGCAGGAGAAATGAACCCAACTCAAAAAGAGATTACAAGTCAGAATTACAATCTAATAATAAGATTACAAAAAATACTATGATACAGAGAAAAAATTCATTTAACCCACAAAAACAGATGTACAACCCAGCAGCCTGGGGCACGAACAGAATGGAGTTCATCAGACCTTATGCTGAGCACCATGTGGTCCCCCTGGGTACAAAGTAAAAGGAAAGAACAAACCTGTTGGTGAGGATGATGTCCGCAGTCTGGTCGAGAGTGGCAGTCGCAGTCCTGTTGAGGTTCTGGTCCTCCTCTGGATCTGACAAGTGATATCAGAAGTCCCCAAACCCCAAGATTATATATGCTTAGGTTCAGATGGGAATATCCAGTACCTCCCCCAGGGCAAGTAGTTTTATCACGGGTGACTTACTCCGTGAGTCATAGCATATTTTTGGAATCCTTGATGGCCCATTAGCAGACATGACCCTTCAGGCTGGTTGTGAAGGTGCTAATGACTCCTCGGAGGGGAGTTGTCATGCCTGAGTCATTGGTGTGAAGACAGAAAACTTTCCTATCTCACAGAGTTCTTAAACACCCCGCTTGTAACTTGAGAGGTCAGGTGTGCCCTGGGCAGCTGCTGCCAACAATCCATCATTAACAGTTCATGAGAAATGACACAGAGGGTGTAGAATACACAGTTTTGGTTATATCCACATAGTGATAAACTGGTCCCGACCACTGTAACTAGGACACCCATTCAGCATCTTGATGAGATACATTTTCCTAGATTTGTATATGGAAAAAAATATAGTGGGTGTAGAATTAGTTTCCCTGACCATATGTCTGTTTTCTTTAACTGTTTGAGTGCCCTTGTCATCACTTTGTTTCATGCCAGTCAATACTCTCCTAGGTAATACACAGATATTGGGACTTAACCACATAGATCCTTTGAGCAGAATAAACTCATCATGGAGCAAAAGTAAGGTTAGTTATAGCAAGAAAAACCACACTGCGAGGGACAGAGAACAGTCCTTGGTCTGTCTGATTAAATACATTAAAGGTGGCCAGAGGGTCCTTGGAAAGTATTTTGAAAAACTACCAGCTTACTCATTGACAGTTGTTTTAAACCTACTTGAAACCAACCTCTACAGTGACCCTTACGGTGGCAGGTGGTGAAGACATGTAACATAAAGATGGTGCCCAGCTAAAAATTACAGGGTTTTTTGATTGATTTTCCTGTTGTTATAATTTATTTGTTTTTCAGTGTTTAGTCTAGTATTTGTTGGGGAGAGGGGGTTCCAGCCTTTTTCTGAAATTATGATTAGCAAACAAGAAAACAATTTCACTTTCCTGAATTTATGATTAGCAAACAAGAAAGCAATCAAGGCAAAGACAGATAAGACAACTGCAAATAAGAAAACACCAGATAGCTATAATTATACTTGTTTGCTTGATTAGATTGCAAATAGGTGTTTTTCTCTCACCCGGCAATTCTGCGAAATGAGCAAATCAATAAAAATAAATAAATGATGATATAGTAGAAAGGCATTATCTGCAGCACGAGCACAGGAGGAGTGAAATTAACTTATTTAGATAGATGGCATTAAATGAGTGCTAACAAAACTTTTAATACCTCTCCTGCCTTTTTAACTATTAGTAATTCTATGCTACTTGACGGCAGAATCTCAGAATTTAGAAAATACCTTCATGATTTTTAGGATCCTTTGGCAATCTGTTTTGGTTTTCTATATTTGTAAACCTGGGTACTCTCATTACAACCTCAGAGAGCCACTGAGACCCATGAGTTCAATGCAGTTCTCACCAGGGTGGAAGGTTTCTTGGTGTCTTTGTCATCATTTTATGGAAATCTCACCTTGCATTAGAATAAAGGCTCTGGGATATTTGCGAAGAACAAAGAAACACTGTGCCATGCCCCTTTCCAAATTAAAAAGAAAATACTTCACAGTTGCAACAACTATGAACAAGTACTTTAAAAAGTAGTAAGGAAAAGGATTTAGTTTTAGGGAGTAGGTTTATTCATAAAGAAGCTATAAGAAATAAGTTTTGATGACCATACACCAATACAAGAAATGTAGTGAACAAGCAGGCAAAGAAAGTCTTAAAGTGATTAAACTTTTGATTTAATTACTGCAAAAGACCTAGTGAACTAGTTCACTTGCCTTGAACATAAGCATGTGCAACTGATTTGCTAGCAGTCCTGCAGGAAGGGTGTTATAGTTTCAATACTGGGGGAATTCCTTCCTAACGACTTCAGAGATAACGCCTTTGTCTGTGGAGACTAGATAACAAAGGCAAACTGCATATTCATGTGGTGCTGGGGATCACTCGTCTAGTTTTTGTTCTGCTCTCTCCCCAGGTCGGGAGGGGAGAGGGTGGGGAGCGGCGAGGGGGGCGGCTCCTTTTTTTCCTGCGCAGGTCAGCGGAGGTGAAAAACCTACTGCAGCGACCGGCGCGGGGAGTGAGGCAGGGAACACACCGGTGTCCGGAATCTACTGGATAGCTGGGATTCTTCTGCCTTCTCATCCCTGACTGGACCGTTTTTTGGTCATCTGTGGAGGTTGCGGAGCTGTCTGGGAGAGGAGAGAGAGAGACTGGCTCCTGTTCCTCCATTTTCCAAGATAGACCATCTGTTGCTGTTACAGCCATCTCCATCACTGCCATCTCCATCACTGGTGAGCGAGGGAGAAACCGAGGCCAGCCGGCCGGGCGCGACATCGCCTCCTGCTGTCGGTGACTATAACTGCATCCCCTGGGAGCGAGGCCAGCTAGCCGGGCACGACATCGCCTCCTGCTGTCCGTGACTATCACTGCATCCCCTGGGAGCGGGGCCAGCGGTTGAGGCGCGACATCGCCTCCTGCTGTCCTTACATACAATTGCAGTCCTTTTTGGGGATAGCTAAGGGACCCTTTAACTTTTTTTTCTTGTCGTTTGGGAAGGGGGAAGATTTTATCATAAACTGTTGGGGTTTGGTTTTGGTTTTTTTTTTTTTTTTTTTCTGGAGATACATATAAGTGTATTGTGATTGAGAACTGTTATCCTTTTCCATATATATATATATTTCCTAATTAAAGTTTTGTTTCTTTTCTAAATTTAAAGAGAGAGGGATTATTTTTTT
Organism: Sclerurus mexicanus; assembly: GCA_013396755.1. Lineage (NCBI taxonomy): Eukaryota > Metazoa > Chordata > Aves > Passeriformes > Furnariidae > Sclerurus > Sclerurus mexicanus. Next base: position 2,598,262 of record VWZF01005177.1, on the reverse strand, counting down.
TTTCCTGGTCAACATTGATATCTTAGTCCTCCTTTGAACTAAGACAAAGGGATTTAGAGGTAGTGGTGGATGAAAAACTGAATGTGACCCTTCAACGTGCATTAGCAGCCCTGAGAGCCAACCGTATCCTGGAGTGCATCAAAAGGAGAATGGCCAGCAGGTAGAGGGAAATGATTCTCCCCCTACTTTCTTGTGCCACCCCACCTGGAGTAAGAAATTGTCATAGGAATGAAACAGCTCTCCTGTGAGGAAAGGCTGAGAGAGTTTGGGTTGTTCATCCTGGAGAAGAGAAGGCTCCAGGGAGACCTTTTTGCAATCTTTCAGTACTTAAAAGGGGTCTATAAGAGAGATGGAGACGTAATCTTTAGTAGGGCCTATAGTGATAGAATAAGGGGTAAAGAGATTCAGACTAGATCTAAGGAAAAATACGACATTATGATAGAGTGGAAAAACACTGGAACAGATTGAGAGGTGGTGGATGCCACATCCCTGGAAAATTCAAGACCAGGTTGCATGAAACTCTGAGCAACCTGATCTAGATCAAGATATCCCAGGGAAGCTTGGATTTAGATGAGCTTTAAAGGTCCCTTCCAATCCAAACCATTCTATGGGTCCAAGTACATCTTCTACAGATGTCTGCAGGGAAAAAGAGCAGCAGATATTACCTTGCACTTGACATGCAAGTTGAGTGACTGCATATACAAAATAATAATAAAGCAGAACTGTTCAGCTAATTAAGGACAACAGACTTGAAAAGGGAAAATTTCAGGAAATTCTGAGAAAGGGTAGCTAAGATCCAATAAGGAAACTTAAGATCCTTAAGGAAATGAAAACTATCTTAATGCAGAAAATAGAATAAATTGAAAAAGGGTGGATGGGTAAATAATCAATCCACCACTGATCTAAAAACCAATTCACATAGAAACTGTAAATTAGGTGAAACTAATACAGAGCAATTTGAAAGAGCTTACAGAGATGACAGGAATAGAATATAAAGACCAGGGCTGAAAATTAGGCATCACAAGCAAGAGAAAACATGCATATTGAACGGAAATCTAGGGACAGGTTTTCTGCTCTGTAGTTAGTGGGCACTTATAGTCGCGTACACCAAGAAAGATAAAAATGCCACTCCCATGTCAGTTAGTACAACTGGCACCAATGAGAAAGGAGTAAGATGTAGCAAGGGAAGACCAGACGAGAAAATACCTTTTTAAATTAACTGTTTTCACATTAGTTCAGCCTAATGAGTTTCACTCTTGTGTAAAAAAGATGTACTTGAACAACCTCAGAAGAATTAGCAGTTGCCACTGAGAGCTCATGAAGGATAGAGAGATATTCCAGGAAACAAAGTAAATGTAATGTTGAGATTCTTTTGTGTAAGCTCCTAGAAAATGACAATGAAATAAGTAGCAGTCAAGAACAAATCAAGTCAAGAAAACCTCATCTCTTTCTGCAATGGAGTAATGGCTCTCATAGACAGGAAAGAGGCACTGCCTTTGAAATACTTTGATTTCAGTATGGCTTTTCACACTGACTCACATGACCCTCACAAGCACACACAGATTTAGAGGGTGCACTACCACGCCACAGAGGTGTGTCTAATGGATTCTCTAGGGGTCTGCCCTGGGTCTTATGCTTGTACAACTTAATGTTTGCACCAATGGATTGCTTTGGATCAAGGAATAGGTATGCCGCAGGAAGGGTCACAAACACACCAGGGACAGGATTATAATTTTAATCTAAAGCCTCTTACCAAATATGAAGAACAGTCATGAAGAAAAAAGATGCACTGCAGTCAGGACAAATAAATAAAGGTCTGTGCTTAAATAGGAATAATCCACTACATAAATTCAGAGTGTACAATACCCACTTCAGCAGTCACCATGGAGAAAATGATTTGACATTATGAATTACTATCTGGACTTGAATCAATGTCACGAAGTTACAAGGAAATGTGAGAAGCATATATGAACTAAAGGCAAATAAGGTCTATAAGCATGACTACCTATAAGCATGACTACTATCTATAAGCATGATAGATATAATCTATCATCATAGATTAATGCTTCTTTTAAACCATGGTAGTACAGTAAAGCACAAGTACAGCATAGGGGAGGATCTTATAATACCTTTCCATTGAAGACTTTAAGCATAAATTAGATAAGCACCTGTTGGAGACTGTACAGCTATGGTTGATTCTGCCTTTGGGCAGGTGGTTTGACTCTGTGGGATGATGGATAGGGTTTAATCTAGAGGAGATTCAGAATTCTAAGGTAAAAAGCTGCTGCAACTCCCTGGACAGACTGAGGTCAATATGTTCCCTAATACAACAATAAACAGCTTCTCAGAGAAACAGAACAAAATGTGAAAAAAAGTGGAGACTACATGGCCCCCATCCATTCAAATCCCAGCAGAATGGGAGAACATTGTGGTACTGAGACTGTACAGTACCTGTCTGCCAAGGGAGAATCAAGATGTTCTGCTGTTGAAGCCAACAACCATGTCGAATCCCCTCCTCAGGTACCAAACCACAACCATCCCACTCCCATTAGGTACACTAATCAGAAATGAAAAGTATTTATGACTAGGCCCACTCAAACTCCACCCAAACACAAGTCAAATAGTATAAAAGTAAATTGAGAATAGGGGGAAAGTGGGAGAAAACCTCCACTGAAGCTGCTGGAATCAGTCAACAGGCTGAGTTCATCTTCTTTCCCCCCAGAGGGACACCCTGAATGACAAATATACTTTATGTGCATTAAATGCTGCTTTTAGGACTAGAACTTTTGCTTGTGCTTACCCCATAGCATATCAGTAGGTTGCTTGATATCAGTTTGTGCTTGCTTAATACATGTATCAGTAGATTACTTTAAAACATATTTTTGCAGCAGACACTATCACAAATAACCTTTGAACATTATTAATCTGTCACAATTTATATTAATACAAAGTGTTATTCCCTAAACTGTTAAGTGAGTCCTTGCAGTTGCCGGCAGTGGATAACACCTTGGCAGGACCCAGAGGGGTCTTTGCTCTGTTGAACCCTCCCCTAAAAGGGTGGTTGAAGTACCCTCTGACCTTGTGAATCTATTGGTGAAGGGTCTCATTACAAGACACTGACAGACTGTCAGACACCTGGGTCTGATTTTCCTGGGGCTGCCAACAGGCAAAAATCTAAACTCCCATCTTTCATGTGACAGACTCCATGGCCTCCCAAGGTACTCAGCCTTACCACTTATGAGTTCTGTCGCCAGTGGAACTCTCCAGAACAGATTAAAATTGCAGTGGTAGGACTGCCTTCACCAGTACTTTTCTGGTGTTTGAAGGGCAGCAGTGATGCTGAGTGCTGTCTTCTGAACAGCGCACACAGTGAAACCATCCTTCTTCACCTCTCTGTGTGAGTTCTGGTTTTAGAAGGGAACTCCAACACTGAAACTCTGGTGTAGTGTTTTGACACTTCAAAACTGAGAGACAGGCATAAATATTCCAATTTTCTTAAAAAAACCCAAAACCAACCAACCAAACAAAAAAACCACAACCTTTTCTTGTATTTTGTCTCATGTTTTGTGAAGCAGAAGAGAATAAAGCAGAGCAGCCTACATTCATTCAAAGACACTAGTAAAATACCTGCATGGATAAGGTGGTTAAACAAGCAAAGTAAAATCAGAATTTGTAGGCTGTGTGGACAAATTTGACTCCAATTATCCAAACAAAAGAAATTCAAAATTCAGTGCAACAATAGTGGCGGAATGAGTTGGGTGGATAAAAGATTTTAGAGACTCTGGAAAAAAAGAGGTTATGAGAGTTGTGCATAGTCCCAGGGACTGCAGGTGAAGGTTTTTCTCTCTTTCTCTTTCTGACTTTCCCACTTCTCCACCCATTTCAATAGACCTACCTCTTCTTTTCCCATAAGGGATTCACCCAGCAGCTGGAATCCAGTCATGCCTAAGTGATTCTCCATCTTTCTTCTTGCATAGGAGCCTCCCCCCTACTCCCACTAATAGTAGCCCCTCTACCTCCACCGTCATCTTTTTGGATGGGTCCCCCCTTGCATCTCTCCATGAGGGGTCTGGCTATAGATTGCAATGGCCCCTGTTGGAAGCAAGAGGCAGGGAAGGAAAGCAGACACCAGGGCAGTCTGTGTTGCCTGCAGGAGCCTCTCTCTCACATCATCCCAGCAGTGCCAGCAATGACAGCAGCAGAGGTCTTGTTAGGCAAGGAGAGAAACAAGGACAGAAGTTGCTGTCTTCAGCACTTGGCTCCTGCAGATGCCTTCCGAGTCTGAATTTATAGAAGGCCCACCCTGACTTGTCTATGAGGATGACATATGGCAGTGCCTGCAGCCTAAATAATCTCCAGTTTTAGAGTTTTGTACCCTTCCCTTTTTCTTGGGGAGCAGCTCATCCTTCTTGCCTCTAAGCCTCTTGGTTTGAGTTTGTTTGATTTTTTATCATAGAAGAGCTTCAGTGTCTGGCAAAGCCTATATCATGGATGCCCAGATGTGGTAGTCATCATCATACAAAGCAAAACAAACAGAAAGAATTTGAACAAAATTGTCAAGAAGTATATGATGCCTCTTTGAAATCATTACTGAGAAAAAACACAAGGAAAATAAATTAAAACTTCCAAAATTCCTGTTCAATGAAATTGCATAAATAGTACCCGATGCAACAGGTACTGGAACAGAGCTGCTACAGCTAAATAAATAGCTTACACACATTTTATACCTAGAAATTAGAATTCTTTCCATCGTTGCATTCTTGAGTCTTATGCACTAATTTAGCTACAATGCAGCAGAGCTCACACTGCAGTAATAGAATATTGATTGTACAACGTTCAGAGACAAAGAACTCATGTTGCTGAACTTTATACACATGCATGTTGTTGCAGTAAGAACTCCACATCAATATTCCTTGCCAAACATATCCAATCACCACTGTGTCTGCTGGTGATTTAATTATATAGCACAGAATTTTTGGTGTGACAAAGTCAAGTTCTTAAAACTAAAATTCCAGTAATGGAAATGACCTTGAGTAAAGGAAAATATTAAATGTTCAAATGCAGAAAAGTATGATACTCATTTAGTTCTAGTTCTTTGCTAGTTTATTAATATATATCTATATACTTCAGAGTTGCCAGGAACTTCTCTGAAAATAAATAATATACCTGTAGTGCACATTTCACATCCTAATTCAAAATAACTTGCATTTTTGTAGGTCTTCATCAGTTTGAAGCCCACTGTTAAATGCCAGTGGTCACTGTGCATGCATAGTTCCTCAGAACAGCTTCCTGAAACACTTCTTCAAAACAAATCAATCATATTACAGGAGTAATGTAAGAATAATGCAGGCTGCTTGCTCCATATTCCTTGGTCCTACATCCCTCTTACAGGCCACACATCCTACTCCACAGCTGAGAGGCACCTCCAGCATCCACTGTTGCTCAGTTGCTTGCTTTTCTTTCACCACTGAATCTCATCATCCTCCAAAAGATGCTCTTGTAAGTCCTTTGTTTTCCTGACAGTGGCATGAATATAACACCAATATTACCTGTATTTTAAGGCAATTTCTATGCAACGGCAGTTATACAAAAATGTATTCATAGTCAAGTTTTTCTTTGAGGTTTTATTTCATTGTTGGTGGTGGAAGGGAGGATTAGGCTTTTAATCAACTAGCACTGACACCCCCTAGGTAAAATGGTGATCTGATGGTCTGATCCCCTGAGACAATTTCTATATTTCAGTTTTCTAATTTAGAAGAGAATAACATTATTCTACTTTGCTCACTGAGCAATATCCCACTGATGATACATCATGAACATGCATATCCCTTAGGCATACTTCAGGACTGAAAGTATCTTTAAGAAGTATTTACACTGTTAAAATCATGGGAAATAACTTCAAAACACTCAGAATACTTGCAATAATTTTTAACTATGCAATGCACAGAATTTTATAAGCAAAGAACTTTTATATTCCCACATTTTTGACTACAGATGTATTTCAGTAGCCCTTGTAATAGGATTTACTGTTAAAATAATAGCATAGAAATAGAGTGAGATCCTGCCCCTATCCATTTGCTTCTCCTCTCCCATTAAGCTTTTAATGCCCTTTCATCCTGCCGAGACAAACGTGGACTGCTTCCCACCAATTACCATTTCCCACTACAATATACAACACTGGAGTAAGGCAATATTACAACCTGTGTTTTTGTTGTTGTCTCTGTGTTCCCATTAACAGTAAACCACAGAATGTGACTTCAGAGTCCAATCTCCTTTAGAGGAGGAGAGATCAGTATCATTAGAAATTCAGGTTTAACCTTCTACCTATAACAAACATTTCCTTTAAAATGTTTATGGTTATTTAGAACCTAAATATGTTTAATTTTACCTAAGAAGAAAAACATAGTATCTATCTTTTTGATTGGTCTTCCTTGTGGTCTGCTATGTAATTACCTTAAAAGTGTTTACAGAAGACACTGCTTGCAACCAGCTTTTGTATCCCTTTGTATTATCCCTTCAAGGCATTAGTTTCATATACTATAAAGCACAAGAAAGATGCCTTTATTACCACAATTCATTAGAATGTGCTAAACACTGCCAAATGAAGAAGCATTTTTTACACTTATTGTTATTACCTAGTGCAATTTACATTTTGCTGACTAGGAAAAAAAGTTATCTTTTAAAATTAAGCTTTTGTGAAAAAGAAGTGTTATTCTAAACCATAGTTCAGTATAAGAAAAAGCCTGAAGGCTCTTTAAATTTGCTACTTTGTATTTGAAATCCATTAACCTGTACCAGCATCAGTTTAACTAATCTTGAAAGTTTTTGCAAGAACCAGCTTTATCTACAATCTAAGACATCTGCATGCAAAAATGAAAAGACTTTTGCTGGAGGAGCTAATTTCCAAAAAAATAATCTTCCCATAATGGGAAATATCTTTTTAGTGGATGAAGAAAGTACACTCATACTTTACATTTTGCATCCCACATTTTAATACCTATCAGGATTCAAAAAACAAATGTATTAATTCCCTCCTAAATTGTTATTGAGGGAAGGAAAAGCTGTAGAAGGGGGTCCCTTAGGATTTTGGCTAGTGGAAGTCCTGCTGCATCACAAAGAGCTAAGGAAGTTTCAAGTGGGATAGTTTTCTTTAACCCATCTGATCCTTCAGCAGTTGGTTAAGTGAGAGGGCACTTCCTTTCACTGCTCTGAACTTTAGTACCTGCAAAAAATTACTTCTGGTATCCATGAGAGAACACAGGTGGAGGAAGTCATAGGACAAGAGATATAATCCCAATTACCCAACATGGCCAGCTTTTTGAGCCATTTCTTCCACGTAAAAATGGTCTACTGAGCCAAAAATTTGTTGTCAGGTCTCTTTTTCAGCACAGAGAAAAGGTCTGTTTAAAAGATTCTGCATTTGCACAGTTAGAATTCAGGGTTGAAAGATGAGAATCATAAGACTTCAGTAAAAGAAACAGCAAAAAGTCACTACTCTTGCATCTTCCATGTAAAATCTACAAACTTTTCCCCAGTAACAATGACAAAAGCTGGAGAAGACTCTGAGGAGGCTCAGAGTGAAAGTTTTGCAAAAAATACAAAATAAATTATGAAAACAGCTTTCTGTGTCTCAAAAACCATGTCTGCAGTACAGGTGGTGGAAGAATGAGACAGATCAAACTTCAGAACTCTTTAGGTTCACTGGACAACAATTCACATATGAAAATAGTACATGCGCAAGTACTTGAGGTGTTGTGACATGATGCTTCTTGAGGACTTCCGAAGCAGAGTGTAGGGGTAAATAGCTCCTAGTTGATATTACTACTGAGAAGGCAGTTATTTTTTGCTAAGGAAGCTTTCCTGCCTGGAATGAGGCATCTTTCCTAGACAGTTTTGGGATGTTTCTCTGCATGCATTCCACAGAAGGTTACTCCCCAGGCACAAGAAAGATAACACTCACAGATGTGCAGTAAAGCCTTAGCAGCCAGTGGGGGAGCCGGGTTGGGGGAAGTGATGATAAAACCCAAGGAACAAACAAAAGCCTTGCCTTTGTCTTTGCTCTGAGGCCTGGTGCTGGACATACAGTGCCGTTAGGATCTATGAGTTTTCAGTATCCTCACCTCTGAAATAAACCTTTCCACTGCTTACCATTCTTTGGGGGAATACCTGCATATATTTTGCTTTACACAGAGAGACTTCATTAACACTAGAAAACAGTCAGTTGTTTCTGGCTATGTTTTAAACAAAATTAAAACTATGAATCTGCAGTGTTAAGTATCAGCAGTCAGCTCTGATGACATCATCAGAACTGGAGGTTCAGTGAGTTGTAGCACTGACAATATTCTTCAGTTGTAAGGATATTTTATGGAAAGTCTGAGACCAAAACCAATGGGGCATGGAAATCATCATGCTCAGAGAGCACTGGCTTGTCCCTACAGACATATTCCCTGCACTAAAGGATATGAGAAGTTGCTAACATTTTTTCAATTCAGTTTCCTCCAGAGCCACATAGATCCTTTGTATACTGGATATCATCTCCAGAAGGTCAGAGAAAAGAGAAACTGACACTAGAGGAGACCACAATTTATCACAGAATCTTAGAGTAGTTTCGGTTGGAAGGGGCCTTAAAGATCCTCTAGTTCCAACCCCCCTGCCATGAGCAGGGACACCTTCCAATAGACCAGATTTACCCATTCAGCCTGACTCTGGCCACATCCAGGGATGGGGCATTCACAGCTTCACAGGGCAACCTGTCCCATTGCCTCACAGGGAAGAATTTTTACTAATATACATTCTAAACCTGTTCTCTTTCTATTCTATTCCCGCTTATACTATCACTATGCTCCCTGTGTGATAGAAGACAGAAAAAGAAGACCAAAGAAACATGCATAAAGAGATGCCCTGTTTGGTGAGGTATTGTTCTCTTTTCAGTGACAAACAAAGCCTTCTGGAGACAGTTCATGAAAGGAAGTAGTTGAGGCAAACCTAAGAGAAGAGCAGACTGGATTTAGACCAAAAAGATGATGTGTCAATCACATTTTTGTTCTAAAAATACAGGAGAGAATGTTCAATGGCAAAAACCACATGCCACAAATGTCAAGGATTTTAAAAAGTATTTGGCAGCCTGTACTGTGATTGACTCTGGACCACTTTGAAGTAAAATAGCATGCCAATAAAAACTATTACCTTCATCAGGGTTTTATGTTAAGGTGCATTTTGTGTAGTCAAAGAAAATGCAGACATCATCATTTTTTAAAATGGTGTCAAATGAGGGTGTATCTCTCTTTAGCACTGACACTAGTTGCGCTGTTAGAATAAGCACATACACAGGGCAGGCAGACCCAACACTGACGCTACTTGTCTTGACTGCACATTGGAAGAATTAGATTTTAAATAAAGACACAGCTCTTCCCAGTAACAGAGGAGCTGACTTGGAAGCTGGGACCAAAAAATATAAGGTTAAAGATATAATAAAATTTAATTTAAAAGGTCCACAAAGATCCATGAGAACACATTTTCCCCTCTCACCTTACCCTGAATGGACATTTTGCCAGGCCCCTGATAGTTTAACCCAAGTAAGGCTAATCTCTCCTCATAGGCCTGAAGACAACAGCTCCCTCACCTTCTGAAGTCCCTTCACAGGAAAGAGATGTCCAACCCTTGCCCAGCTCTTCTTCATGGACATCTTGTCCCTAGATTAAGTGCTTCTTTAAGGCAAAGCCACATAGCAGAAGAAATCAGATTACATACTTTGAAAGTGACGGGACTTTCTTTCTCTCAGAAGGGAAAAAACATTACTAATTGGTAAGGCCAGACTACAGGCTCTGAATACTACTTGTAATTTAAAATACTGATGTGAAACCTGGAAATCTACCTGTGCACAAGAAAGCGTCAAAATGCCTTCAAAAGCACATAAATCACGAAAATACCAGGCAAGTAGGAAATTAATTTTTAATGAATGTTATAGCTGGCCACAGAGTTCAACAGCACTCTATTTCCAAAGGTATCTAGAAGGAAACCTGGGACACATTAAAAATGAACTTAGAGTCTGTCAATGTCAGTGTATCATTGAGCAAATAAAGGGATGTTGAGGAAGTGGATGGACAGTCATCTGTTAAACAATGTGTTGAGAGGAAACACAACTGTTTTAACAACAGATAGTAACTAAAGAATGGAAGAGAACCATCCTAGACATTGCAGGCAGAGCTCTGTCTGTGCTAAAAGTAATGTTCGGCCATGCAGGAAAGATTCAGAGCTGCCTATTGGCATTTAGGATAAATGAAGATTTAATTCATCACATTGCAGTAATTGATGCAATACACTGACTTGTAGTCAATTCTAGGAAGCTTCTGGGTGTAGTTTGTAATGAAACTACAGAAAAATGGAATTCAGGAGTAGTCAAAGGGAGAATACTTGAGCAGACAGTCTACTCTTGCGTCTGAGGAAATTGGAGCAAACAAATTCCAGCTTCATGAGATGTAATAGAAATTCCATTAATTTTAAAAGCAAGTAATTGTCTTACAATTGTAAAGAGGTCCCTTAGGGACAGAAACAGGAACAGGACTTTGAACAACAAACTCAAGATAATTTTTTCCTTTTTTTTTTTATTTATTTTAATCACTAACACCTTCAGTCATGCAAAAGCACCACTTGCAACTTAGCACAATTCCTTATTAAGAAAGCAGTCTTCCCTCTTTAAATATTTACAAAATATAGCATTCTAAAATAATCGATTCACTTTTAAAGCAGAATGCTAACATTAATTATATTGCAGTTTTTAATTATTTGAAAAATTTTAGAAAATAAAATTTCTGTGCTATATGATACTTGCTACTTTTGTGTATTATTTTCCATAGGTCTGATTAAACAAGGACTGTAAATAAAGCATTGACCTGAAGCCTTTACTGAACAGTTCTTTTCATGTGTTCTTGCCAATTCTGTATGTGTACATTTTTATTATGGGTTTCAGTAGATTTTGATCGTTTTTCATTAGCAACTTATCTGAATGGCATGTTCATTAAAAAAAAAAAGGCCTTTTTACTGTTTTTGCAGATTGTGTAAATTTAAAGGTAATGTATTCTGTACCAGTTCCCCAATAAAATAAAACATATAATGACATTATACAGTAATTTGGGTATTTTACTGACTTTATATTCTGGCAGTATGTTTCATGCCTCATTTGGTAGAAAACTCATTAGACTAGTGCAAACCATGTTTTAATGCAATAGGTTGAGACTTCTTTCCCAATACTACTTGATTCCCTGTCTATTTTCTGTACTTTCATGCTCAAGTTAATAAATGGCAAACTTTTAACTCCTCGGTTTGCTCTGATCTCCTTTACATAGCATTTATTGGTAGCTCTACATTTTGAGAAAAAAAGGGAGAGATGAAAGTCTAATTATCCCCTTAGGCTCATGAAATAAATTTTGCCATCATATAATCTCTATTCTTATGGGGCATTATATTTTATTGAGCTCTCAATTTGTGACAAGAGCATTCACTGAAACACAGAAATACCAATAGGGAAGAATACTGAAGAGCAAACTGCTGAGAAGTTTCAAAGCCAGTTTCATGAGTTTTAGTCATGATTTTGGATTTAATAGCCAAAATCAGTTGGAAGATCTGCTGCTAGGATCTAGGGTATTCTAACATCAGACATAAGTAGATTGCTAAACTGCTTATTAATTATAAGTAGTGTATATGCATGCATATAGGTATGCACATGCAGTGGTACGTGTCCTACACTAGGTTTATTGGTAAACTGCCTGACTATCCAAGTAGTGGAAACTCAAGAGCAGGTACTTCAGCAATGTTGTGTTGCAAGCTTCAAGACCCTTGAGATAACAGTGTGTCGTGGCTCTAATACTTAAAGAACTCACTCAGTCCTGAAGGTAAATACAGTAACTGGCAGAAAAGCACTGAATTCGTATTAAGGTCAACCAATGAGAGTGCAGTCAGCAACATATTACTTGTGATTACAAAGCAAGAGCTGACAAGACTGTGGTTTCATCATGCATATAATAAGAGGTGGAAAACAACATTTCTGGTTTTACAATGTAGTTACTTGGGAACAAATTTTGAAATTTTTGGAAGAGACAAATTTGTATTTTCAAGGACTTGGCTATGTGAGAGGATCTAGAACACACTGAAAAAAAGGCCCTCTAATATTACACTTTCTACCCCAAAACTGCATTCCTAGATTGGATAATAGGATTAGAGAATCACAGAATACTTCAGATTGGAAGGGACGTCAGGAGGTCATCTGCTTCAGCCTCTTGCTAAAGCAAGGCTACGCAGAGCAGGCTGCCCAGATCCATATCCAGATGACTTTTGAATATCTCCAAGGATGAAGGCTACACAACCTCTCTGAGCAACCTGTGCCAGCACTCAGTCAATTATCCTGAGATAAGTCAGGCTGGATGAGGGAGTTGCCTGGCTGGCCCAATGGGGAAAAGACTTTTCCTTATAAGCCATTTGAACATCTCTGTCTTTGTTCAGTTGATGTCCCTAGTCTGTCTCGCTGCCTTTCTCAATCATAACCCCATAGGTATTGGGTGGCTGCTGTTAGTCCACCAACAGTCTCTTCCTGAAGTCAAGTCAGACCCAGTCCCTCAGCTTCTCCTCACAGGACAACCCATTTATAGGCATTATTAACTATGCACTTGTCCCCACTGAATTTCATAAAGCTCCTGTTGGCATGTTCTTCCAGCCTTGGTACCTGTGAATGGCAGCCCTACCTTCAAGCTCATCAACTGATCCTCCCATTTGCTGTTACCTGCAGACTTAGTGAGAATGGAGTCCATTATCTTCAGAACACTGATAGTGATATTATATGGGACTAGTCCCAGAACAGGCACCTGCAGTAATGCATTTGTTAACAGCCTCCAAAGTGCAACTGATTAACCATCATCCTCCATTGTGCAAAAGGTTTCACCAGATCTCAGTTTTTGTAACAACATTGTATATTTGCGAAAGCATATGATGCTCAGGATCCACCAGTTTCCTTAACTATGTGCATTTGTGCAAATACAGGTGAGGAGGTTCTGGAGAAGCTACTGGACTGCCACAGGAATTGGCATGTCCCTTATTGTAATTCTTTGGTAAGGGTGAAGCAAGTAATCCACATTTTAATCCATCCCAAAGAAGTATTGAGAAAGCTTTATGAGAAGAAGTATATGTAATTATCTCCACTGATTACCAGTATTTGACATCGTCACTTCTGATGCAAGTCATACTTTCACCTCAGGTTCACGTGTACACAGTACATATTACTGTCAGCTATTAGTGAGATCATTGTAATGAAAAAGGTGCTGTCACAGTAGCACATCTAAAGAAACAAAATTATAGGAGTAATTTAGAGGTCAATAAGTATCGCTGCTGAGGGAAAAGGAAAATGAGCTTACAGCTACTCAGGATTGTCTACACAAGAATTGGAGTTTGAACAATAGTGTAAGCATGCACAGAAATGACAGCCAGAACAAAATTTCACTTTGTGCCTGTGATACCACCTGCACTCTTCTTGTTAATCATTTCAGGACAAAAGCCCGGAGTACGTTAAAATAGCCACATTAAAAAAAACCCCAATTTTTAAAAATTTTGCTAATTAAATACTTCTTTCTTTCTCCTCAAAGAAGGAATACATGTCTCCCAGGGCAGAATCATTCAGTTCTGCATCAGTTACAAATTTCTGAGATACACAGATATCCACTGCGCCAAAAATCTAGTGATTCTGCGAGGCATTGTCTTACCCTCATTCCCAGTGACTTCTTCTGACTCCCTTGGCTTTGAATTCCAATGTTCTGGTTCTCCCACATCATGGCATGTCATTTGGATCTACATCATTGCTTATGTGGATCTAAAAATAAATTCAGGTTGCATCTAGAGACAAACCTTATTATAAATAAAATATCAACCTTTATGTACAAATAGAAACAGAAAGTCTCAATAATAAACATAATCAATTTTTTGTATCACATAACAAAGGACAGTCTCTACATAAGGTTTATTTGGTACTTGTTGGGATGACCTACATAATTTAGCTCTGGCTTTTACTACTCTTGAGTAATACAGGAATCTTATACTCATGCTAATAAATTCTTTATATTACAGCACCATATCTCCCCTTTACATAATGCATCATGCATGGTTTGGGGTTTTCTGTCCTGTGTTTCATATCCAGTCCAATGCACTTCTCTTTTCCCGAGGGAGATGGATTGGAGAAAAATACGCACACAGAAAACAGAAAGTGTTGGCACAGCATAGCACTTACTTATGCAGGCACACACGGCACATGTTCTCTCTAACTGAAGCTGCACAATAGTTGAATAATTCTGGCCCAGCACATCTGGTTGAAAGCATTAGAACCACTTAAAAAGTTGTACATAAAGCAGGAGAAGGAGAAAAGAAAACAGTATTTACTCCAGGGTCTTCAAACCCCGCACGTATTTTTTTGAGAAATACATATTCTGCCAACTTGATTCTCCTTAACTTATTCAAATTCAAAAGTTACAGATGAAGGTCACATCTGTAACATCCGATCAGGATTTTTGAGTGAAAAGTCGTTAAAGAGAAATTGTCTCCCCAGAATACAACAATGTGAAGAGCCAAGTTTATTTGCTTTTCACAGTGTCCCTTCTGTATACTCACTCTGCATCCCTATCATGCATAATATTTTTCAAGAGCCTTTAAGGTACTGTGAACAAGCTGCAGTATTCAGAAACTAATTAATCTGTGGCACATTTGCAAGAAGCCACTGCATCTCATTATAGATATATATTGCTGTAGTGAAAGAACAGCTTAATCTTTCTAATATCTAGTCTTACAGGGTTTATTACATGGCTTCTGGCATGCTAATTTTTCACTTTTTTGACTATTTCTCTAATGATTGATAAATATTCTTACAAAGGTACTCAGGTGAGCTCATTATTCAGTTTTAAGCTATTTAAATTGTGATTATTAATGCCTATGAAATGTAACTGAGACTAATGTGCAGGTGTGAGGCCCAAGTTAGAATCAGAGGATGTGGCATTACCTGGTGGCCTGCATCAGTGCCTCACAGCTTACTGGGTGCTCAGCAGCTATGCTGAAACCTTGCAGGTAAGCACCCCAAAAATAATAAGAAAGGGAGAGATAGGACTGGTGGTAATAACAATATGTGACTGCAATAAATATTGAAACAGTATAACAAATTACTGTGATTTAAAATAAAACAAACAGCCATTTGTAAGTATTGCACAGATCAGATGTTAAAATCTAGGGTTACAGAACAATAAAATGCTACTGATTCACACTCCATTAATCTCACTAAAGATAAATTCTTCTCCTTTCCGTATCCCTCTTCCATGTGTTAAAATTGAGTGGTTCACAATAGTAGGTACAGAACTGAGGTCTTTGCAGATGAAGTAGAAATACTAATTAAAAAAAAAAGTCTACAATTAGCTTCTGAAATCTCATTTTTTGAAAAAAGTATTGACCTTTCAATATTGATGTGAAAAGATAAAGTCGTAGTTCTTCAAATCAAGCACCACCTGGATAATACAGATTTTATATTTGTCTTCATCTCTTCATAATTTAAACAGGTTTGATAGGTGACTCATGCTACCTACTGTACCATTATTAAAAAAAAAAATTCTAAAAATAATTCTCAGATCACTTAAATGTTTGCAAAATGGCTGATTTACACACATATACCTACAGGTGTCTGTAGCTATGACTATTAGTGCATGAACAATATTTGTTTTGCACTTCTCATAATTTTATTGTTTGTTTTTTTCATTGTTTCCCCCCCCCTCTATTTACTTAATTACAGTTACACTATTAAAGGCCAGATCCAATTCCATATAACAGAAATTTTTGCACATCATAAATATTCATTGTGAGAAACTGCAAACAACCGTTCTGCCTAACAACTATTCAACTCATTTGGTAACTAATTATAACTAGCAAGTACTTGGGCAGAAATGGATGCACAGCTCTATGCAGAAAAAAAGACCAGTTTTTGCTATAAGATATTTACAAGGAGTACAATACCCAGCTCAAATCCTTACACAAATATTTGCCCTCAAACATAGTTCCCCCAAGATAGTTCTCTATTTCCCCCTTATTTTTGTTTTGCCCTCAGCAATACCAGTGTTCACAGTGCATAGCAGAAAAAAAGCTAATTTAGAAGAATGAATCACCAAACCATTTCACAGCCTGTCAATGTAATATCAATACTTCTAATTGCTATTGTTTATGTCATTAACAACCCTTTCAAATAAAGCTGCTTAACAAAGATATGTTATCAGGTGTGGTATGTTGCCATGACAGATACATTATGGATTCCAGGAGAGATACAGACTTCAGAGGGAAATCTCCTCTTACTCACTTATCAAGCAGAGCTGTTGAAACCTTGACACTTCCAATTTGCAAAGATCTCTGCAAACCTTTCCCCTGGCATGGATTCAAGCCTCCTGAATTTCACTGTGAGCTTTAGGTTTGAATTAGTCCAAACCCCATAGTAACACTCAGCCAAAATTGTTAATTTATGCCAAATTCACAGAGCTTTGAATTGTTTCCATTTCTTGTTAAATCAGTGCTGTACAGCTGGCTTAAAAATTGGACCAGGTTTGGCAGTAAACTCACAAATTATATCTGACTCAGTTCTGTACCCACACTAAATCATGCCTGGTAAGTGCAAACCCACATGGGAAGGGGGCATCAGAGCTCCCACTGCATTGGAGGAGGAGCCTGGGGAGAGATATAAAGACCACAAAGCCTCTTCAACTACAGCAAGCCTGATCTATACTGAACTGACTTCCTGGATGCTACTGAGAGGTACTCATTGGTGCAAGCATACCCTGCTTTCTGCCATGGAGATTCCTCCTCCCCAGGCACTGTCATGTTTTCATTTCTTACTTTTCATCTAGCTGTTCTGTCCTCTTTATGACAGCATTCAATATATCCCTATCATCTACCACTGACTAAATTTCAAGGACAAAAACCTCCAGATACCATTTTTCATCTGAATAAGAGCTGCCTGAGGCAGATTCATAGCTGTGCCACCACCCTGGGATTGAGTGCTCTGACCGACAAATGACTCTCTACCTTGGGACAGTGGTCATGGTTCCCACTTCCAGCTTTCTGCTCCCCTTCTTTTCCTCCTCAGTGTATGGGTGACAAAGACACTCAGGTGGAGGCAATGTACCACATAACAAGGTGAGCTGGCACACTGCCTTAGTACAACAGCCTACAAGCCATGGGAGCCAAGCAGCAGCTGAGCCATCCAACAGAAGGGGTGAAAAGCTCTAAAAAAGAGTGGGCTGAGCAGAGAGAGCCAGGAAAGACTGTGGCTTTCCCCTGTCATAAATCTGCATAATTTCTGAAGGCAGCAAGTCAAGTATAAGAAATGTTACCTCTGGTAGATTTGGGGTTTTTTTCTGCAAAATTTAAGATGGGATTTGCTAAAACTCAGACATGATTTTTAAAAATTAAGATTTCCCAATTTTTCAACAACATTCTCCAATGTAAAACAAACCATGAAGGAAGAAGATATGTTCAAATTTTTGCTTGTCATGATAAGTGGAGTCCAAAAATAATTTCAAAAGCAATCTAGCTATAATTTCTATTTATATTTTATTACAAAAAGTACCTTGAAATAAATATCTTGCTTATTATATCAAAACTAATTTGTAAAGTACTCCCTTAGTGAGCAGCATTCACAACGCATAGGAAAAAAACATATTTAACTGTATCACAAAGTTGGACATTTCAGAAGATTCAAGTTGATGCCTAAATCTAATGTCTGTGGCAACCAGCTTGCACACAGTGTGCACCCAAGTCTGAACTGCAAAGTCAGTAGCAAAGTCATACAAAAGAAAACTAAACATAAATCAAAAAACTTTAATATTTGAGTTTCCTTTGCACGATTGCCTGGGCAAAGCACATAGCCCCTGTTTCCACATGTGTTTACAGTAAGCAGTGCAGCTGCTCTTTGTTTCAGTGATGCAATGCAGATGAACATCAGCAACTGGTCTGAAAACAGAGGGTCTTAATTTACTGTTCTATTATTTAAAAAAAAAACAACCACAACCAACAACAACAAAAAAAACACAAACAAAACCAAAAAACCACCAAACTTCCAAATTTTTTCTAGAAAATTTCATAAGCAAACCAGTGAGGAAACAGCTATAGAAGGAGATGTGCCCCTCCCACCCCAGGAGGGGAGTACTGTCTCTCAGGATAGATGGCCAGAGCAGGGCTAGCAGAGGCACCTGCAGTACCAGCTTCATGTGGCCTCCACACAGCAGTAGTGTCTGATTGACTGATGAAGTACCCAGGTCACTCATAGGATAATGCTCCAAAAGGGCCACCCTTGGAGAGCTGAGTTAGCATGGCAAAAAAATAAGACACCTGGTGTTTTTAGCTCCTTATACCACAACATTAATCTTTATGCTTTCCTCATCCTGTTCTGGTTCTCCCTCTCCTCCCATCCACCTCAGCTGCCCTTCTGCCTCAAGCAGATGTCAGAGGACAATTTTTATTGCAGGACACCACTGCTGTACAGCTGCTAAGTGAGGACCACTTTAGTCAATAGAGGTATTGCTGCTGATGCTAATAGTCATGAGGAGAATTGTACATTTTACAAGAGAAAACGTAGACTAAATTTAGGGAATGGGCAGGTAGGGAAGAAAAGCCACGTGGTAGGGAACTGTTGTAAGCTGAGAATTCCCTTCCCAGGGAGGACCATTCCCATCCCTTTGGCAGGAAAATGGGGACCAGTGAAGACCTTCTATTCCCATACTCCTTTACTTCATCCTTATCCTTCCCCCTTCTTTCCAATTTGTCTCTTAACAGTCCTTTCCCCTTCTGTCCTCTCATACATCTGCCCTGGTATTTCACACTTCATCATCACTGTTCTATCTACTTGATTCTTTTTTTCCTTGTCACTTTCCACATCTTCGAATCCTAATGTTCCTCACAGCCTGTCTTCCTCTCCAAGCTGGTAATGGATGCAATCTCCATACATGAGCTGCCCCATTGCTCTACCAAAACTGTCTCCACAGTTCTCAAAGGGAATGACTACCAACACAGGAGTGTCCTGATTTGGCAGAAGGGCTTCTTCCCTTGAGACTCCCACACAGGCATTGACAGCAGATGCCTGGCTAGTAGGCACACTGGGTTGCCTGGGGACTGTGCTCCTAGATAGACAGCTCATAAGCAGTTTCACTGGAAAGGTGGGCATCAACCCCCAAGGAGCCTCAGCTTCTCAGATTTGCAAAACTGATTCATGGCTCTGTGATCAATGTGGGTGTAGATGCAGTGATGGGCCCTGAAACCAATGAACTTTCCTGGTTACTAGAAATACAGGTTTTTTTGTGGTGTCTCCACACCATCCCCTCAGGGATGGTACCAAAGCAATTTAACAGAGAGAACCCAGCAGGGCAGCATGGAATACATGGGAATGTACACCAAGAAGGGAAAGTGTGATGGTTTCTGAATGCTGTGTGCTTCAGTCTGTCTGCCCTTTGCTGCTTACAGGAAAATACTCCTTAATCAAATGCTTCTATCAACAAATCCAAATAATCTTAATGGAAAAGTAGTGTATTTAATATGTTCTTGATATGCTAGGATGGTTTCCATTAATCCTTCATGTAGTGTTAAGATTTCAGCCAACAGTCATTAATTGTATTAACTCACTCTGGATTGTCTAGTCATTAGTTTATCTCCTACTGTTTAACACACCACCAAGCATTTTTCAATTCTGCTCCAGGACCTATTTTCTGCTTTATGCTAAACTTAAACCTTTTTCACATTCATTTTATAAATTGTTATTTCTTTTATAGAGTTATTATGCTAATTCCAAGTGAATTTATGATCATTTGAGGATGCAGTTGTGATAGTCTAACAAAATGATACTGTTTTCACTGAGTTGTAGCATTTACAATACAGCTATTTTTATGAGAGATTAACACCTCCAAATTTATAAAGGTTATTACATTTTTAATGACAAAATTAAATGATAGTGAGAAGAGAGAGAAATTGATACATTCAGACCAGGAGTAGAAAAAATCTGAAATAGTTGGGATGATTCTTCTGACAGACAGAAAAAAGGAACTAATTTTCTACATTGTTGCAGAAACTTTGCATCAGGATAAGCAATGCATGTCACCCAGCAGAGACTTTTCTGGACTTCTCTGTCTTAAAACCAGAGACAAACCGATGGAAATTCCAGCCAAAGAATTTTCATCAAGATTTGAGGACGTAGTGTGTAGCTTTGGAAAAAGAACAATTATTTTGTAAATTATTCTCTGTAAGGCTGTCATGCAGGAAGTTATTGCAGAATGACTTGGTTTACTGTACATTCATGTTAGTCAGTTTGTACCTGTTGACAGTCCCTTACTAATCTGAGAAAAAAGAGAGGAAGAGAGACATGTATCTGTGAAAATGGAAGGTTTTGAAGCCAGGAGAGTAAATTTGACATTAAAAATGGTGAGTGAAATGATCTGATGCAGGGGAGATTATGACCATCTGTGCATATGTGCAAAGGGATGTGCCAGTCAATGTATGCTGCAATACTGAAAATCATGAAAAAGGAAAAGCTGTAATGTCCTCTACAAATTTATGGAAGAAATGAGCTAGTGCATTTCCCTTTGCACAGCCAATAATACCAGTATGCTCCCAGCAGGAAAGAGGAAGGGGACAGTTGAGCAAGACCTGGATTATAAATAAAATTGGAAACCCTAACTCAAAAGCTCAAGGGTAGCAACAAGACCCTACCACTTGCAGAGATTATGCTTTTTATGAGGAGGGACAAGGGACAGTCCCTGAGCTCTGACTATTGCTGAAGTGAAGAGCCCTAGGCACACAGATGCCGGGCCAAACTCTGCGACACTGCAGGGCTTACTGCCACAAGCCTTGAGGCTTCATCCCTCAAAGAGGGAAAGCAAGAAGGAAATACTAGCCCCAGAGAGCTCTTTGAGGCAGTCAGAGGGAAGTTTCCTTTCTTCCAAATGGGAAAATGAGGCCATCCTACAGAAACCAAAGGATTTATTGATTTTTTTATTCTTCAGCAAGAGAAAGTGTGTTTTGCTTTCTCTCCAGCATTAGGTGTATGAGCTATCCCAGCAGAAATGCCATTGCATCTCTTCGCTTTTATTCCTGCTGTTTTTCTTACTCTGGTCACAGAAAGGTAAATTAGTATGCAGTGTGGAAGGCAGAGCGGAATGAGGCAGTCATAGTAGATTTATAAGAGGAGACTTTGGCATCTGGGATAACGTGATGCAAACAAGAACTCTGAGGCAGAGAAAGAAACTAGAGGCCTACCCTGTCCAAGAAGAGAACAAATAAAAAATGAAGGGGATTTTTTTTCTTTTGCTCAACATGAACCAACACAGTGATATGGAAAAAAAAAGACCTTTACTTCTTTTTACAGATGGTACTATGAGTGTATAGTTGAGAATCATCAGCATTGAACCATGTGAAATGAAGGTCACTTATCTAAACTTCCAACCAGCCCTAAGCAATGTAGATTCTAATATACTCATTACTTTGAAAACTCAGATGATTCATAAAATGGGAGCTAAAATCTTTCATTTCCTAGCATTATTATAATGTTTGATTAGTTAAGACTATAATACAGAGCAAATTCAACATATCATCATCAACATAACACTTTTTTCCCACACTTTTTAAGAAATGAGGAGTTTGGAACAAAAGCTCCATTTCATTATTGTTAATTTTTTATAACCTGCCATATTTTGAAGCTGCCCCATCATCAGGCTCCTCAGTTTCCATCAGTATATTAACAAACAACCATGCAACTACAGATGCTTTCTAAAATATCGCAACTGCTATTTGGCACTTTTTAGTAACACCCAGGATCAAGCTTTCATTACTTTGTCTCAGAGATGAAGGGGTAGGACTGTCTTGATCTCCTTCATCTTAGTGGATGAGGGAAAGGCTGTGAATGTGTCTATATGCACTTTGGTAAAGCCTTTGACACCATTTCCCAAAGCATTCTCACGAAGAAACTGTCTGCTCACAGCTTGGACAGGTGTACTGTTCTCTGGGTAAAAAACTGTCTGGACGTTCAGGCTCAGAATGTGGTGGTGAATGGTGTCACATCCAGCTGGTCAGGAGCGGTGTGCCCCCAGGCTCAGTGTTGGGGCCAGTCCTGTTTAATATCTTTATCAATTATCTCGGTCAGGAGATTGAGTGCTCCATCAGTTAGTTTGCAATGACACTAAGCTTGGCAAGGGTGTTGATCTGCAGGAAGGCTTTGCAAAGGGATCTAAACAGGCTGGATCAATTGTATGAGGTCCAACAAGGCAAAGTATCAGGTCCCGCACTTGGGTCACAACAACCCCATATAGCACCACAGCTGGGGGAACAGTGGCTGGAAAGCTGCCAAAACAAAAAGGAGCTGTTGGTGTTGGTTGACAGCCAGCTGGACATGAGCCAGCAGTGTGGCCTGTATCAGAAACAGTGTGGCCAGCAGGACCAGGACAGTGATTGTCCCTCTGTACTTGGCACTGGTGAGGCCGCACCTCAAGTACTGTGTCCAGTTCTGGGCCCCTCACTACAAGAAAGACATTGAGGAGCTGGAGCATGTCCAGAGAAGGGCAACAGAGCTGGTAAAGGGTTTGAAGCACAAGTCTGGTGAGGAGTGAGAGGGCTGGGGTTGTTTAGCCTGGAGTAAAGGAGGTTGAGGGGAGACCTTATGGCTCTCTACAACTACCTGAAAGGAGGTTGTAGTGAGAGGGAGGTCAGTCTCTTCTACCAGGTAACAAGTGAAAGGATGAGAGGAAATGGATAAGTTGTGCCAAAGTAGTTTATATTGGATATAAGGAATAATTCCTTCAGGAAAAAAATTATCAAGCATTGGAACAGGCTGCCCAAGGAAGTGGTGCAGTCACCAACCCTGGAGGTATTTAAAAGATGTGTAGATGTGGCACTTAGGGACATGGTTTACCGGTGGACTTGGCAGTTCTGGGTTAATGGTTGTACTCAATGATCTTAAAGGTCTTTTCCAACTTAAATGATTACATGATTCTATGACTTGTCTCCACGTTAAGACACTTAAATGTAGGTATTTTATCCACCATGTTCATGTGTTGACATCTTCAGTTTGGTATCTTACTCTGAAGATGAATCTCTAAACCCTCAATGGGATTACATTGGACTCTGTTGGTGTTTCAACAGTTTGCCTGGCAATTCCAGCAATTTTTTTTTCACGAGAAGACAATTGTACAGAAGTGGATATGACAGTCCACATGTTGTCTGTGCACAAGTATGTATGCACCCTAGAGGGTAGCAGTTCTTTTCCTTGCAATGATGGAATTTAATGAGTTCATATAATTGTTTTTCCTATTTCCACTTATGAAAGCAAATGCTAGTAATAGATAATTTTTGTTATGGCATTGAGCTTCTACTTTTAATTTGCCACATTCTGTTAGGCTGTTTCATACTTGTAGATGTCTGTTGCCTTCTGTCTTGCAAAAAGCCACTGACATCACTAGAATCAAGGTTGCAACAGGTTGATTTTTCCGTTAGAGGTATTTTCTTTCATTCTGTCTAAAATGACTGTTATTATTAAAGCTCTTTTCTGATTATGAACTATTTACATGTTCAGTCTTTGATACTAAGGAAATAATTTGTGGTTTTGCAAGATAAAATTACCAGGGTCATGTAACTTTTCCACACCTTTGTATTGTAAGGTGGAAACGCAGCACTTTCTCCATACAGAGTAATTGCTGCTGGTAAAAGGGAATATTTGCTGCTCCCACAGCAAAGGCCATGGTTTTCATGTATATTTATCATTTTCTGTGGACTGATTACTTCAGTGATTTGTGTCTTCTCTGATCCTTTTAGTGTGACCCAACAAAGCAGGCAATCTTCCCATTCAAGGTGTCCCTTGACTGAAAATCCACCAGTGCACCTCCATTTTTCAACACTGAACACTCAAACTTGACACAGGAGATGTCTGTTAAATCACTCTGATTTTCACTGTGAGCTTACTGTCAAGCTTTTATACCCTCAGAGCACCCCTGTAGTTCCATCTTCCTATATACAGCAAAACCTCAACTGGATTCAGATCTTTGTGGATATCTCACTTCCTTAATATCTCAATTCATCATCAAATATATGAAGTAGGGATATATGAGTTTCCCACAGCTACTGGATTAAACAACAACAACAAAAAAAGTTAAATAATTTGGCAACACTATGAGATCACAGCTTACTTCATCATCCAAAGCAGTCAATGTCCAAATGATGCTTGTCTGACTTTGAATGTGAAGTCCTTTGAATGGAGGAGGTCTTTGAGAATAAGGCACATTTTGTCTTGGCAACAAAAAGAGAAAGAAATTTCTTCCATAATACCAAGATTACAGCTGCCTAAACCAAACATTCAGCCCTCTTGGTGAGCAAACTAACTAAAAGATCTTATTCCCCAAGGATTTCCACCAAACTGACTTGCTCTCAGTGTGTTAGGGGAAAGTTTCCCTCAATTCCCTCCCTACCTAGGCATCCTGTGCAAGCTGAAAGTGATGGAAGCATCAGCAAAACCACAGCAGGTACTTAGATAGTCAGACCTCACCACTCCTTCCTACCTCCATCCATGCCCCAGCAGAGGACTACCAAGGTCCATAAATTGAAGTCTAGTCCTGACAGTTTTATTGGGTCAGAACTACAATGCTTAGTACTGTGCTGGATTCAGCTGCAAGCCTGGCTGATCTTTCTGGCTTGGCTCTCACCTTGAGTAAGGATGCCTCTGGGAAGTTTCAGCTTCAGTTACCAGTCATGGCAAGGAAATGATCTGCACACTGAAGCTGAATTATGTTGCTTTTCTCAACCACCTTCTGACACTACACTTTGATGATGTTCTTCTCTTTTCAGATTTGATCTCCCCTCAAAAATAGTCTTTTTCCAGTACATATCCTTGTGCCTGCTGACAACACAACAGCAATTAAAGCTACTGTCATTAAACTGTCATCTAGTATAGCCAAATTTGAGAATATACTCTTTGCATCTACAAGGTGTTGGCTTATCTGTACCAACCAGAGGCTCCTAAAACACTTTATTCTTCATGTCATACCTAAGGTGTCCTTGCCCCCTCCTTCCAACCTGGGTACTCACTGCAAACACACCCTCAAAATCTTGTGTCAGAACAGGGGTTCTGAATTTCCCAGTTTGTTTTGTTTGGGTTTTGGGGGTTTGGGAAGAAGTGGGGGGGGGGGGCGCGTTTGTTTGTTTTTGGTTAAACAAAGCCTACATCAGCCTATCACAACTAATTTGCAATCTAAGAAATTACAAGCAATATAAGAACTCTGATGGAGTAAACCTGCAAATCCAGGTGATGGGAACATTGCATTTAATTGGCAGACGTAGTTATAGTGACTGAATCAGTCTCGCAGTGCAAAGATGGTCTCTCAAGTCTAGAAACTGTGGAGCAATATTTACACACACACATACGTACACAAAAACCCCTCAAAACTAAAACCAAACCAAACCAAACCAAACAGGCAAGCAAGCAACCAAAAAAAAAAAAAAAAAAAAAAAAAAAAAAAAAAAAGACAAAAGAAGAAACACTAAAGTGATAAGTAATGGCAAAAAAACAAAAACTAAAATGGAAACATGGTGATTGTCATTCCTCGATGTCTTCTGGGAGTTATGCATTAATCAAAGACCTGAGTCTGGCTAAAGACATGGAAGAAACTCCTTGACTTCCATAACAGATGAAACTAAATTACTTACTGGTCTATTGGTCTACTTGTGGTCTTAAAATTTAAGATTACCTGTCCATCTAAAGCTTTGTACAAGATCAAATTCATATTGAGGGCTTTTTGTACGTGAAGATGTAAAAAAAAAAAAAAAAAAGAAAACGCTTTAATCTCCCTTGTGTTCTGAAAAAGCATCAGTCTCAGTAACTCCTTTGCTCAGTCTGCAAGTGAAAATGGAAGCACAGAGCACAATAGGTTTCCTGCCTGCCAGGACAGCACAGTGTTGTCCTTTCCATCACAGACAGTGGTAGTAATGCAAAGGTCAGCAGGTCAAAGTGTGCACATGTAGGAAAAAACAGGATCTGGTCCTTTTGCAGATGTGCTATCTGCAGGGGGAACAGATGGGAAACTCAGCAAAACTTGGATTCACAAAAAAGCTGCTCCACTGGGCAGCATGCTACCTATTTGAAAATATGACCTTCCAAAAGAGAGCTTCTCCCTAAAATCACTAGCTTAACATCGGTTTACATCAAAAGTAAATGTCAATAAAAGAATCTGAGGTAAGCAACAAGTCTGATACTTCTGGTTTTGTTCTTCAAAAGGCAAATTTACAACTGAATCAGTCATTAGAAAGTCAATTTGCAGCTGTGACAAACAAGCGAAGAGCTATTCAAGTCACGGTATCACCAATAGTATTAATGATCTTGGTAATGAAAAGCTGATGAGTTTTAACAAGTGTTATCTGACACACAAGATAAATACTATTAAATATGAAAAGTCTCTTTAATTACATATGGAGTTTAGAGGCTTATAAACACAAGCAAATTGGTATGCCACTGAGTCCTTTACCTGTTACTGGGCAGGATAATGCCATCACTCAATTGCTGCCGGCGCCACCCAAGCCCTCGCTTTCCAAAACACATGGAGACATGGGCGCTTCTGTTCCGGATGTTTCCATAGGGAAGCCATAGGCTCAAAGCAGTTGTAAAAACAGTGCTGAGTTAGTTCAGTATAACTGGGCAGCAGAGGTGCTGCAGATTCCAAGCAAGTGAAAATGTTACCACATTTAAATGCATTTAACTATGTATTTGTTTTTCCTATGGACAAATCTTGCAACGCTGCCTCTGTCAGGTTTTTCTCTGAGACACTGCTAGTCGCAAAGGCATATTGTAGCTCTTGAAGGAGATTTAAAAAGGTGAAGTCTGACAGACAATTCCTGACCAGCTTTGTAATTTAGAATTCAACTGGCTTTTGTATGGCAGCTGAGTGATAAACACTCTGCTTAAATACTTAAAAATGCCTGTCCTGCTTTTCACTGATGGGAAATGTCTGTTTAAGAAAAAAATGTCTTTCTCAACCTTCACACTTCTCTACACCTGTATTTTTATACAAAAAATTTAAAACAACAAATAAAAGATGGGTCTTTTTCATTTTAATAGGCATTATGCTTTCTTAATATTTCCAGTGATTCAATGAAGTTACTTTGGTGAATGAAATTTAACATACTCTCACGAATAACAGAGGCACTTCCTACTACTTCTACTCTACAACAGAAGCATAGGAGAGAAACATGGATACATAAGATTGCACTGCCCCATCAACAAACCTGTGTAAAGAGCTTCATCTTTGACCTAAAAGAACTAAGTCATGATCACATTGGTTTGGAGGGGAGACCTGGGGTTCAGGGCTTCTCTTTCAGGGAATGGGAGTAACCCTGCAGACACAGCACGACTGAAATCTCAGATGAATGATTTTCTGTGTAGTATTTTCTTAAATAAATAAAATGTCATTAAATAAAATGTCAATTGGACCATTGGTTCACTTACATCTGAAAGATACATATGATTTGTAAAAAATATGACATGCACTAATGAAATTTCAATAGTGTGTATATATATATATAGTTATCATTAAATATTAAAAACATCACAGTTTCATTTAACAGAGAATTAAAGTAAAAATATTTCTACGGTGAGGTCTTCTGAACACTTGCTATTCAACCTCTTTTTTTTGTTTCCTGAAGAAGAAGAAATTAACTCCTAGAAGGTATTTATATAAGAAACATTAAAAATATTTAGGGTGTGTTTCTATGTGTGTTGTCACAAATTTCCTTTGATTTGGATCCACCCAAATAAGAAATAATATTTCCTATTCTTTTTTTTAATTTATTCAATATTTATTAAAAGACGAGTTCATACTTCACTGAAAACAAATTCTAGCTATGGTAGAAAACATGTTGAAAACAAATTCTAGAAGAAGCAGGAAGAAAAGGGAGAGAATGGGGTGGAGAATGAATTCATGACCTATTTTCTCTTAGCAGTTGTTTGAAAGCAGAAGTAAAACCCACTTTTCCTCTTTGTCTTTCTGAATGGCACTTTATCTGCAAGTCTCATTTTCACTGTATACCACCAGTATTGGAATGCTTTTGTGGGGATTAGTGGTGCTTTGAGTAGCAATTTGGGTGTTACACAGGTAAGCATCTAAGCTGACAAGCACTAAGAGTGCAAAGTCCAGTCAGAACTGAGACCTCAAGGGTTGCATATTTTACATTTGGTTGTCACTTGCTGTGGAGTCACTTCTAGCTGCTTTTAACAGGATTATGAAGTACGCTACAACAGACTGTGCTCCTAACTGGCAGAAGCTGCAAGACCTGACGCTGCAAAATGCAGTGTTTTTCCTTTAAAATGTTCCTCTCTACTGCTGCCAGGAGCTGAGGACCCACAGTCCTTCCAGTAGTTGCTCAGGTCACCTCAGGATCCAGTCTGCTTGAGCCTGTTACTATTCCCTGTGTATTATATTATTATCACCATAGAAACAGACATACAGTACATTTGACTTAAGGAATAAGCAAAATTAGTATTTTGTAGCTCAAATGTAAAATGTTATTAACTTTTCATAATCAGAGCCGGCTACTTTCAAATTTGGAAATTATACAGTATTTTTTTATGTTTTAAAGCTGCCTCCATTAAAATCACTGAAGGTGTTAAAGACATGCCTTTGACTTTTAATGGGAATGAGGTAAACTCCTGAGTACCTGATCTAACCACAGGAAATTTTTCTGAGTTATGGGGTATGATACCTCCATGAGAACATGGAAAGAGTTTTACATCTTTAAAAATACTGAAGAGTCTTGACATATTTATTACTCAATTTGTCCTGGTCTAAGCATTTGAAAGGCCAAAAGGGAATGCTGAAAGAAGGTGGATGAGCAAAAAAAAACTATGAACAAAAAATATGAAAATGTTGTGAGGATTATCAGATTACCAAAAGGAGACAAAAAAATTTACATATAATTATGGAATTTCTATGGAATTTATAATCCAAACCATTGGTCATCTTTATTTTCCAAGAAGAACTGAATGCATAATTCAACTGAATGAATAATTCATTATACCTCTTGGACAAACCACACTGCAGCAAAATGTTAAAAACACAGCACACAACTGTGTGTCAGAACTGGCCAACTGTATGGACAACTTTGTCTGCCAGTACATAGCTGGGTCTACCTGAGGAAGCAATTCATTGCATTACCAAAACTGTCTTTGCACAATGTTTCTAGGTGACAACAAGGATTAAAATTTTCCGTCACTACACAGCTTACAGGCACCTCAGTGGCACTGTGGGAAGGAGACAAGCCACCAAACTGCACAATGGGCAGCTACAGCATCTCGTTCTGAGCTCACTGTCTTATTTGGGGGAAATCACAGCATAAAGGAAATATGCTTTATGGCATGTTGCTGTGCACCAGATCTCTGGGTGCTTTCAGCTACCTGCAAGCCTAAATTGCCAATATGAGCATACATGCACACGTGGAATACACAACATGTGAATTGTCCTGAGACCTCCACAGCAGATCAGCTGACGTCCTTGATGTAGTAAGGAAAGTAAGGGAAAACAGGTTTGTATCCTGTCATCTCAGTTCCCTTCACCTGTTGTAAAGCTACACACCATGAGTTTAGAAGGCCCTTGCTTTGCTCAGAAGGCACAGTCAAAAGCCTGTTCTTACTAACACCTCCATGTCTACTTTTCTCCAAGAGCAAAACTTCTGCTGGCTCCAGTGTTGTAATATAAGAGGGAAGTGGTCTTTCATTATCATCTGAGGATCTGATCATCCTCATTAAGTGAAATACCACAGATGATGCACAGGCTCTTTTGTCTCTCAGGAAATGGAATTGTTTGAACAAAGTATTAATGGTTCACATGGTAAAAACTTTACAATGTGTTTGGTCACACACCAGTCAGAAACTGCCTTAACCTTCTCTCTGCTTTTAGTTCAAAGTACAGCACAAAGTCTCTAAATGCAATAAAGCTCCACAAACAAAGAAATACATCATACATAGATGCATTTTAATTCACATAGACTTTGTTATGGTTTATGTTTCATACAACCCTGCCTTAAAAATGATCATTTAAAGTCACAACTAAGTGACACAACTATCTGTAGGCTGCATTGCGAGCACTGTGAGAAAAATCAACCAAAACTTAATACCTAGAGTTAAAACTGCAGGAATATTAAGACGTTATATGGTAACAGCTTCATAGCATGCCATCTGGGAAATAAACACAAATGACTGCAAGTGTTTATTTTTCCCATACTAGAATAACCCCTGGCACTTTTGTTTGTTTGGTTTTGTTAAAAACAACAAAAAGAAACTGCTGAAAAAACACTGCAAGAAGACATAAAAAATTTAACATACAAACAAACACACAGATGTAAATCTATCTATCTATCTATCTATCTATCTATCTATCTATCTATCTATCTATCTATCTATCTATCTATCTGATGTGTGTTGTAGTTTTATCATCTTTATTCCACTGTGGAAAGCAAAGGCATAAGAAGTAATAAATATGTGCTTATTTAAAATCAAATTAAATTCAGCCAAGAACCTGTTGCAATGTTTACAGCTGTACCCTTCAAGTACTATTTAGCATTCTTTCATTTTTTACATGTTTACCTCAAAATGCAGCAATTAAAATAATTTAAAGCATTTCAGGGAAACTGAGGATACCTTAGCCTATTTTATAGGTAGTTGAGCAGAAATGCATCAAGCAACAATCCACAGGTACAAGGTGAACCAGTATTAGAGACAGAAACTATATCCAGAGACCTGGAAGGAGGAAAATAAAGCATAAAACTTCACTAATCAAAAATGCATAATAGTTGTGGAAACATATTGGGAAAGATCTCCCACTGCCTCCCATGGGACAGAGAGGAAGTTGGGTTTTAGTTTGTCAAATTCAGAGATAGAAGAGAGCTCTGCTCCACTATGGCTGAGCAGTTCTGTTCTTGTATCAGATGCGGGTAGGAAAAGGTCTTGTACCTGGGCTAAAATAGTTTATTAGGATTTCCATTCAGTGTAAATGCCCCAAATACTCAGCTATTATTCACTGCTAGTGCCTTCACTGCAAATAAATAAATAAATAAATAAATAAAATGAACACAAAAATGTCTCATTTTCCTCTCAAGATAAACCATAAACAAAGAAGAAATCTTGAAAATTTTCATGGGAATTAAAACATCCAGGGAGTTACATCTGGGAAGTGTGAACTCCCAAACAGATATTTCTTTCTCCAGACCAGGCTACTTCTGTATGCTGTTACCTCTATATGTTCTGCTTCTATGTTTCTGTCAGAGAAACACAGAAGCAAGTAGGACTGGGAGATGCAGCCAAGTGCAGCCACCTGCAGATACTAGGAAAACCACAAAATATTTCCTGAAGCAGCAGATGCCAATGTTTAGCTTGTTACAGATATGGAGAAGAAACAGGAGAGGGAAGGCTCAAGTAGGAGAAAAGTATGAGGAAAGTTTCTGTGCTTATCTCACTGCAGGGCAGAGAGATTAAATTAAAAGATGGCTAAATAAAGATACAAATCTATGTTCGTATGTCTTTTCTAGGAAACATAATATGTGCAGAATAAGCAGGAACATAGAGAACATTGTTTTCCCTTGATTTGCATCCACAGTAATACTTCTGGTCTTAGAAATCTTCTCTCTCATTGAAAATGAGGTGTTCCTGACAGGAGTCTCACATTTTAGAGGTTTTCAGACCCAGCGTCAGAGCTGAAGAGAGTATGAGTCAATAAATGGGAAGTGAAACAATGTAAATAATGAAATCAATGGAAAACAAACTCCCACAGAGTCTGGCTCCTGGTGGACCACGCGGTAAAGCAGCAGGAATACACCCAAGGTAACAGAAATCCTGAAAGGAAATTGTACTTAGGAAAAGTGTTTCTACATTTCTCAATGTAAAAAGAGCTGTAGAAGGAATTTAAACATTTGTCATTATAATGCCCCTCATGATGATGCAATGACCCACCCCACCAAGAGCTCAAGCACTGCCAAGGCTAGTAGCGATATCTGACACTTGTGCAAGAGAACAAGCTGTTACTGGGGAGAAGAGTTATGTTCCTGGATTGTTGGGCATATTGGTAATAAACCTATATTTTCTGACAAGGAAGACTTTTAGATTTAGTTTTCAAGGTAAAAGGAAAAGAAAACATTAGAAATACACTAGGAGTAACAAACAGTACTGTAAATAAGAATAGGTCAGACCTTTTCTTCTACTTGCTGATTACTTCTCAAAGGTTTCATTAGATCAATGCCTCAAAAAGCTGAACAATTTGTAAAGGCTGAATAAAAAGCAATATGGAGTCATTTGAGGAAAGCTGAGTTATGTGTGACCACAGAAAATAAAATGAAATGTCCTAGGAGTGTAAAAATATTTCTACCTGTCATGTAAAAACAAAGCATTTGATTACATCCTTTTTCATTATTTGTCTTTGCCTGTTTTACAGTTTAGGAGAATTATATTAAACTTAGTGGATCCCTTCAGCTCCATTGTCTTCTGTTTGGCTGCAGCTCTTAGGGGATCCAAAATTGCTGGATATTTCTTTGGACAAGAACTATGAGCCAGGGACTCCTAACCATTCAGGTTTATTAGACAAAGAAGTAAAGCACAGACTAACTCAATGACTTGCACAAGGCAATAGTGGAAATCTGGAGCAAAACTGAAAAACCTCGTGTCACCCCAGACAGGATTCAGCACCATAGCACCACAATCACTCTTTTGTCACAACCTCAGTGTTATCACAGAAACAGTGCAGGAATTAAATTCTGACAAAAAAATATTTACGTAAGCAAGGCAATCTGTCCTGGGGAAGCTATGTTTTAATCATCAGTTTCCCCTCAGTCTTCAACCAAAGGCCCGATGGCTATGGTATTGCAAATCAAGAGCTCTGATCTGGCAGAATAATGCAGAAAAGGATACAAGTTCTTTAGTGTTATGACTTACATGCGCTTTGTTGAGGTTAAAAAAAATGCAGTAATTGTCCTCTGAATAACTGAAAGTCTAAGGTTCATTAGAAATTCAAGAGATGATTTCTGATTTCTAACTGCTTCTCGCTTCTCAGTTCCCGGTATCCTGTTAAGGGCAGGAGAAACATTCTTTTGAAATTATAATGGAAGAGTTAATTCCCTTGGAACTAATCAGATCTTACACATCGTTCTACAATTATTCTATCGAACAAAGGTCCCTCTAAAGAAAAATGAATCTAACACCTCTAAATGATGCATACATGTATTTTCAATTGTCACAAATAAGAGATCTATTCACCCTCTTAGCATCAATTTTTACTGCATGGATTTGTGGAAATAGTTTTCTTCAAAATTCATAAGATCCCTGTGTTCATTTAATTTCAGCTGTTCTGAAGAAAGATATTAATACTTTGGCGAAGATATGGGCCTCGTTGTTTGTAATGAGAAGTGTCCGATACTTGGATGAGTTCAAAGGATCCTTGCCTTTTTTAATTCAAGACTGAATAGCATTATATCTGCTTTTGAATACTGGACTATAAAACCATCTGCCCGTAGAGTTGTTCTAAATTTCTCATTATTTTAGACTGCATAGTATGTGTTTGCTACTTTAAATTACACTGCTGCAATTCATGTCCACTGGCATGAGAGATAGAAACTGAAAAATCTTAATGCCTGCTAAAGGCTGATGCACTCGAAGGAGAGCAAGAAGCATAACAAGCTGGCATTAATGCAGTTGTCAGTGATTCTTTTACAGCAGGTGGATTGAAACTTGTAGTTACTGAAGATAGATATATTAAATCCTATGTCTGGAAGCCTTGACTCGACATCTCCAGTTGTAAGATCCTGCTGGCCCATCTTGTGGTTCAAACACAGTGAGCAGAGTACTTGCATTGTGCTGTAACACACCCAGAGATGAAGGAGCTGCTACCAGAATTCTCCTGGTCACACGCACCAGTGTAGGCACTCTGTGAATTGAGCCCCCAGCATTTTCCAAACTGACCAAAATAATGAAACAACTGATATATATAGAAAAAAGCTGACATCCTGTGATGTTCCTGTTAACATCTCCTTAAGGAAGCCCTACCGCTTTAATGAATTAATATGAAATAGTCTAGCAAGAAAAGGAAATCCATATTATAAGACAAACTCCTTTCTGAGAATCCCAGAGATCCAGACCTGGTATAGTGACTTTCTCTGAAATTTCTGGCACAAGTGAGGGGCTACTGCCTTTTTCTTCCCACCTATATTCTACTGAGACTCAAGAAAACAACTGCTTACAACCTTGCCATTGTTGTCAAGAATTTTTCATAAATCTACTAATTTAAGATTTTCTTCAGAAGAAACCTGATGGCTGCCTTCAACTTTCTATTGTCCCTTCTCGCAAATAGTGTTGAACATCCACACAGGGCATTTAGCTTAGAATGTAATAGCTATTATATCTTTAAAGGTGGATCCTAAATTGTTCTATATGTATTTCCTAATTCCAGTTCAAGAACATTTGTATTAGATTATATTATATATTAGAGCCTTCCTAAATAATTATCTCCTAACTAACTTTAAAATTATACTTCTGACAAGGGGTAAGAAGCCATGGGGATTAGCACAAACTTTTTCTCAACAAGATTAAACTAAGAGTGATAGAAATATGGCAACTGATTTAATTATATCATAGAATACCAGCTCTATTTAAACAAAGTTAATGTTGTCTGTAAAAAGTTTTCACTGCTTAAAGGCTGGAAAGAACAGTTAGGGTTTCAACAAACTGCTTATTACTTCTGTTACCGGACTCTCAGGGGAGAAATCTCAAAAAATACAAAAACAACCCACATCTATGCAAAATGCCACAACACTCAATCAACAGTACGTTATGTTTTTAAAATGGTATGTAAGAACTCAGATAGAAATTAAGTGTTGGTGTTCTCTCCCATTGACCACAACAACATATTTGTCATAGCACTTTGACAGTCAAACAAGCAGGCATGCATGAATGATGCTTAGGGATGGCACTTGTGAATGTAACGTTTCTCAAAACCTGTTCACGGACACATCATCCTTGGAACACACAATTCCTAATTCTGTTGAGTTTGCTGTCTCCACAGGTTATCTGCCAAGTTGTTTAACCTAATAGTGTCTGGGGACAACTTCATAGATCAACAGGAATATGAAAATATTTTGGCTTTCTCTTCTCTGCGCACTCAGTTACCATCAGCTGCAAGTTTTCCCCATTTCACGCCTTGCTTTCACACATCTACATCCACATCAAGCAGTGATCCAGCTGTAATGTGGAGCAGCACTTCTTTGACATCCATAACCTGACCTGTGTACACAAATTCATCAGCACGGTCAGGAGTGCATGTGGAGACTGCAGGGGTGAGCAGATGTGCTCCATCCACTCTTCAGTTCAGAAAGGGTCGACGCTCATAACAGAGACATCCGTAGCCCTGAATCACCACCTCTTCTTCTTGGACTGACTGGCTCAGAGTACAGTAGAGTGAAGGTGATCTGCATGGAGGAAGAGGGACCTATCAGCAGGTCAAGGAATAGAATGGTTTGGGTTGGAAGAGATAATCTAGTTGAAAGATAATCTAGTCCCAGCCCTCCTACCACAGGTTGTGGCACCCTTCACTAGACCAGGTTGTTCCCTTCCCACCTGGACTTGCACACTTTAAGGGATGGGGAATCCACAACTTCTCTGGGCAACCTGTTCCAGTACCTCACCACTTTCACATTTCTTCCTAATCTAAACCTACTCTCTTTCAGCTTAAAGCTATTACTTCTTGCCCTATCACTGCATGCCCTTGTGAAAAGTCCCTCTCAGTTCTCTTGCAGGTCCCCTTTAGGTACTGGAAGGTTGCTCTAAGATAGCCCAAGAGCCTTCTCTTCTGTAGACTGAACAGCTCCAGCTCTCTCTACCTGCCTTCATAGAAGAGATGCTCCTGCCCTCTGATCAACTTTGTGACCTCCTCTGGACTCACTCCAACAGGTCCACATCCTTCTTATCTTGGAAACCCTAGCATTGGATATAGTACTTCAGGTAGGGTCTCACAAGTTGAGTAGATATAAGATCTGAGTGAGATTTTACACTTTAATTTCAGCCATGACTTCTTGAGCCTTTAAATGGTACATTTTAAGATCACTTCTAGCTGTCTGCTTCCTTTGCCTCACCTCTGCTTTGAAAATGCAGACAGAGGTAAAAATACCCTGCCTTAACAGTCTGCATTAAAACAGACTGTTATTTTTCTTATGGTAGACAAGTAAAAATAACAAGAGTTATGCTTGTTGTAAAAAATAATATGCCATAAAATGTTATTAAATGCACCTCCACTTAAATACCTTTTCACCTAAATCTCCCTCTCCTCAAAAGAAACTGTGAGCTAGTTTACTGGAAAGTGATAAAATAGCATGTTTTTTGCTCAGTAAAAATTACAGTTAATCTCTGCAATTTCTTGTTAAGACTAGTCTCCCTGTACCATCCTTGTAATTTGTCATTTTTACCCTATCACTATCCCAGCTATCTGCTAAAGATGCAGCAAAATTCCCTTTACACAGACAGGGAAGACCTACTCTTCACAGTCATGGTCCTGGTTCGTTCTCAGGGTGAGAGAAGGGAAATGCCATCCTGGTGATGGAAATACAGGAATCTGTATCCAACTTCTGCATCAGCCTTTCAGTAGTGATGAGGCTGCAGGACCAAATGACGTAAAGCTTTGCCTTCCTCTGGTCATTTGGAGGAAGGGAGCCTGCTCCTGTTGTACTTTCCCATTTCCTCCTGTGGCCTGCAAGCACATGGACTAACTCCCAGTACTGCCTGAAAGCTGTAGGGCAAACCATGGGATGCTTTATACTGTCTGCCCTGCAGCAGGTATGTGATAAGGTGAGAATGGTGCAGCTATGCCATAGTGCACTGACAACTGTGTTCACTAACACACCGTTGCTGACCTGTGGACAGATAGGAATTAAGACATGGCCTTCTGCCTTATTTTCTGATCTGTAGCTAACAGTTTAGTAAAGGAGATTTTGTTCTTTCTGCTGGTGCTGCTGGAAATAAAGCATTTATTGGAAAGTAGTGTTATGTCACATAGTTAAAACTACATGGTTTGGGTTTTGTTTTTTTTTTACAAGAAGGCATAGTGCCTCTTCAACCTGAAAAAAGAAAACATAATTGCTTTGTAGTTTCAACTGCTAAGACTTCCTTATAACAAAACCTTGAGACTTGGAAGTAAGAAATATGATTATGCTCTGTATGGAATGTGCCCATACTGGACACAAGCATAGGACCTACAAGGCCCTCCAGATTGTGTCCCCTCAAGCACTGAGTCAATCTAACAGGAAGAAAAGCTGCTCTCAATGAAAATCTCTCCTAAATTGCTCCAAAGTTTGTGATAAAATGTAGGTCGAAAATCCAGAAAGCATTATATAATCTTACTCAAATTTCTTAATAAGTGCTACATATTCTAATGTCAGTCTCCTTCCAGGAAAGATAAAAAGTCATTCTGCCAACTCCTGTAATTCTCTAGGACTTTTCTCTTCCTGCTTATGACAGATTGAGATGATTGAAAAATTAATCTGGCAACAGATTTTATTTTCATAATAATAAAACTGTATTCCAAAAAAAGTTAGGAAAACAGGAAAGGGAATGGGGGTGGGGGTGGGCAGCTGTTCGTACATCAGTATTTTCTGACTTGAGGGGTGTTGTGTTATTGCTGGGATGCTTAGTAGTGGCAACACAAAAAAATCTGTAGCTGGAACTAGAATTGTGATGCCAGATAAAGGGCATTGACTAATAAAAAGATGAACCGTCATATGACATTCAGAGAAACACTTTTGCATGTTCCTCTTCTATATATCAATACAGACCTCTATTTCACCTGTGTGAAAGGCAGAAAACAATTGCACTCTACTTATTTCTAGACCAACAAGTGCCTTGTCCTTGCACTTCTAGTGCCACTTCTTTACCTTGTGCTCTCCTTCTTTGAAGTATCTCATTTTAGCCACCAGGCCAAACACCTTTTTCCTGGTTAAGGAGCTCATGTGGGGGAAAAAAAAAGTACCCACTGATTTTAAACTGTGCAAATGAGGCATCCATCTCTTTATTTTCTGGCTATTCTATATATGCTGACACAAAGTCAACTCTTGCGGAATATG
Organism: Sclerurus mexicanus; assembly: GCA_013396755.1. Taxonomy (NCBI): domain Eukaryota; kingdom Metazoa; phylum Chordata; class Aves; order Passeriformes; family Furnariidae; genus Sclerurus; species Sclerurus mexicanus. The sequence continues at coordinate 2,560,099 of VWZF01005177.1, read as the reverse complement.
AGTTATTCATGAAGACAGTCTAATTTGCCCTAAACAATGCTCTGCTTTTAATTACATTGCCACAGAACAGTTGAACAATTCTCAGGAGTCTGCTCCGAAGTTCTAAAAAAAATTACTTAGACAGGATTTCTGTTTACTGCAGAGTTGTTTTTAAGCTATATATCTCTATATACAGATATATATGTAGATAAAGATACAGATAATATCTCTGGTAGTGGTGCATCTTGGCTGGTGTTGCATAAAAGATGCAGTTGCTTCTGTGACTCCTTCCTGGAAAGCAGAAATACAGGAACACAGAACAGCTGAACAGAAAATCCCTCCTCAAAATCCCCTTGCTCCTTCCAGGAAATTCAACGCCAAATCCTATTCACTTGGACCATATAAGCCCCACTGCTATAAAAGGTGCTCAAATATTTTGCTTCTCTTTGTGTCAGCTTATTTTCTCCCAGATCTCTATTTGGATATGTAAATTATGTACCTTAATGATCCATCCTGGACCTACCTGTATAACATAGCATTTTTTTTGCCCTGTGCTTCATAGTCCTGTTTCCCTAATAAGGTAGATAGGTTAGAACTGTGATTTCCTGGGGAATTAAAACACAGAAAAGAGGGGTGAAGTGTTTGCACAAGTGCTATATCCCCACTCACACCTGAACCAGTGAGCTGGAAAGAGCTCCTCATTGGTGGTACCTGGGTTTTCTCTTTCCACAAGTTACACAGATATTTAGGATAGCAAGGAAAAATAAACAATCTATTAGATAAAGATCCTTTTAACCTCTGTGAGACTGTGATGTTGCTCAGGCTACCTTAAGTTAAAAATCTGGTTCCTGTAATTCCAGATATGCAAATTGTAAAGTATTTAACTTGAATGGCTTTCCTTAGATGAAAGCTGTGACCTGAGTCTTACTAGAATGCTTTGAAAACAAGAATCTTCTTCATTCAGAATGGTAATGTAACGTATGGTAAATGAAAACAAATGCAAGACTGAGTTGTTGGAGTCTTAAATACCCATCAAAAGCCTTTTTAAAAAAGTCTGTTTTCTTCCTACAAACTTTAAAAGCAAGAGAAAAATTACCAATTAGTTACAAGTTTAAAAACTGACATTGAAATTGCCTTTAGGTTTCATTCCTGGCGCATCAATCACCTCAGCAGTAGAATCAACTCTGCAAAGCTATCTTCTGGTTAGAACCTGCCAGGATAAAATTAAGTTACTTTTCATTAATGTGGTACCTAGAAGTTTCACACAAGGCCTGACTTTCATTCCAAAAAATTTCTGAGTTTTAAGAGTCTTACTTTTATATCATGTTTTTAAATATGCTGCTTCACAGACATACATTATAATATGAAAGAATAAATATTAGACTAAAAAAATAAATATTTTGTTAAAGAGCGCAATTGTGCTAAACTTTGCACATGAATTGTTTACATGGGATTACAATTCAGTCCTCAGAGATTTAGCTGTATGGTTCTTCCAGTCACTGTTGATATATAGAAGAAATTATGTAGTTCTAGAAATCTACTTTCAACCCCCTAACAGTATTTTCTAATTCCTTAGGCCACTGACATTCAGATATCTGATCTTACTTATGTGTGGGGTTATGCACTTTTAAATCCAAATTTCAGCTCGTACCTCTTTACTTGCACAACAGTTTCCAACGAAACAGTGTCAGATATTCTCACAGCCAGCAGTTTCCTGCAGTTTGAGTATCTCATGTGCTAGAAAAAGAATTTACCCAACAGAAAATTATGCTTTCTGTTTCATATAAAGCTCTTATAATTGCACATAAACAAAACCACATTTTACTAATATCTATTCTACCTTTTCACACCCCATGTAAAACTAGCACAAAGCACTTGCCCAAGGAAAATCTTAGAAAACAAAACTTATCCTGACAAATTCCTGGCTCAGTGCAGCCTTTAGGAACATACTTATCTCTGTGTTATAAAAAAAAAGAATGTGATTGAACATTTGCAGGAATCTGGGCTGAGAAGACTAATGCTTATCATGGTGAACTGATGAATAAGCATACTAAATTTGCTCTGCAATAAAAAGTAGCTTCCAAATTGCAAAAGACAAGTGAGAATCACCTTTGTGAAATGAAAGAAGAAAATATCTAAGTCCAGGTACTAAATAATAAATCCATTAGGGGATTCAAATGACTCTCTTAATAAGTAACAGAGTCTGAAATTTTAATCTCTAGGTCACCTATTCAAATTCAGCTAAATTCAGTAATAAAAGGTTATTGCAGTTTAATGACAGCTTCCCGAACAAGCAAAAAATGTGTGTTTAAAGTTAGCCATGAGGGAAGCCCAAGGACAGAGGGAGTCCTTCAATTGCAAATCCACTGATTTAAAAGATGCTCACATTAATGCCAGCTAAAACAGATCACTACTTTTCTCCACACTAATGGAAAAAAATACTACCTTATAATATTTTAGTAAGTGGGGAAGTTTTTCTCTTTGAGCAGGTTAAATTATCTCTGTTCTTCACATCCACACATCCATAAGGAAGGAGTTTCCCCATGTACAATGCTTCTGTCTGCCTGAGCCGCTGGTTGGGAGGAGCTTTACATGGAGGTGACTTTTATGAGAGAGAAATAATTTTATAAGGGTAATATAACAAGCAGTGGCTTGAGGGAAAAGCAAAACCTCCAAGGTGTTGGTGGGCTGACTCTATTCTTGCTTACATCAGTTTAAAAAATCCTGAATAGCACAGGCTGTCAGTACTTAGCATGAACATTACAGAGCATATGGGCACTGCCAGACCATGCTATGGATACTCTATTACCTGTTCACAGTGTAAAAAAATCCTTGCAAAGGATGGCCAGGACTATAGGATTCGTTTCCAAAGAGGGATAGATGCAAATCCTTGGAGGAAGAAAAACATCACTTCTCATGACAGCCAAGAAAACTGATAATGAACTGCAGCTCAGTGCATCTCACCACAGCTTTTGAACCAGATGTGTGACAGGAACCTGTCAGAGTGCAATTCAGTTACTTTTCATTAACTCACTGACTGGAAACTACATGGATGTCCTAACGTTTTACTCAGTGCTTGTGAGAGGACTGTGAGAGAGGAAAGCCTGTTTTCACTAATAGTTCACGGTCTATGAACAAGGATGCAGAGCTACTAGCTCATACTGCTGTCAGGCAAGAGTGGTCTTTCACTTGATATTATATACCAGCTCATTCACTTGTCTGCTTCCCCATCTGATTCAAAAAATAAAATCTCCAGAGCTTTTCTACACCTCTGGAAGAAACTACTGGTGCTTATCTGCTGCTCCTGGGTGAGGATTCTATGATTATAAGCTTCAGAAGTTTCTCTGTTGCAAGATGCAGAGAGATCATCTCTTCCAATAAAGATTCAGAACAAAAGCTCAAGGCAGCTATACTTTATTACATCTGAAAGAGCTTATCTTTTTCCATGGACTACACAGATGACCATGGAAATTACCCTTACCAGACTAAGGGCAGCCTTCCTCCAGAGTGCATCCTTTCCCATGACTTTGTCTATCTTTACAAGCAGCCAGAAAAGGAAAGAGAAAACTTGACTTCAGTTTATCTTGCTTTGTAGGCTTTTTCTGCAATGTTTGTAAGTAACAAATTACGTTGACATATATTTTTTAACATATATTTACTGAACCATTTATTGCCTTGACCTCTTAATTTATGGGCAAGAAGAACAACAAAAGACAGCAAGAAGAACAACAAATGGTAGCAGAAGAAAAGAAGCATCAACTGCTTCTAAATCCATATTAAAATACAGTAATATCACCTTAGGAGACAGATTTTTCTAAGACACCAAGACTATTTGTGAAATCAAGGGTATACCAATAGTTTCTATTTAATATAAAAATAGCTAGAAACTATTTTAGAGTATGGAATAGTGCAGAATACTTTCTGATACCTAGATCTGACTGCATCGCACACTAACTGAAGTTTCTCAGTAGCATTTTAGTGTGTATTAGTCTAAAAAGGAAAACAATTAGGATGAGGGAAGAGGGGAGCAGTGCTCTTGACTACTCACACCTGGGTGCAAGGAAGAAGCTGGAGATTTAGTGGGATCATAGATCAGGACTTGGTTAAAGGACACTCAGAAGAGGGTCAAGCATAAACTTTCCTCTTCTTGGCGTGTTTCTTCACTTATCAAAATTATTTTAGTCCTGTATCGCACTACATTCTGAAAAATCATCTTCACCAACACCCAAGTAGAGCTAGACCCCTTTGACTCGGTACCTGAGATGAAGTGAAACTCAAACACATTTTAATGGTCTATGGAGCGCTACAGCTTGTCCTCAAGATCCTTTTTGATGACTATAGTCAACTTGAGTATAATTGATTGCAAAATTAGTTTTATGTTTGCAAACCCCTGAGTTCTGCACTTACATTTGCTTGTACATTGATTGGTTGGTTCATTGAAGTTTTATGCCCTTGACTGCCCACGGTGGAGTTTTCAGTGATAGAATCAGGAAATCATAGAATGGTTTGGGTTGGAAGGGACCTTAAAGTTCACTGTTTCAATCCCTCTGCCATGGGCAAGTATACCTTCCACTGGACCAGGATGCTCAAAGCCCCTTTCACCTGGCACAACTGCAGCTGGAGAGAGGTGTGAGAATATGTGAGAGGAAGAGACCTGCAGACACCAAGCTCAGTGAAGAAGGAGGTACTAAAGGCTCTGGAGCTCAGATTCACCTGCAGTCTGTGGTGAAGACCATGGTGAGGCCACTGTGCCCCTGCAGCCCATGGAGGTGCACAGTGGAGCAGAGCTCCACCTGCAGCCCTTGGAGGACCCCATGCTGGAACAGGTGAATGTCCAAAGGAGGCTGTGACCCCATAGGAAGCCCACACTGGAGCACATTTGCTTGCATGACCTGTCACCCTGCGGGGAACCCACACTGGAGTAGCCTGTTCCTTAAGGGCTGCACTCCACAGAAAGCACCCGCATTGGAGCAGTTTGTGAGGAACTGCAGCCTGTGGGAAGGACTCACATTGGAGTGTGTGAGGAGTCCTTCCTCTGCGGAGGAAAGAGTGTGAGAAACTTGTAATGAACTGACTGCAAACCTTTTTCTCTGTTCCCATGTGCCACTGTAGGGGAGGAGGTGGAGAATTCAGGAGAAAAGTTGAGCCTGAGAAGAAGGAAGGGGTGAGTGGAAGGTGTTTTTAAGATTTGATTTTATTTCTCATTATGCCACTCTGATCTAATTGGTAGTAATTCAAATAACTTCCTCAAGTTGAGTCTGTTTTGCCTGTGGTGGTAACTAGTGAGTGATCTCTCCCTGTTCTTATCTCAACTCAGGAGCTTTTCATTATATTTTCTCTCCCCTGTCCAGATGAGAAGGGTAGTGATAGATCGACTTTGGTGGGTACCTGGCATCCAGACAGGGTCACCCCAAGAAAATAAATTATTTTATTACTATTGAAAAATATCTGGCTAGTATTTTTTAATTTTAAAATTGGTTGCTTCCCAGATTCCTAAATGCTTAGACTCTTTTTGATGGTCCATTTTTCCATCTCAATGATGGGCAGCTCAGTTTAAATCTCCACAGCTAAAAATTGAAGGAGCAAAGGATAAGGAGCACTAAACAGGCCTGACACAGGACACAACTCAGCAACTTCTATTTATGGATCCACTTCCATATCCACCCATCCTGTTTTGGGAAGGACAGTAGAGTAACTCACTTTATGTTAATGCATTAACCTAAAGCAACCAATTCACATTTCCTTGTTCTTAGTGTTATGTCTGCTTTACTTATGTGTCTAGACATTAATTCTGGTATTTAGTTCCCTGCATTAACCATTCACAAGCCATTTCACAGATGAACATGTTAGCAACACTGCTGCCCTGGTGGCTTAACCTTCAAGCCATGCTTATAAACAGATTCATCTGCAGGGAACAACACTGCTCCTATGCATAATTTGTTGGTCAAGAGTTCAAAGCACATAACTGACATCACACAGATCATTTCTACATCCTAGTTAGAAATCCAACTGACTAAAATAGAATGGAATTAGGCAGTGTCTAACAGAAGTAACGGTGACAAAACCGGCTCTAAAAAAGGCCAAACCCGTAATTTTGAAAAGCTTACACCACATCTACATTTTTCCTGTTTACTGTGCACCATCCTGATCAATATCTGGATGACCACAGGTCAGTAAGGCTAAAAATTGCTGGTGTGTAGAGGACATGAGGAATAGCTGGTTTAAGGTCTTATCTCTGGCTGGTGCAAGAGAACTATAAGGACATCCTGTCCAGTTATGGGTTCTGACTCTAGCTGACAAGAAATGTCTCATGACAACATCTGATTTCCTGACATGGAGCCTCAGGGTCAGATTTTTGTTCCCAAAAGACTGCTTTCTATTCCATCTTTTTCTTCCATACAAATACATCCCTAAGGGCTGCTCTCTGCCATCATACTTTCAGTAGTCTGTGTACCATAAGGTCCATATTCCATGAACAAATTATCATATTTGTGTTGCCAATCTTGAATTGTGCTGGGCCAGGCCTCTAGTTTCCTCTAGTTTTCATGGAAGAAAACTACTGGACCAATGATCCTTTTAAAATATACCAATAGGGCCAGCTCCAGGCTATGCAGGTTACAAAAGGAGGGGAGAGTGCCAGGTGGTTCATCCTTCAGGACAACTGGATATGGGGGCACACCTGTAGTCTGAGAAATTGGCACCAGCCCACCTTGCTAATCTCCCACTTTTGTGATGCGATGCTGATGGGCAATGACATAGATGAAGCTATTGCCTGTCTACAGGACCACAGGAACAACCACACAGTGGCACTGATGTGGCACAAACACATCAGTGACGGTGTGAAGAGCCAGAGGTGCAATAAGACCTCAGTGGTAAAGGTGTGGTCCCTGAGATACCTTGTAGAAGCCCCTCTACAGCCCCAGTAAGACTGTTAATAGGACAGGACTTGGAGAGGACAAGTCTTCTCCACTGTAAAAACTCAGAAACAAAACAAAACAGCACAGCACTGTTCAGAAAGTAATCTCTCATTCTAAGGCAAACTCTTAAGTATTAATTTTTTTTGGCCACCTGATTTCTGCACTATCAAATGTCACTATGAGCTGAAACAGAGGAGTAAATCTGAGGCAACACAAGACAGAGGGTCATTATTTGAAGAGAGATGGTGAGGTTGTAGTAAAAGATAGCATGACACCAAACTACTTCTGATAAACATCTTTAAATATCACCCTATCTGTTTTTCAAAAGCAGTCTTTTCCAGCTCTCACAGAGGCATTGTATAGGTCACGCCAGCCCAAACTGTTAGAGAAATGTGACTTTACCCTCCCTGCTAGATAGAATGGATTTATTCTTTCTTACACTCCAGCTAGAGAGAAGAATAAATTACTTGCAGCTGTTTAAATGCTATGTGGTAAACTTTGATGTCCATCAGTAAATGCTCCTCACCAGAAAAGTGAAAAAAAAAATCCTAATTTCTAAGATTTGTTTTTCAGAGCAGTTTGCAAATCCATATCTTCCTAATAGCGGTCAACAATAAGGTATATGCCCATGAAAATAAACTGTCTCTATGCTAGAGAAAAAGTGGAACAAGGTAAACCTATATTAAATGGGTGATTCTAGGAGCATGAAAACCTTACCCAGATGCTTCATTCTGCTCTGTTTGGAATTTGTCCTCTGTGTTCATGTGTGTACATTAAAAATTAACTTATATTGCTGTCTCTCATCTGTTGATCCAAATCCTTAAGGGGAAAGAAACACCAAATTATTTTCACTTGAGAAAAATAGTAAGTGCCAATGATGAGTCAAAAATAAGGAACAGACCATGCATATTTTTCAAATGTAGCCAATTACTGGTTAACTTGAGGAGATAGCAGAGATTACCACTTACAGCAGATATTTTATCTAAATGCATTGATGTTCATCCACTGTTAAACTGTTACTTTCCATATAACCAACTGTCCAGTAGGTTTATTGAAGCCAGAGACAGGTTCCCACCTTGCTAGTAGGATTAAAGGAACAGACTGTATAAAAGAGAACTAGAGAAATATACAGAGGTATGAAACTACTAAAATCTTAGAGGACCTTGTCCCACTTGTACCTCCTCCCTGTACTTCTACCTTGTAGATTTCATACACATACAAACATTTACTCATTTCTCAGGACAATACTCAACATACATGGAGACCTTCATGCCACAGAAACCAGTCTGAAAGTCAAAAATACGTTCTTCAGTCTTCAATATCTTCTTTGAGAGAGAAGGTTTTCCCTAAGAAATGTTTGCTTCTAACTCAATAATTATCTTTCCTTTTCAGACATGAATATTTTCCTGAGTTTCATCTTAAATTGAAATCTGTTGAAAAGCTAATTCAGTCTTGTCATTCTTATGTTTGGAATCCTATACTGCCTGGTGCTTTTAAGGAACATAATGCACTCAAAGATGCCTTGTATTGAGAAAACCATTATACATTGCAAGCTCAGGGTTACAGCAATGAACCAAAGCATCAGATGACATTGAAACACTACAGCTGTCAATAAAACAAAAGGCTCATGGACAACTGGACATATGTGGGGGAGAAAGGAGATGTGTGTTACAGGAAGACAGCCAAAAAAGTTAAATGAACCAAGACTGACCTAGGATAGATTGTCAGTGGTATACTGCAAATCCTTGGATTAGTACTGGAGCATCAAATACTCGGAAGAATTTAATTTCTAAGGAAAACAAAGCAAAATTTTACAGCCCTAAACAACATTTCACCTAGGGGTATCAAAGTAAACTGCATTAGGTCTTACTTCAAAATAGGTTAGCTCTTACTTTACAGCTGAAGAAACTAAGGCTCACCATCATACACAAAAAAATGGCCAAACCATTTTTCTTATCTAGATTTTCAATAAAATATTGGTTTAGCCAAACAGCAAGAGAAAAGGTCAGATTAGCACCAATTTTTTTTTTCTGCATGATTTAGCCCAAGCAGTAAATCAAACAAAGGCATTTCAGCAGGATAAAAGATCAGATCTGAGGCTGAAACTCCTGGATTTAGTGTAGAGAAGACAAATTATTCACCACTGTGTAAGATTTGAGCACTCACATGTGCATTGTGCGCACATACACCATCTGCCAGTATGCAGCTGAGAGTCATTACCTGGAGAGGGATTTTGTAAAAAATAAAATTCACACAGCCCATCAGGTGGTACTGGGACACATCAGATCCAATATCATTATTTGTCAAGGTGAGGCAGAAAACACATGGTACAGACAGAAAAACAAACAAACAGAAAAGATTATACCTCCATCACAAAAGACTTCTGTGGCTTGGGATAACAGAATCCATCAAGGACTGGTGAAACTGACCACAACAATTTTGAACAAAAGTCTGTGAAAAGGAAATGTGTAGTGGTCCTACTTAGAAGCGCTGGGAAATGTGCACCAAATGAGGAAGCCAGTAAGCAGTGGAATATTTTCCATAGGAAAGATTAACTAAACAAACATGTAAGTACAAAAACTCTGCTGTTTATAATCCCCAAGCCACATTCAATTTACAGAAAGAGAAAGCAACTTTAAAAGGGACTCAAAAATTAAGTAAGTTCATAGTAATGCTTCAGTCAATCAGGGCATAGTCAATAAACCACATCTGCACTTGTTCTAGTATAATGGCTGTTGAGCAGAATTAACTCATCTGGTTAGGGCAATAACCATTGGGAAGAGAGGCACAAGGACACCACTTCAACTACTACATGAGGGCAATTTACATAATCCATGTGGCATCACATGTGGTTGGGGTGATAAAAGCTCAGGAATATTGGCTTTTTATTAAATCGTCAAGGAGCCATTGAATTTGGAATTAAAATTTTGTACAAACTAAACACAGCCAGTAGAAACAGATAAGTAATTCATAGTGTCCTTTTAAGATCACTTGCTGATATTTTCAGTCATCCATTATAGTATACTTTTACTCCTTAGCACGTTTATCAGGTTAGTAATATCTGCTCTAACCACTTTTCCTTGAGGATATACACTAGAAGAGCCAGATCTGCTTTGCAACCAGGATGTCCAGTTATTCCAATCATCTGGCTGCTAAACAGCTGTTGAATGGCTGCAAATGCCAGCTCCAACGCCACGTCATGTTTTCTGCCGACACATCTCCCCTCTAGTTCAGGAAAATGATACCACTTCAGAAAGGACAGTAAGTCTGTTTTCCAAGGACATTCTTACAAAATTTTGCCTTCTTGTCTTGATTTAATCTTGTCAGAATCAACTAAACTCATACATGTGAATGGAATATACAAACTTGATGACAGCAATGAAAGCACTGCAGGCAGTTCCTACAGTTGCTACAGTCATATTACTGGCACAAGATATTTTAGATCTATTGGAGATAATTAGGTCCAAAGGAAACCACAATAGTAAACTGTTTTCAGTCACTCATGATCCACTGAGCTTTTTCCTTTAAGTATATGCCCTATCTGGTGGCCTTCTAACTTTTCTGGGGACTGTGGATACAAAATGGGAGACTGAAAGGAAAACAACAGCAGTCTTACTCAAACAGTAGTTTCTTCATTTCTGAAGGACAAGGGAAGAGAATACATCATGACCTGTTATGATTTTTAATAATCTCTTAAAGATCTAAAATCCAGATGAAATTTCATGGGACCTCTCAAAACTACTTCATCTTTAATTGCTGTGAGAATAATTACATGAGATTCTGAATCTTAAATGGTAAAATACCATAAAGGCCAACTTTTATTTCTTAGCTCCATGACTAAAATTCTCTTCAGGGATGTGATCATTGATAAACTTCTGTCAAGAGGGACAAAGTTTGTAGTTCTTCTTTCCTCTTTTTTTCTCTGTTTGCCTATATATTGCTTCCCCTTGCACATTGAAAACCACAGCTTTGTTGCTTTGAAGGAGTCCAAAAGTATCTAACTAAAATGATTATAAAAAGACGAAAAGCAAGGAGTAACTTGTGAGATAGTCTCAAAGACGCCATGTGGGGCTGAGTATGACAAGTTCATGCTAGTACTGAATACAATACTGCAAGCTGACAGAGTTCAAATTCTAGATTTAGGTTTCTTGTGATGTTGAAGAAAATGCTTTTAATCTTCCATGTTTTTATAGAGGAGTAAAATATTTTCTTCAGATGGCATTTCTTCAGTTCATTTTCTGCACCTTCTGAAATCTTGGGGAAGAGCTTTTCTGTCCTTAGATGGATGCTTACTTGGGCACTTCCAGTGAGCCCTCCCGATAAAAACTGAAAGCTGCATGCACTACAGAGATTTCATTTGGAGCAATGAATCATCCTCTCCCTCAGGTGGAGATGTAAGGAGTTGTGGAAGGTATTTCCAAAGATACTGGTAGAAAAGAGACCTTCTGTAGCATTGACAGCCATTCCAGAAAAGAGTTGAAAAAATGGTTAAGAAGGTTTGTGAGTCTACAGCTTCATATTCCTGGCACATTTATTTCTATGGTATTTATAAAGTTTGGATGTTAGCCACATTCATCTCATGTGTTGAGCCAGAGGAAATGTTTGATAAAGGATGTCATAGAATTTAATTTTCTTTCTTCTCTTTTTTGTTCTCAAATAGGAGACCAGTCTTCCACACCCATCTCATTGGGAAGGGGATAAACTGGTGTCTTCCATCTCTCAGATTAGTGCCCTGTTCTTAGGCTGTAGGCTTCTCTGGAAGAAAAGCAGTATTCCAGGGTTGTTAAGCAACACTCAATGGAAAACTTTTCTCTTCTTTGCCTTCAGAGTCCTGCACTCCTCTCTGAGTCATGGCACTACTTCAAAAGGGAAGGTGGTGGGGAATGTACATGTTCTCCTGGATATTATTGGAAGGCAAAAGAAGATAATTTGAATCCCCCAAGACTGAAAAAGGACTTGTAAAACACATATCTCCAACTTCCTGAGCAAGTGCTCTGATCACAGGACTCCTAAATAAGTGGTCAACACTTCTCTCCTCTGAGCTCTTAAAGAAAAACATCAGGCAGCCCTGTATTCTCAAAGCACTGGAGATCAAGCAAAGTTTTGTGGCTGTGAATCACACTTTCCTCACATACTGAATTTAGAACTGCAGCCAACTGCCAAAATCAGAGAGACAGGGAGCATTTTGTACACATCTGGTCCTCAAATGGTCAAAGCCTCCTTCCAGGCAGCATGTTATGTGTTATGAATCCAGCTTGTGAGCCCTGGGAACCCTAAGTCTATGTCATGTTACTTATTCTATGAAGAGTTGGATGTCTAACTTGGATTTATGAGTCACATTCCCAAAGGCAAGCATGTTAAAGGTATATGTGAAGAGCTGTGCAAAAGTATTGCATTTCAAAAGGAAGCTGTCAAGGCTAGTCTTAACCAGAAGGTAACACTGGGAACTCCTTCCAAGGGAGTGGTAATGTTACAAGTTTGCCCTCCAAAAAGATGTATCAGTCAGTATCTCTGCTTCAAATTAATGGGCCTAAAACTGAGACAACTGTATATTTACAGTTACATGTGTCTTTTAGACCATGCAGCCTAATTCTTTAACACTAGACAAGATCTAAGGCTAGAACCATGACAAATTAGGTGTAAACTGATTAAAAAACCCAAAACAACAAAACACAAAAAAACAAAAAAACCCAACAAAAAACCCCACAAAAACAAAAACCAAACCAAAACAAACACCAAACCAAAACCCAAAAACCTTAAACAAACAAAAAACCTCTAAAAAACAAACAAGCAAACAAAACCAAAAAAGAAACAAACAAAGTTAAGAAGAGTTACATTTTTTCCAGGCAACAACCCAATTCAGAACATTTAATACAGAAAAGAGCCTTGTTCCTTATTATGCAAATATCTCTCTCACCACCTCTCATGTATCAGTTCTACCTTTCTATAAATGGCTGACCTCTGCATGATTTCTGGAAAATTATTCCTGATCCTGCCGGTGAACTCACAGAAGCAGTATTTCCCTACATGGGAGGGATGCAGTTCAGTGTTTTGTTGGTATAACCAGAATGGATAGGACCCAGCATAGAAAAACAACTGCCCAAAGACTTGTTTTTTTCTCCTTGTTTTAGCTGATGTCATCCAGGAAGTAATGCAGCTCGATTAGCAAAAACGACCAACCCAAAGTGCCAGCCAGTTCAATATTTCCACTAGGTGGATATGCTGGCAGAATTGCTTTCAAGGAAGCTCTTCTAGCGCAAGTCCTGGTGCAGGCAGGTGGGCTTTCCACTGCTGTCACTAGATAAGTGCAAACACCAGGTTTCATTTATTCATGCTTTGTTGGATTTTTTGACATTATTTAAGCATCTATCAACATGGCTTAAATTTATAGCTGAGTTGCCTGTTGGACACAGCCAGTTGAAACTAAGCATGTACAGCCCTTCTTTTACTACTTGAAATCAAGGGGGTTTTTTTATAAGAGTGTCCTTGTATTTTCATGTTCTTTGGAATACTTTGTGCCTAAATTATTGACTGAAAAAATAAAGAACTTGTACATCACTCTTGGGTTGAAGCAAGTTTTTTTCTCTTTCAGTCTCCATTGCCCTCATGTAGTGAACAGCTCTGTACACCAGTGACTTTACATGCATCAGTGATCCCACTGAATAGTTCCCACATGACTTTACTGGTAATGGTAACATTAGGTGCTAACAACAGGAATGCTTTGCATACAAAATTTCACATCCTGATCAGAGAAGGAGTCCTAAACATAGATTATCGTTGTCCTTGGAATGGTCATCATATGAAAAAGGCTTGAGATTTTAATAATTTCTGTCTGTACAGAAAATCCTTGTTGTTGCATCTCTCATGATCAGGATGTCAAAAAGACAGTGATGAGTGTGGCAGTGAAGCCCCTGGTATGGGTCTACATTTAAGCCCTAACACTGAGGATGGACAGTGAAAGAAGGCAAGAAGCTGATGAGTTCAGAGAGCTTCAGTTTAGGAGGCACAGGAGCAGAACCCCATGTGACAGTATTTTCAATTCCTGCATCTATTCATAAAGTGCTATAGAAAAATGGCAACCTAAGGAATGACTGCAGAATACTGAAGAAAGGCACTTCTTCCAGCAGTAACTTCTACCTCCAAATATTATCACATAAGTACTGATGAGTTTTGAGGGCAATCTGTGAAAAATATTGAACGCCCACATACACAGTGATTGAAGCAGAATATACTCACTGAAGCTGAGAGTGGTACTTCACCATTTAGGAAGCTTTTTCATTAGTCAACTGTCCTTTAACAGCTAAACTCCATATTTGCTACCTTAAATGTTGCTTTAAAAAAAAAAAAAGGCACCATAGTTTGTTTTTTTCCTTTTGCAAGAAGTCTGAACTCTTCAATCTTAAACAATTTTGTCTTGGCACAGCTAGTGGACTATGTTACATTTTTCTGGGAAATGTGTGTCAAAATCAGAGTGCTTATAGTTTAGTTTAAGCAATAGTTTTACATCTAAATGTGGGGAAATGCAACTCGGGGAAAAGTATGATTTAAAAGAAAACTACAATAAGAACTAAATGAAATTACTGATCTCACTGGATACAAAGTTTGGCCCCTGATCCTTCAGTTTCATACATAATCTTGAAATTTTACAGAGGCATTTGCTTGTATACTTGAGGGAGTTTTGCAGGACTCAGTCTGACATTTATATGTAACTGTCTTCTCTAAACCTGTTTTTAATTAATCTATTACATATTCTAACTTCTAAGGAATGGGATTTAAAAAAGCACTGGGCAGCAGCTTTACTTTATTCCTATTAAGTCAATGGTACAACTCCCCTTAATTCCACTGGGAATAGAATTAGATCCATGCCAAGCCCATTTTCAAAATCACGTCTCTAAGGCTTACACAATGCCTTTTCCCTGCCCGTGGTTAAAGCACAGACTTCCCTCTACTGTTGTTTTTTGTTTTCCCTTGCAAAATAAAGCCATGCAAATACACAAACAAACCTCTGCATCCTAACTTCTTGGAACAAGCTATCTCACTGTTTTCTTTCTGAACGTGTGGTTAACGTTTTTGAGGAAAAGTTTAAGTTTACAGTGCTGAGCCGCCGTGAAAGTAGAGGTAGACTCTGAATATGTTTCAAACGACTTAGAGATAAACTCCTGGGTGTTGGCTGGATTCACTTTTCCTGTAAAATTGACCCAGTATTTTATTGTGTTTCCCTGCTTCTCACATCCCTGCTGTTCATTGCATTGCTCTGTAACACAAACAAAAATAATAAATTGGCATCTTATTTGTTTTGAAACTTTTCCCATCACTGAATGTTCGGGGAACTTCATGCAGCAATTTCACCTGCTATCAAACACATTTCCTTGAGCCAGCACACGGTGGTTTCTTCATTTGCACCGGCATACATGAAAACTTGAATTTTCACACTCTATAAATACATTTCCCTACTTTTTTGCAAAAGATGCACCTAAGAAAGAGAGAGAAAGAAAGAGAGGAAGGAGAGGGAGGAAAGAGAGGAAAGAGAGAGGAAAGAGAAGAAAGAGAGAGGAAAAAGAGAAAGAGAGAGAGAGACAGACAGACAGAGAGACAGACAGATGGTGGCTTGCACCACAGCAAAGAAACTGCATTATGGATCTGCTGTAGAAACTGCACATGGAATTGGTTTATGTCAGAGTTCCTCTTGTCCAGCAACGCCCAGGGGGTTAAAGCCTTGCAAACCAGGGCTGGGCAGGCTGGAGGGTTAAGCAAGAGAGCAGATGATGGACAGCAGCATGCTTATCTGACTCAAAAGGGGGTTTGCATTTGGAAACATGCCTCATACTTAGTTGTCAAAGCACCACCACTGACTCACTCTGTGGGTTCTTCCTCCTTTTCATTGGAGAAGGGGCTCAGGTAGAGTAGGAAGAGCCAACAAAGTGTTTTGTTTCCAATGCTGGTAGAAACAGGTGAAGAGATAGAGTACTTCAGAGAACTTAGCACTCCTGGAGGAGAAGGCACGTCCCAAAATGAGTGCCCTGCAAGAGAGCTCGATCTCCAAGAGCAAAAACATACCTGGCTTTACTGCGATAAATTAAGATCAGGATGCAGACAAGGATGCAGGTCAAGGCTATGCAAACCCCAACAACAATGCCAGTCATTGATTTCTGGTCCAGATGGTAATAGTCAGAATAAGCTATATCAAAAAAGAACATAGAAAGGCTCAGTAAATAAGAAGAGTTAACCCCTNGAAAGAAAGAAAGAAAGAAAGAAAGAAAGAAAGAAAGAAAGAAAGAAAGAAAGAAAGAAAGAAAGAAAGAAAGAAAGAAAGAAAGAAAGAAAGAAAGAAAGGGAAATTTAACATCTGGTTTTTTTACAAAGAATAAAATAGTGCTCCTCCTGACCGGTGGGTCGGGAGTTATTCCCAGCCCCGCTGTGTCCCCTCACGCGGACAGGGATGCTGGATCCGCCTCCTCTCGCGCCGCCCCCGGCTCTGTGCACGTGCGTGTGTGTACACGCGTGTGCACGGGTGCCCGTGAGCGCGCCTGCAGCCACGCGCGCCGCTGTGGGGGCACACACGTGTTTGTGTGTGTGCGCGCACAAGTGT
>VWZF01005177.1:2339109-2543109 GCA_013396755.1 Sclerurus mexicanus | reverse complement strand
GGGCTGCCCCAGCGCCTCTTCCGCCAGCCCGTCGGCGCCGTGGGGCAGGAGCCCGCCGACCCCGACGTCCGGCAGAGGAGAGAGAAAATCAAAGAGGTGGGTGGCGGCGGCTGGCGGCCCCGCTCGTGGGGACGCGCCTCGGCACCCCCGCGCGGAGCAACAGGTCGCTGCCGGCGCTGTCGGCGGTGTGGGGGGAGCCTTGACCCCTCCTGCCTCCTCCTCCCTCTGCGAACGGGGTCTTTCTGCCGGCCCTCGCTGGGCAGCCGCCGCGCAGGTCGGCATCGTAGCCCGCGGTCGCATCCTTTCGGTCTGCGGTGCGCTCCGCGCCGCCGGCTCCGTGCTGGGTGCGCCTCCCACCCTCCCGGCGTTATCGGGTTCCCCCAGTTGTTGCGGAGAAACCCAGGGAGGAAGCACAGCCCGGCGAGGGCCGGCAGCCTGCAAGGCAAGCCGGGGGGGAGCCGAGGGCCCGGCAAGAGCTGAGGGCACGGGCGCCGGGGAAAGAAGAGCAGAGCGAGTCCCCCTGCGCGCCCCGTGGGACATCCCGAGCTCGGCCCCGGCCGGGTGTCTCCGCGGGGTGCGGGAGTCAGCGGGGACGGAGCCCCGGCCGTGCCGCACTGTTGGCAGAGGAGGAGTCGCCCCGGGCTGTCCTGCGCCGGGCGAGTGCAGGGTGGAGGTGCGGTTCGGCGCTCCGGGGATGTCGCGGTCTCTCTCGGGTTCGTGCGGGCGGTTCGCAGTTCAGCGATGTCGGCTGTCTAAAGAGTTGAGGGCATTTGTCAAAACACAGTCAATTTAGGTTATAGCAGTAAAGCGTCAGTCAGAGCTGTATGTGTTTTGACAAATTCCCTGAACTGTCTTTTTCGGTAGTGCTGCTCCGTTGGTTCAGGTACCGTTTTTAAGTCCTTCCCTACAGAAATTCTCCAAACTGTTTGTAGGTAATGCTGTCATGAGCAGAGCTTAACAGTGTCCTCTGACAGAAGAAGAATTTCCTTGATAATACAGTTCAACTTCTCGTTAGTACTGGCTGGTTTATTTATCGAACTGACAGTTTCAGCTGCCTGCAGAGATGAGGGTTTATGAATTAATTAGTAGTATATGTTTCCTGTTCTGTGGTGATGGAAACGAGATAGGAATGAGACTGTAACTACAGAGTATTTCAGTGTTTGTGAAACATGGTTAGCCTTATTTGAAATAATTCCTTTTTATTGTGTATTTCTACAGAGTGGTCTGAAAAGTGAGCTGTGACATCACACTGAGCGTCAGATAATAAGCTCTCACAAATCTCAAGTTGTGTTCTGTGCTCTGGAGTCCTTGCATCAGTTTAACTATTTTAGCAAATTATGAAGTAGTCATAAGTAGTAACAGGCAAATGCAAGGTATTTTGAAGGGAGAAACTCTCAGAAGTGCATGGTACAGACCATATCTTAGAGTGTGCAGATACTATGCTGTCTTCTGTTGTAGTCATGCGAGTCTCCCTGAGGCATGTGGGACAGTTAAAAATGCCAGCAACTCTTTTTCCGGTTTTCTGGAATTGACATGTAGAAGTATTTAAAAGTAATGAGGTTCTGGACCTGATGTACCTGATTCTGTGGTATAGAAGACTGCAACAAGTAAATAAACAGGAGGAAGAAGATAACAAATATACTGCTGCTCTTGCTGGTCCCATTCTGTGTCAACTAGTTCAAGTTATTTTTTATTACACACAGATTCCTCTGTGTGTGTACATGTATTTGTATGTTTGTGTATGTATATATACATAAATAATCCAGAATCTCTTAAATTTCTTCCTTCCTTTCCATCGCTCTTTTTTTTTCTTCTCCAATTCTACACCAGCTAAGACACAGTAGCCCCCTTAAGGAGCCTTTTGGCTGTTTAAGCATAGGATATGACAGAGGAACTTCACTTAGTTTCCAGATCTTTATTTTTCCTGCATCTCTCAGTGTAATTCCTCAACACTCTGTGTTGTTTCTGGGAATTTCTTTTCCTCCTAATTCGATATGTGACCCTAACATGTTGTTTACTTAATTGCTCTTGCATTTTGCAGTACTTTTGCCTGGTTTAATTTTTTCTTTTCTTTTCTTTAAAAAATATTCCCCCCCCTTCATTGACAGTATAACAGTGTTTCTTATTCTGCATTAACTTGCTTCACATAATTCCATGTGTTGGCCTTTTTGTTGCTTTTCTCTCTGTCCTTTCAAGCTTTAGTCTACTTTTTTATATTGCTACTTTACTGTCAAGAGGGATTTATAATCTGTGGTCCTTTAAAAAAAAGTTTTAAATTGTAACATTTCTCGTAGTGAACTTTTGTACTCTATTGTACATGTACAGAAACTAGAACTACCTTTTAAATCCCCTCTCTTTTTACCTGGTGGTTGCATGCTGGAGGTTCAAATATAAAGGATCTTTCTGCTTTCATACTCTTTTGAGCCTGGAACTTCTGTCTGCCTTGTATGATCTGTGTTGTATACCTAGAACTCACAATTTGAAACTATTCCTGTGTATATACTGGACAGAAGGGAGCAAGTTTTCAAGGAAATGAATGTTAAAAATTAGGATTCTTTCCTGCATTTCTGTCCTAGAAGAGCTCTCTCTCTTCAACATGCTGACATAAAGCTGAGCGGGGAGAGAGCTTACACATTTTGTCTGTTTACTGTTTTAAATTTTAAGTTGACATAAGTGTTCAAAAGTTTAACCAGTGCAATATCATTTGCAATCACAAAACAGTAATATGCATTCTCAACCAAATTTTGTTGTAGAAATTTTAACCATTTTTTCTACAGCATACTCTTTTTGTAATAATAAAAAAAAAAAACAAAACAAAAACAGGGCAAAACTTTAAAAAGATGAAAATATAAAGATTCTTGAACCTTTTTTAGGAACCAACATAATAAGACAAAAAAAAAAAAGGAAAATAGATGCTAGGTGCTTATTGAGCTGTGATATTCCTCTGTTTCTCTTCTGATGATGTGCTGCAGGCAAACTCAAAAGAAAGAGGAGTACTGCCAGCAGTGGGGTTTCCCCAGTACTTCCTGTTATAAAACTGCTGTCAGTTGCTTGTGGCTGCTGATTGTTTATTCACTAGACGACCTAATGTTGCCTGCTCTGAGCATCTTTCTCATGCCAGATGCTTCAGGGAGACTTGAGCAAAGACGAACAGTTGCTTCTGAGCATACTAGCACACTTGTATTTTGTCAGAACTTGAGTTCTTCTGGCAGTTCCACAAATACTCCAATGGCTCCATAACTTGGGGCAAAGTTTGGGTACCTGGTATACCTGGTCTCTTTTTCCGTGTCCTCATAGGAGCTCCAGACTGTGAATGAGGTGACTGTGGTTTGTATTCCTACACTTCCACTCGTTTCTTTGAGAGGTGGCCCATCTTTTGAACAAGTATTCCTGTGAAATTTGTTCCCTGCCTTTAAAAAAGGAGGAGTGGAAGGTAATGATGACTCTTCCACTCAAGCTCAACATGTCCCAAGCTCTTCTCTTGACACTGTTGGTTATGGCTGGACATCATAATTTCTGATGCACTTGCAGATGCATGGGCAGTTGATAGGAACACAAGAAGCGATTGGAAGAGGATGGTAATAGTGAGAGAGACTGTGGAGGCAGGAGGTGCATTCTTTCAATTGGGGAAGTCTGAGCCTTCAAGTCTTACTCCTCCCTCTTCAAAAAAAAAAAAGTGATTGAATTATTTAGGTATTAAGGAAATAGCAAAAACTAAACTCTTTTTATTTCAGAGCAAAGGAATAGAAACAATGAATGAGCTAGCTCAGGGTACTAGAAGCTATATAATCACATTAGTTCGGTGTTCTGCCCGGACTAATTAATCCCATTGACTAGCAAGCTATTGGTGTGGTGGAACACCATACTAAGGCAACTATGCTGTTCTTGTACAAAGTAACTAGCTTGGAAACTGTACACAGTATTGATCAGAGCTGTTTGGACACATTTTCAGGATAAAAGCCTCCTTGGTAAACTGGAATCAATGTCAGAAGAGCATGATCACGCAGTGCTCCAAGTACTTGTGCAGCTCTCAGCTGTTGCAGTCATGTAGTGTAAGTCCTGTAGAGGAGAATTTGAGCACAAGTCTTTTGAGCTCAACAAGGCAACAATCACAAGCCAGCAAAACAGACTCTGCAGACTGCCCCATCTTTGTATAAGGAACTGAATTGAGGTTGCACTGACAGTGTGAATTCTGAGGTTTCCTGAGTCCTCAGCACTCATTCTGTTTAACTGTTTTCTATGGTGGCTTTTATGCAGTTTAGCTGGAAGTCTCAGTAGTGTTGCAGGGAAGTTTGGCAGTATCTTGAGGAAAGAAAGCCTGTGAGCATGAAAATAAAGCAATGTTTAGAGACCTAATATGCACTTGGGCATAATTGGATCTCTTCATTAACGAGGAGGAATGATGGGAAAATTAATGGGAGGTCACTCACTGCTGAAGAAGGCCATTGGCCCTCTGTGTTTTCCTGCATGCTTCTACCACTTGCTTTCCTACTGCCTGCTATCCTGGTGC
The DNA here is from genome assembly GCA_013396755.1 of Sclerurus mexicanus. NCBI lineage: Eukaryota > Metazoa > Chordata > Aves > Passeriformes > Furnariidae > Sclerurus > Sclerurus mexicanus. Next base: position 2,538,599 of record VWZF01005177.1, on the reverse strand, counting down.
TGCTGCTTGGGAGGGTCCAGTGCCTGGCTAGGGGGAGTTTTATTTCCTTTTGGTGAAATTTGCACAGCAAAGTGAGCTGCTTGCTGTTGAAAGAGGAGAAGTCTCCTCTTACCACTTTTGGCTACCTTCTCCCCCTATCTTGTGTGAATCCTACTGTGCCACTCCATAAGCTACTTCAGCTCAGTAAACCAACAGAAAACTGCCAGAGCAAAAAAGCTAGATGGATTTCTGCTAAACTTTCTGTCCAGTTGGTGAGTTGAAGGCCTTAATGAAAGGGTTGACTCGGTGCTAGTTATGGCTAGTTTTGGTGAGAAAACAGGTGGATGAAAAGTATGAAACCTCTTTCAGTAGCCTTGTCTTAGGAGCCCGTATCTGATCCTCTTGCCTAGCATCTTCATTAAAATTGAGTCTCTGTAATGAGACTCTTGCAGAGCAAAGATTGTATCTACTGTAATAACCTTCTCTTACAGAATTAAGTGCTTCCCTTAAGGAGACTGTTACCTCCCAACCTCTTTTCTCATAAGCAGAAAGGTGAAAGGAAACAGAAAGGCAGGAATTACTAAAGCCTCAGCTGCTGTAGACAGAAATTCAGTGCTTTTACTGGAAGGTTGTGAGTGCCTTCATAGGAGAGGGAGGAGTTAAAATGAAGCAGTTTAAGTATAGAATGGTTTGGGTTTCAGACAGGAAAAAGCCAAGTTCCCTGGTGGTACATTTCGTTAAGAACCAGATACAGTGAAAGGAAAGGAGTTGACATGTAATGAGTAAGCAGTGTGGTGATTGCTGCCAACATGCTGATGATGCAATGCATTTCGAAAGAAGTTTTCTTAAAGTATTTTGTGACCTTTATGCTGACATCTTATAGCTGTTATTCAGTTTGTCAAAGTTTAAAATTAATCTTGGCTTATTTATGCAAAGCTTTAATTACCTCCCTGTAATCTTTAATATTTTTGTATCTGCTAGTTCTTTTTGAGTGTTTGACAGTGCTTTCCTTCCTGATAAATATTATAAATACTGTTTATTGTAGATTTTGGGGTTGTTTTAATGTTTTTATAAAAGTCACTGAGGAAGTGAATTAAGTGCCTAAAGACAGAGAATCAAATATGATGATGGTCAGTAGGTACCTTATTCTCCTAAATTGAGGGCATCCTAATGGAGCTTCTAGACATTCTCCCTAGGTTTGTTGCGAGATTGTGCTCTTGTGTAGTGGCAAGCTGGAGGTGGTTGGAGTTGTCTTGCGATATCCAAAATCTCAAAAAACTATAAGTTAAAGTGCTTGCTTAGGTTTAGTGGCACTAAAAGATGCATCGAAGCTTCAGCTGAGTTACTAAGAGTGACTCTATTACGCATCTTTTTGTATCTGTCACTCAGCAGAACCTATGGAGAGCCAGTTTGACCAGCCAAGCAGATAGGAAGCTACCCCTGCTTTTGTTGGGTTTATGGCCTGGCAGGGTAGGGAGCCAAAATGGCTTAGTGGAGGTCTGAGCACAGTGTAAACAGTGGACCCCCACTAAGCCAAGGCATTTGAAAGGAGAGTGGAGGAAAATGGACAGAGGCATCTTTATGTCCATGAGATGTGAAATAGGGTATACCTTTGCCAAATGAACATCCTTTCTGCTGGGAGCCCTTTAAGGTCATTTTAGGGAAGAACATAGTTTTGGGTGAATTGCTTCAACTGCCTGTTTTGTTTTGTTTTTTTTTCCAATTGAGAACTTCACAGTCTCTTCTCAGTCAAATGACTTGCAGGCAAATACTTGTCTGATTTGAACATTCCTTATGAGATGGAGGGAAGTCTCAGTGTGTGACTGTGCATATCTGACTGGAATAGGGTGTGTTCCCAGTTGTTAGTTCATGTTTTTACAGCCTTGCACCTGTTTTTTGTGAGTTAAGAATATTTAAGTTTCCTATGTTCAGACAAGGTCTAGATTCTCAGCGGGTAAATTTGTCAAAACTAACTGAATGTCCTATGTAACTGGATCCTCAGAATTGAGGGGAAAATGGAAAGGCTTTAAATATTCAGTGGAAAACATCTGGCTTTCACAAAAATACAAGTGCATGATTAATTCTTTATGTGAAGGCTGAATGTAAATTCCAGACACAGAGGACTCTTTTCGTGAAAACTACATAAGGTGATGTAAAGACATGAGATAAAGCTTAAAATAGACTGTCTCCGGTGCTTTGGCAACAATTAAAGTCTCATGGTGATGATTTTGTATTTAATGCTAGTATAGCAGCCTATGACAGCCATTTAATATAAAGAAATAGAACAAATCATTATGTTGCTTAAGGCTGTTCTGTGCTGTGGGCAAACTGAAGCAGAAAAATTCCACCTATTAAGATCTACCATTAAGACCAAAAAACATGTTATCTCATTCAGGGGAAAATTAAGAGTGGTAGATAGACAGGCTTTGATACCTTCTTTGAATGTTAATGAAAGCACAGGACTTACGAAATCACAGAGAGACAGGAGACAGCTCTTCTTGTGGAAGGTAATTAACATCCTTACAGAAGGACCTGTATCACTTCAATGGACAGACCTTTTCTTAAAGGTGTCTAAAACATACTGCTCTAAGGATTATTGAATGTGTTAACTTTCTCTTGGATTGGATTGGGGTGGGTTTTTTCCTAACTTGGGGAGTCAGCATAGTGTAAATGTCTGTGGTTTTCATCTTAAAGATGATATCTTAATAGTACTTCCTTTATTTACAAATAATTTGTCTTCTAACTCACTTGGCACAGTAAGAGTAATACTTCAGGAAAGTGGCTTTGATTCAGTGCTTGCTCTGTCTTAACTGTGTGTCACTTATTCTGGCAATAAACTGCCACCTGAGGTGGTACAGAGATACGAAACATTCTGGTTGTGTGCCTTCTTGGTAACAAACTCAACTACTCAAATGTGTGTCAGTGTATAGCATGTTTTAGATGTTCAGTTTTGAAGGATTTTCTGATCTACTTCTAAGTTATTTTTAGAATTGTCATTTTACAAATAAGGAAAATAATTGGTTGGGGGGGCTGTGAATTAAGCAATATGAGCAATGTACTAGATAATATACTGATTCCTTTTATGTGAAAATGTCCTTTATCCACAACATTTTTAAGTTTGTTTTGTTTCTTTTTTCCCCACTGGGATTGTTTGGGTTTAAGCATGTCATATAAAGAGTGTGTGCACACTTCTAGGAAGCATCTCTGTTTTTGTTTTCTATGAGTCTTTCTAGTGTCTGCAAGTCTGTCATGAAAACATAATTGGTGAGTAATGAAGTGCATGCTTACCTCAACCAGATTAAATGAAACCTTTCACAGAATTGTGGTTAAGGTGCTATTGTATCACAATGCTTGGCAGCTGGACCTGCAGAGTCGAGAAGACTTTACTGTTGAGAGGAAGTGGTTCAGTTTTCCAGGGGTGTGAACTGTCCATTGCTTTGCACAGTGTGGCAGGTTTCAGAGCAGAACTTGAACACCTGAAAGCTGTTTGGTTGTGCCCCCACTAAACCAGGAACTGTTGTTGTGTGCTGGGCAAAGTCTGTCTTGGCTGCTACCCATGCTGCAGGTCTTTAGCCTGGGCATGTCAGCTCATTAGGGTCAGTTTAAAGCTGGATTTTGGAGTCTGATTCATGACTGCACATGGGCAGCTGTGGTTTACTGCTCAACTGTTGCTAAATGCATTGTTTACTACAGGGAGAGGCTAAACCTGAGACGCCCTGTTTTTATGTTTAGGTCACCAGCTGTAACTTTTTTAAGTCATACTTAAGTGCTGTGCACAAGTGCTATTTTGAAAGAAGACATGTAAGGTAGTAAAATTCACAGTTTGACTTTCTTCTTGAAATCTTCAGTTTGAACTCTGTTGTAGCCAAGAAAGGCTTATATGAAGTAATATGACAACTTGCTATAATTCTCTGCAGTAAGCTGATTGGATTTTATAGCTGGTGTTTATGAAGATACAGGTATTGCTCATTCTGATGCTTCTGATTTTAAAAGCTTTTCAAACAGATTGGATGAGCACATAACCTGCTGTTACATTCTTATAACTGTTAAAGTTAAACATTCACAGCCCTTGTGGGAACACTGAGATATGCAGTCGCTTATGCAAAGGTAACTACAAGTGTAAAATCTATTTTCATTTGTCCTCCCACTCTTTCTTGGAAGCTATATGTACCTTGGCTTTTGAATTGTTTTAGGAATACAGCAAATGAATGGAAGTCTGACTTCCATGAAGCATGGGCTGTTTCTCTTAAAGGCAAATCTCTAATCAGGTAAGAAAATAGGTGAAGATCAGAAGAGATGGTAGGCAGTACTTAGCAAAGGACCACAATGATTCTGTGCAATGAATGAGCTGATGACTGTGAAACATCTGGCTGTTACAAGACTTTGTGTGTGCATCTCAAAAATTATTTCAGAAGAATCAACTTTTTTCTCTGATGCTGGGTAGAAACAGAAGTTGCAGTGCTAATGTGCAAGGATGCAGCTTTGCACTTCTCATGAAGATAAATATTGCTGGCATTTAGCAGAGAGGCAGTACTGCACATTTTTTATATGAATAAAGTAGAAAGGAAAGAATGTCTGTTACTTTCTTTCCAGAATTTTACATCATCTCACTTATGTAGGGGTGATCTTATTGCTTGGCAACGTAAACCCTCTTTTTTTTAATTAAAAGTGAGTATCTGTTCTTAAAGTATTGCAATAAAATTGCATTATATCAATGTGCCTTACTTCGTTAGTATTCAGACCACTGTGAGGCTATTTTTTGAAGTATCTGCATATTTTTCTTTTCACTTCGTTCACTGCTTAATATAAATCTCTGTGCCTTTTGAAATTTCTTTTGTTAATTTCAAAATTAACAAAATTCGTCCAAGGAAATAGAAAGTAGCTTGTGTAAAAGAATACCAAGCTGAAAAAAAAAATAATTTGCTTTCAAAGTGTAATGCTTAAGGAGGTAGTAATTTTACTATTCACTTATAGATACATGCAGGTGCAGACCCAGTCTTTGATTCCACTGTCAGTTTTCTCACTGCCTTTGAGCACTGACATCTGTTGGTGCACTGAATGGTGGTACTGATGATAAAGCTTTGCCCATACTACGGTCTGTAGGGAAATCTGTTGCTTGCTACTGTGGTTGTAGTTCTCCACCCATCTGTGATTTTGAGAATTGCACTTTAAATTCTGTGTTGGACCTAGGCAATAATACTAGATTCTTGAAACCTTAAAGAAGAGAATTAGATGTTAATAATGCTCAGCAATGAATTTCTGCCCCCCTGCACCCACTGTGCAACAGAAAAACTAATTACCATTTAGAGAGTAGAAGAGTTATACGTGTTACAATATTTAAAAAGTCATAATACTTCAAAACTGCATACTGCTTTCTTTGTTCTGGTGAGATCATTTGAAGAATTGCCACGGGAAAAACTATACCATGTAAAGACAAACTGCAAGTTGACTGATATTTTTATGTCTTATTCTGTAAAGCTCTAGAGTAAGCGTGGCACTGAACCTGAACTGACTGTTCATAGAAATGTGTAGAATCTTGTCAGAGGCTGAAGTAACATCATACATCAAGAAGGGCACTTCAAAGAAATGACCTTACTGAAGAAAAGCCCGTATATCTCTTCATGCAGTTTCTTTAAAGTAAATAATCATATTTGTATGTTGACAGACCTATTCCTGTCTCTTTCCATATGTATATTTTACATAAGGGTCAAATATGTTGTACAGTTGGTCTGTTGTCTGTAGCTGAAGATGCAGTCTGTAGGGGCAAGCTCTGGTCTGAATAAACACCTTGAATAAAGTAAGACATACATTTTATTTTACAAATAGTCATCTAAATTAAAAATATTATTATACATACACTACAGGCAAAGTTAGGATGAAGCAAAGAAATCCTTGTTTTTCAGTAATCAGTTTTGCTCAAGTTATTTTTTGTTATATAAATCTAAACCTTGCAGAAAGTAAGTGCTCTCTGAGAAAGTTTTCAGACTTCGTTGAAACAGTTTACATATGCAGCCTTGTAATCTGAAAGCATTATGGAAACTTAGTTGGTCTGCCTTTATGCACACCGTAGTCTTATTTGTTCTTTTTCCCAACCTTCTGCTTACCACAAAGTTTTGTTGTTGAGGAGAGAGGTCTGGACTTATCACTGGATCTCTGGAGGCCTTATTTCTTGCTTAGAGTACGGCTGACTTCAAAATTAAATTGAAGTGCTCAATCTTGTGCCCTCATGGTGGAAGATCTCTGCAGAGAGAAATTCTGTAGCCCCTCTGGACAAGCATATTCAGTGTGAGAAGATCCTTACATAGGTTTCTTGAGTAGTTATTGTGTCTAGTTACAGTTTCTGGTGCTGCAACTGATGACACTTCCCTTACTTCTTTCATTGTGCCCCACTGGGATGATCTTGACTACCTTTTCTCCGTGGGTACCCCTTAAGTCACTAAGAAACCTCTTCTCTAGTCTCAACAAACCCAATTCCACCTACCTCTTCTCATAGGTCATGAGTTCACCATTATTTTTAAAAAAATCTCTAATTGGTACAAGGGAGCTGAAAACCAAGAATAGGGCTTCCATTTAAAGCATCAGGAAGGTCACATAGGAAGTGGTGATTGGTTCCCATCACTGGCATGCACTCTTGCTAACACAGCCCACTGTACAGTTTGCCTTCATCATTTCAAGGATGCCTTGGTTGTGTTCACAGGTTGTCCATCAGGACCCCCAGGATATTTGTTCCAAAGCCGTTTTCTAGCCTGTAAGTTTCCATCATGTACTTAGGTATAAGACTTTTGCATTTGCTTTTATTTGATTTCAAGAGGTTTGTCAGCTCAGTTCTCCAGCTGGTTGAGGCTGTTCAGATGGGAGCCCTGCTATCCAGCTTCTTGATTGCTGGAGTTACGCATGAGGTTGGTGAGGGCGTGCTTGCTCTGTTGTTCAGAGAAATGTCACTCACAGCTAGCCACTAGTTAGACTTTGACCTGTTTACTGCTGTCTTGAGATTGTTTAACCAGCCGCTTTTTTCATCAACCTTCACCAGCCGTCTAGTCTATGCCTTTTTGACTGCTGTAGTGCTAAGACAAGCTGTGTCAAAAAGCATGCTAAGTCAGGTATTTCCTACACTGTTCTCATCCACAGGGCCAGTGGCTTCATCATAATAAGTAACTGGGTTGTTCGGGCACATTTTGCCTTTGGGGAATTATGCTTGCCATTTGCAAAGGTGTTTCTGTCCTTGATGTTCCTGGAAGGGAGTCAAGGAGGTTTTGCTCCAGTTTCTTCCCAAGGTTTGAAATAAGGTTGTCTGCTCTGTATAGATCCCTGGATCTTCCTCCTTGCTCTTTTCCTAAGTTACCAGGGACCTCCCTTGGTTACTGTGGCCTTTCCAAGGTGATACAGAGAGGTCTTACAATGGCATGGCACCCGTCCTGTCTATTTTGTATCTATGCTGCCTCCCTCAGTTTCCTTGGGGAAGCCCAGCAGGTATGTTAGCTCAGCAGGTATTTTTTGATTTAAAAAATAAGGAAATGTTTACTGGACGAAGAGATTTGCTTGCTATAGGAAATTCCCATTAGAATTTTTTAAATACTAGCTGTTAATGAAAAACAAAAGTCTTTGCTGCTTTTATGGCTTTAGATGGGTGACTAGAATACTGACATGGGCTGGGTGATACCATTGAAGAATTTTGAAGCATCTTTCCTCTACATACCTTTGATCAAAGCATCAGTCAGCTGATGTTTATACATTGCAAATATGAAAGTAAGGGCATGAAAGCTAATACAGTGTTGTTTAAAGTTGATAGTTTTAGAGTTTGTATTGAAACAGAAATATATACCATTAAATTAGATATAAAGCACAGTTCTGTCTGATTTCTTTCTTAGGGCTGTAACTGCTAGCTTACAAAGATGTATTTTTTTATTAAATTTCTAGCTCTTTTATGTGACTTATGGGGTTTACAGCAGGAACTGTAAATATTTTTACAGTAGGGTTGTACTATTGAACTGCGCTACCGATTCAGGAGAGTCCAACTCCTCAGTATTTGATTTTCTGTCACTTTTGACATCACAAAGGGATCTGGCTTTACAGAAGCTTGGTTTTGAAAATGAAGTCTTTCTTTACACTGCCTCATACCCAGTGCCCAGACCCGCTATTCGCTTCTGAAAGGGTTGGTTTCCAGCATTACAGAGATACATGAACATCCTTCAATTTGACATACCTATTCTGATTTGGTGATGTGAGAAGCAAAGCTCTTTCCATCTGTAGCAGGGACTATATAACCTTCCTTTTACCCCAACTTTATGATCCTTTGTTATGGGAACAGTGACAACCTATATTTTTTATTTGGTCCTTAAAGTGAGGAAAGTTACCTGTAAAACCTACATGAGTACTTTTGGTGTGAATTGAGGGCCTCCAGGTTTTGTAAAGGAGTTAAGCTTGTTTTAACTTTCATTAGACCTTTTTATCCTTAAATTTTCTACTGTGCCCGAGTATGGAGGTTTGATTTTATCGGGCAAGTAAGTTATTTTGGATGCTGTTCAGGGATCCAAAGCGTGATCAGTGGCTGCACACCTCCACTTTTACATTTTTGATCAATGACTTGAATTAAAAATTCAGCATTTTCCTATGTAAAGCTGATCCTGTAGTCCAAGGTGTTGAAGTCACACCAGTTGGGTCTCTTGAATGTGAAAAGAAACCTTTAAATGAATGTTCATCTGACTTGTATGGGCTGGGCTTTGAGAAACCATTTTTTTGGTCAACGGTAGCCTAGAACCTAGAAGAACACAACTGTTAACATTACTGTGTTCTCTGATGGGGAGATTTTATGGAGTTCTTTCTTCCCTTTTGTTTGAACACAGTATTTTTGTGTTGACTATTTTATGCAATATTTTTCATGAGGAGTCTTTTCCACTTCAGGTTCACGCCACTGATTGAAAAATGAGTATGCTTTATTTTCTAAGGAAGGAAGAAGACCAGTGGTTGATGCCAAAGACAAGTCTCAAAACCAGCTTTAAAAGCCTTGTGTGTTCCTGTGAATGCTGCAGTGTAAATAAATGGGTACGTGATCAGCTACCTCAATGTCAAGCACACTTAGTGTCCGTTTTACTAGCCCTAACTTATGTCCACATGAAGAAACATTTCCCTAAGAACTTCAGGGCTAATTTTACTGCAGCATCACCAATAATGATTCTTTTGTGCTTGGTAACTTCATGTTGCCCTTAGTCCTGCGTTACGTGGGGAACTTCTGCAGGCTGTGAATGTACTATTATCTGAAAGAAAACAACTGATCCATAATTTCTCTTGCATATTCCTGCTGTGCTGTAATATCTGGTTTAAATATGCTTTTGTAGGAAGCATCCCAGGTGGCATTGTACATGCTGTAATCAAAACAGGAGGGAATCTGTTACATGCTGTATTTTCCTGCACCACGCTCCTCCCTGCCAATCCCACTCAAATTTCAACTTCAGTCTTTTCCTTAAAATTGTTAAGAACTTGTCTAAATTCTCCAAAGATGTTATATACAGGGATGAGAGAAACTTTTGTGATGGGATAAGGAAAACTTTCATCTTTTGTTTAAAAACAAATAACTAGGAACATCATGAATGTGACACATTTTGCCAAAGAAACCAGCATATAAAAGAATATTTGGAGTGAAGTGGAGGAAAACTTGTATGTGTATGGATATATAAATATGTGTGTGTGTTAATGAAAAAAGTCTAAAGAAAATGCTCATATGTGGAATTATTGCCAAGAAAGTAGAGCCAAACTGTAATTGTTATGTAGCATGCTTTTCTATAGCATGAATATTTTACAGCCATTCCTGCTTGTATATGAGACTGAAACCTGTGAACGGCCCTTATTTTGGCTGGTGAGTAGGGGCAAAGTGTTTGGCAGCTCAGATGATGAAAGGTAGATCTTGAAGCAATGTATAGCTGTATATAAAGGTGCACTAATGATTATGGTATATGAACTCTGATTAAATGTTGTATTATTCATGTATTTTGCCCTTTGGGCTGCTGGAGGTAAAGAACATTTTTGATCTTCAAAAGTGCTATTACTAGCTAACTATAGACCTTTTTGGTGAGAACAGTATTTGCTTGCAAATCACAATGTGCTTAAAAATAAATTTTATTCACTGTTTCACAGCTTACTAAAAATTCTCATCAGCAGTTCTTGATTGACTTTTTTAACAAGGAATTTGATAACAATTAATTTGTACAGTTAATCCACGCAGTTAAGCTTTCTCACTTTGGGACATCACTCAGTTTCATTCGTGCTCTCCAGCTTTTGTGATATGGTTGGTGTTACTGAAGTAACTATGACCTCAGTAATACCTCCAGGCAAATTTAGAAATAATTTGGAGTTTTTTCTAGCAGAATTTAATTTTTTTTTAGCATTTATGTCTAACTGTACTTGATTCTGTTTCTACAGAAAAATACTGAAAATACGGATTGTGAGGGAAAATTATTTTTACATCTTCACAACCTTTTAAGATCTATACAGTCAACTACTTCACCCAAATCAGCACAAACTCATTTCCCTTCATTCTTCCTTGGACTTCAGGAGTACTCTTGATACTCTTACCAGCCACAGCTAGGCCAGATCAGAGCTGGGAGTAAATTCATCAAAAACCCATTGCTTTTTTGGTACACACTTTGCCACTGTAAAATCCTCTTCCCTGAAGGCAGAATGCATGTGCTTGTGTTGTTCGTAGAAGAGATGTGTGTGCGGTTCATACCAAGTGTTTTGGACTGCAGGGGCCAAATGTTTCTGAAAGGGGATGAGGTTTGTGAAATATTTATACTTTTCCTTGAAGCTTTGATCATATGTTGTACATATATTCCTTTATTTACTTTGTAATATGGACAAAAGCCAAGCTAACTAAAGCTATAGTTCACTTTGATCTGTAAGAAGCATATGGTGACAAACGAATGATTGCAATAATTTACTCCCAAGAAGAATTAGTGGTGTACAGAGATGGGATCACCAAAAGATCCTTTCAGCTGGACTGAGGGATTAAACTCTACCACTGTCTACCTTTTAAGGTAACTGTGACATGATGGCATGGAACTGGCATTTTCAAATGCTCTGTTAAAGCATTCCAATATCCCTTCATTAGTATTGAGAATAGAAACAGAAAAATCAGGGCACTGCAGTAAAAATGGGATTCCTCTCTTTATGGCTGTATCTGTCAGTTTCAAACATGGCAAGTGCTGCTCCACATGGACTGCCATTCTTCAGAAAGACAGCAGAAAGCAATTTCTCTTAAAATCAATGAAAAAAGCATCAGACTGCAACTATTAAGTGTTTTTCAGGGCACATGTTTTGGAAGACTGTAATTTTTGAATTTGAGTTTACTTAATACTGCTGGGAGACTTCAAATGCAGATACATTTCTGATGTGCTGCCTTTCTTGCAGACCCTTCTTTTTGCATTCTGCTTGACATTGCCTTGGGTTTAGTCTGAGGTCTGATTACAGCTCTAGCTTGCAGGAGGCATTATTGACTTTTGAGGCTGACTTTAAAACTTTATAAAAAAATGTCAAATGCTTGCTCTGTATTTGAACTTGATAGTTTCTTGCTCTGGCATCTGGTTTTTACCTATTACTGGCAAGTAGCAGTAACATCATATGTAATGTAGGCATGAAGACAGCCAGAAAAATTGAAAATCTGAGCTGCTGCATATTTTAATTACAGTGATGTGTTTGTGGGACCAACTCTCTGTCTTTCAGTCTTTGACTAGAGGTCCTGATATGAGACCAGTTCCAGTAGCACCATGCACCAGAGCAAAGCCTTCTCTCCTGTTTGGTACAGTCTGAAGGCTTTCTTGCCACATCTCGCTGCTCTTGAATAGGATGTGAAAAACTCCAGGCTTCTGCACTCCAGCTGTGGGCCCTGACTGGTGTGACACTTCTGGAGGGGTCCACTTTGATTTAGCTGGAGCAATGGTTAGTGACCTATTTTGGAGTCAGTAGCTGATGAACTCACTGCCTAGCAGCTTTTGTCAAAGCTACTATGCTAGTACAGGTAAAAGGAGTAAGCTCAAAGCTGATTTTTTTCTTCAAAGAAACTATAACCTTAGAAGAATATAAGCTATTAATGGGTACAGGTAGAATAAAAGGAAATGAGTCTTTTCTGTTCAGCAGGGTAAAACAGTGATAGAGTTGGCTTGTTTGTTTTTATGACTGACAGATGGGACAATAAGATTTCCTCTTCAATATACATATGAGCCCTTCATTGCCTTCCTTTAGCTAGTGCAGGTAAATATTTAACTCTCAGTTGACCATGTCAGCTAGAAGTTTGCAAATATGCTTAACCTAATATGCTAGGTTGATGTGGCTCGAAGTCTGGTGCCCACAAAAGCTGCTCTGTCTCTCCCCTCCTCAGGTGAACAGGTGAGAGAGAATATAATGAAAGGCTAATGAGTGGAGATAAGGACAGGGAGAGATCACTCACCAGTTACCATCACAGGCAAAACAGACTCAACATGGAGAAATCAAATCTGAATAGGGTAATGAGAAATAAAGCCAAATCTTAGAATACGTTTTCCCCTACCCCTCCTTTCTTCCTGGGATTGACTTCATGTCTAATTTTCTTTACCCCTACTCCCACAGCAGTGCAGGGAGATGGTGAATGGGGTCTGTGGTTGGTTCATCACATGTCTCTACTGGTCCTTCCTCCTCAGGGGAAGGACTATTCAAACTCTTGCCCCGCTCTAGCTTGAGGTCCCTCCAACAAGAGACAGTCCTTCCCAAACTTCTCCAACATGAGTCCTTCCCATGACCTGCAGTTCTTCACAAACTGCTGCAGCATGGGTCCCTTCCACAAGGGGAAGGGACCCATGTGTTCAGTGGTCTTTCAGAAACAGACTGCCCCAGTTTGTATACATGGAATATGTCCTATGGTATGGAATATCCCTTTGTCCAGTTTGGTCAGCTGTTCTGGCCATGCTCCTTTGCGGCTTCTTGTGCGCCTGCTGTCAGACCGTGGGATACTTGAAAAGTACTTGATTTGGATAAGCACCACTTAACAACAACTAAAACATCAGTGTGTTTTCAACATTATTCTTATACTGAATCCAAAACTCAGCACTCAGCACTATACCAGCTACTAGGAAGAAAATTAACTCCATCCCACCCAAAATGAGGACACCAATACAGGTGTATTCCATGTGCTTAACAGACCTAAATCACTGGACGTGAATGTGAAGCTTGCTAGTTAACAGGAAGCAACTAGGATATATTGTGTTCTACTGTAAACAAGTGATGTCAGAACCTTCTAATGTGTCCTGGTTTTAAAACAAACAAACTGAAAACATTGCTGCTATGGATCCTCCAAGTCATGATGTTTAGGTGAGCTCTTTGTGTGTGTTCAATCATCTCCTGTACATGTGGACAATATGATTCAGCATTTTATGAAAGTGGGCAGACAAGACAGACTTAGGGATGTGTCAGGAGGGGTTTTTTGTGAGTTTTCTTCTCAAGTGGTCATTATAGGATGAAAATCTCAGAAACAAAAACCAACGTAATTTTACTGTGTGAGTCTCAGGCACAGCAGCAGAGGAGTGTTTGGAAGCAATAAAAAGTGTTTCTCTAATTTTTGGTGTCAGAGTAAAATATTTCACATTTCTGTGAAAATGTAGTATTAGACTAAGAACTGTTTCTTCCCCTTTCATTTTTGACCAGAGATGTTGTGAAAGAGGTTCTAGGAATGAAATATATTGCAGTTTTGAGAAGACTGTAAGAAGTTGTCTGAATAGCTTGTGTATTCAACTCTGTGGTCAAAACGGGAACTTCGTATAGTTCTGGACAAATGTAATATCCTTAGAAGGACTGAAACCTCTGCTGTCCTAAACTGTCATCTCAAAGGCATTTTAGTTTAACACGCTAAATGTTTTATTTGAATCCCTAAAAGTTAAAAGTTCTGGATTTCTGTAATTTGATTCCAAAAATCAGTAAGTGTATGGAGACTGAAGTCACATGCATAGAACCTGCATATTGGTATGAGTCAAAAGTTGCTGTTAATGAACATGGTGTAGAAACTGCATGCTATGATAACACATGGCTATTTTATATCAGGTTTTTATGGATGGATCTAATGCAGCATTTCAGAGAAGATCAGAATTGCTCCCCCATTTTTGAATGCATGAACTAAGGCAGATTTAAGGCACGTTAGTTCCTTCTAACACAAAAATGGTACATAATTAGAAGGAAGTAAATTACACATTTCTGACAGTCAAGTCTATTCTCCACTATAATGATTTTTACCAAAATGCATAATAAAAGCATACTTTGTTTCAAAATTTTAAGATTAAATAGTCAGTGTTTTCCAGGAAAGTATTGTAATTGGGAGAAAGAGATAATAGTAAGAGATCAATTTTTGCGATGTATTCAGTGGTGTTTACACCTATTCTGAGAAATATCCCTGTTTGTCAAATATAAGGCACATCGAATGAAACTACTAGGTGATAAAATCAGAACAAACCTGTTCTTTGCACAGTACGTTATTGAACTGTAGAGCTCTTTCTGCGGGACGTTGTGAGTATAAAAAATTTAAATAAGGTCAGAAAGCAGTTAAGTAATTTTATGAAAGGAAACTACTGGGCATTATTAATCATACAAGCATCACATCTGGCTCTGAAAGTCTTTGACTCTCAAGCTCTGAACACTCCTGTTACTCATAGGAAATGTTTGCTTGTACCGCTCATAAGCTTTTGTTAGTAATAGGAAAATGTAGTAGATAAGCCTTTTAGACTCCCATCTAGCAGTCTTTTTTTCTTGTGTTCAGTATCTTCTGAGAACTGGAGTGGTTGTTGTCTGGCTCATACTGAGAGAAATCTGTTTTTCAGACACAAATAACAATCGAAAAAAGGTCATGAAGAAAGGTATTGGGATTCTTTCAGAATGGCACAAGGAGAATTCCTAACTGTCCTAAGTAGAATTACATTAGTATTGCCCAAATGCTCAGTTAATGAGCTGAGGAAAGGTCTGCTCTATCCCGTAAGTTGTTACGATGTCAGGAGGTTCCCTGTAGCTCTTTCCTCACATGCAGGAGGGAGAGCACCCAGATTTCCCTGCACTGCACTGATAATGTGCCCTCAAATACCTGATTTGTCTCCCCTTGCATTCCCTTCTCCCACTTTTCCCTTTCCAAGTTCTTTCAATGCATCATCCTCATCACTTCTCAATTAAACATCTCAGCCTGGTTTTCCTTTCCTCACTAGCCTCAATTCTGTTAAAAGCTACCACTCTTCTGTGATCTCTCATGCCTGCTTGCCCTTTCTCCTGTTGCTGTCTTGTTGGTAGTGCCACAGGAAAGAGTGAGCTGTCTGCATGTAGGCTGCTTCTCCTCTGTTATCTGCAGCATCTTGCACTTGGTGATGGTGTTATCTTGACAGAGGCACCACAAGTCTGGTCGTGCCAATTGTGTGCTGCCCTGATATACAGAAGGTCTTGCATTCTTTGTGTCTATGCCCCAGAAAAGATTGAAGAATAATACAGTTTACACATACCTCAATGTTTACATAACTATAGATGTCGCTGGGGGTTTCCTAAAGTCTTTTTGTTTGGATAACTACGTCTGTTTGCATTGGAGATTAGGGGACACTGTAGCTGGAGAAGGGTGGACTTGGAAATGGCATCAAACTCGGAGGCGGATAGAGAACATTTCTTGGGGAAAAAGTTGAGATTTGGGAAGAAGTGTAAGACTAAAGAACAGTGTATTTTCAAAAAATATTTTACCCAAAAGTAGAATCTTCAGAATTTACAAAATTCGTTTATGGACAGCTGATAAGCCAGAAATAAAAACTGACAGGATCTGTCAAGTAGGTTGCTGGGGAAGCTTAGTCCCTGCCTGCTCTGCGACTCAGCCATTAGCCTGCCTGGAAGGGACTTGTCAAATTCAGCTTTCTGTCTACAGCAAGTGAAGTTGATGTGTTTTTTGCTTGTGTATGGTTGTTTGGTTTCGGAGAGCTGTTTTTAAACATGGAAAGTTGGATTTTCCACAGGGAACTTCACCACCAGACACTCTGTAGCTTGGTGACTTGACCTAGGTATTTTTTTGAAATTTTTACGATGATTTGGGAGTTTTGTTTTTGTGCTTCAACTGAACGGTCCAAAGCAGTTTGAGGGAGAGCAAAGACTTTGTCTCTTCTGTATTGTAGTTTTAAGTATATTAAATACTCTGATTGATCTCCTTAGATGAACTTGAAATACAAGTGAGGAATCAATAGAACTGATCTGGGAGACTTGCATGGTTTTACATACTTACCTGAAAAAAGCAGGAGAATTAAAGTAGTGTGTGCTGGGAAACAGGTGCCATCCACAGACTTTCCTTTCTTCAGGCTTGCAGGTCTGCTAACACACCAGCCAGAAGGGACAGGAATTTCCAGTAGTTGTTTGAATGCATTGTATTATGGAGGAGTATCACATCTTCTATATTTTTTTATTATACCTTATGTATTTGTGTGAGGCACCATACATGCTGAGAAACTGTAAGTTTAGATGGCAGTGAAAAGCTAAAATTTTTGCCCATTGTGGGAGCTGCAATTGTTCAACTTGGAGAAAAGACTCAGGAGGAGACCTTACTGTTTTCTACAACTGCATAAAAGGAGGTTATAGTGAGTTGGGAGCAGGTCTCTTCTCCAGGTAAAAAGTAATAGGACAAGAGGAAGTAGCCTGAAGTTGTGCTAAGGGAGATTTAGACTGCATATGATGAAAAATTTCTTCAGAAAAAGGGTTGTCAAGCATTGGAACAGGCTGCCCAGGGATGTGGTTGAGTCACTATCCCTAGAGGTATTTAAAAAATCTGTAGATGTGGTGCTTAGAGACATGTTTTGTTGGTGGCCTTGGCAGTGCTGGGTTAGTGATTGGACTCGAGGACCTTAAAGGTCTTTTCCAACCTAAACAATTCTATGATTCTATAATAAATCTTTACTGGGTGCGTGGGGTGGAAGGTGTCTCCTGGTAACACTACAGTCTTTGAAAGTCATCATGCCATTAGCTGTGTAACAGATAGTGCAAACTGAAATTATGTTCCCATTGTGCTATGAAAACTGTACGGTGTTTGAAGCACTTTTTGTTAACAGCCTAGGAAATGCAGTATGAAGTTTGGGCCACCATGACCATCTGCTCTCTCAAATCCTTCAGTATCCCATTAGGTTGTCACTGTATCTTCTGGCAATGATTCTTGAGTGTTTGCCTTTTCAGTAACAAACCTAATGTTTGCATGTTTCATTTTGTCTTTTACAAAGATGTTAGGAGCAACTCTTATTTTTTGTATACCTTTATCTTCTTGTCTTTTTGCTCATTTACAAGTAAACAGAGCTAATTTTTCAGCCTTTTCTTTAAGGAAAATATTTTCACGCCTCTTAGTTGAATCCTTTCTTTTTTCTTCCATATTCTCTACTGCCAGGATGTGTTTGGAACAGACCATTAGTATCCCTTGTGGCTGTTTGTATCTCATAATGGTTTTATGGTTTTCCATTCATTTCCTTGTACAACTGAGCATCTGATTTCTTTTGCCTGTCATGAAAACATGAGCACAAACATTCTCCATAAGCCTTTGACAGCTGTTCTCAAATTCACATGGAGCTGAAGAACTATTAACAATATTATAATTTTCTATATCTTTTATAACTGCTTCTTGTTGAGGAACATTTGGATATATAAAAAACATGTATTATGTAAAGAACTAATATGCTATGTATAGTACTGGAAGAGATACTACCTAAGGGTTAAATTAATTTTAGTATATAAAACCAGATTTGTCTAGTTTAAGTTTGTTATTAAATTGTATCCTTCCACAAAAGGATTTATGGCATAGATGTACTTTTCAGTGTAAAGCCATCATTTCCAACTTGTCATCTTTACTCCAGCATGACTGAAGGAAATTGTAGATACCAGTAGGTACATTTCGTCTGTTGGGCATGGGGAAAGTGTCTTATTGCTTTTTTTGCAGGTGGGTTTATATGAACCAGAACACTAGTTTACAAATCCCATCACTGTTCTGTAACATGTATTTATTGTGGTAGTGGAATTAAGCAAAAGGTGTAGTCCGAGTGTCTAGTATTTGGGGAACTTGACCAGCACTGATTGTGTCAGGATCTACAGGCCAGACATCAAATATATGTTTTCAAAAGAAAAACAAATGCCACGCAAAAAATGGTAATGTTTAGTCTTGCAGTATTGATTTCAAATGCTGTGATAAAATTGCTGAAGGAAGATAAATGATATGCATTTTCTCTTGTGGTGGTTATTTCACTGTTTGTACAGAGATGCGAAATTTTAACCTCCAAAAATTTGCTACAATGCAGCCCATGTTGCCTGGAGATAATCTGAGGGCTGCAGAATAAATATTTCTTAAAATAAATTACTTTTTCTGAAATCAAATGCAGCCCTGGGAAAGCACCTTAATCAATCCTGAGCAAGATAAGTAGATGTATATGTGAAATGGGCAGAAATCATGAATTTGTAGATGACACTGCATCTTCATTGTGTTTCTCCAGGGTCTGACTATCTTAACTGTTCTTCTCAAATCTTTCTATACTTATGACATAGGTAGATAGCTCTTATTTCCTGTCAGAAATTAACTGGCAGTATTTTGCATAGCTGAAGTATTTTATTCAATATAGAAAATACCTTGAAATATTTCTGAAGACTGGGAAAAGGCTTTAACAATTCATAGTTCTTATCCAGAATGTTTTAGATTGCCACAATCTTGGGCTGAAATTTTAGTTGGATCCGTGTTGTTGATTGTGAGAAGCAAGCCAATTTATTTACCCTGTAGAATGTAGGTAAGTATGTGCAATCCATACTGAATTCTGGGGGATTGCAGGATAACTTGGTGTGAGGGTATGAGAAGGTCCTTGATCTGGCCCTGCCTCAGCATGCTCAGCACCAAGGTCGGACAGGGTTACTTAGGTCACTGCCTTCCCTGTGCTGGAACCCCCCAGGATGGAGCTGGCACAGTGTCTCCCTGGGAGCACACCTCTGCCTCCTTGGCTCCTTTTCTCTGTGTACCATCTGAACCTCTCTGACTTGGTTCAGCTGATGCCCCTTGTGTCTCTGGCGCTCTCTTCTTGACCACTTTCCCACACGTACTGGGGACTGCTGTCAGCACCCCTGGAGCCATCTCCCCACAGGCTGAGCCAGCCCGTCCCTCAGCCTCTCCTCATGGCACAACTACTCCAGCCATGACCAGTTTGGGCCCCGCCTCCCACTGGACTCACACCAGTTTATTTTCTGTACTGGGAGGCCCAGAACTAGACACAGCATCTAAATGTGGTTTCATAAGCACCAAAAAAAGAGGGCTAATCTCATCCCCTGATGGATGAGCTGTGTCCTGTCGTGGTGCCCAGGCACTGTTGGCATGTGCGCAGCTCCGGGTGCAGCAGAATCCCAGTGCCTTCCTTACAGAGCTGCTTCCCAGTCTGTACTGTCACCAGGGGTTATTTACTTTGTATTTGTCCCCACTAAATGTCATGAAGTTCCTGATGGCCTGTTCTCCAGCCTGTTTTGGCCACTACAAATGACAGCCCTGACTCCCAGATGGGATTTTCTTTCCTGATTCCAAAATGGTATCACTTTCAAATTTGATAAAGGTGCACTGCATCACATCCTGCAGGTCACTAATAAGGATAGTAAAAGAGGGAGGTGGGTGGGGAAAGGTGACAAATTAGTATCACCTGCTTTTGACCACTGTGTAACTGGTTTTCAGCTGCTGAGAAACAGTCCCATCATCCCTTTTCTCTAATTCCAGGCTATTAGGCTAAAGATACTTCTCTGAGATGCTATTAATGATGCTGACTTAGCCCTTGATCCATGCAGCAACTGTGTATCTGATTAATCTATGTAGATGCTTTTCAGTGAATAGGCTGGCTGACTTTGAAAGTGCAGTTTCACCGTGGCCACAGTAATGAGCTTCAGCAGTGTAGTACTTCAGCTTCTTTAACTGGATGCTGGAGAGAGGAGAAAGGACTGGAAAGGAAGAACCCATTTCGAGCAGGTGAAGAGGAGAAAATTACTTACAGCTGACATTGGTGTCATTAGTGACACATGGATAAGGATTTGATATGATCTTGTCTGGTCTGGCCTTTTGTTAAAAGCTGGTGGCCTGAGGATGAGCAAAGTACTTATTACCAGTACCCAACATTTTGGAAAGCTCTAAGTGCCCTGAACTTGGTGAATTCAGGGACTGTATCAAGCTCTAGTAAGTTTCTTATTAACTCTAATAGTTTTTATAACTGGTTTGTGTTTTTACTTACTATTATTAGCCATTTAATTAGGTTTGTAATGGTCCTAAATGTACTAATAATGCATGACTCACTGTTTTCCTTAAGAGAAAAGCAACAATAAAAAAGAGGAAGAAAATTAAAAAAAAACCCACATGCTTCAATCAAATGCAGTTAAATAAATGAAAATACAGTTAAAGGAAAATTTCTTATAGGAAGTACATCTGATGTTTTGCCTTAAGAGTGCTGGTATGGCATTCCTATCACAGCTAAAACTTCTTACCATCAAGGATACTGTCTTGTCACTCCCAATTCTCAGTAGGGAAACAGGATTGTGGGATGAATGTACACTCATTCTGCAAGAGGGGGAAACTTCTGGAGGGTTGTTACTTTTATTATTCGTTGTTCCTGTTTGGCTTTTGTCTTAAAGACAGTCTGGATAGGCCTGGATATATCAATACTTTCCATTTAATGGGGTGACCAAAACTCTTACTTACTGACTTTAACAGCAGAGTAAAACTTAGAATCATATATGGGGAGATTGAAGTTTAAAATGTGTGAAAGTAAACTAAACAGGTTCTTTAAATCCATCTTCATTTTTGTGAATTTTAGTCATGTTCAGAGACAGCAGCTTGAATCACCTTGATGTTAATCACTTCATGTCCCTGTGTCATACTGCATAACACTATTTTTTTATTTGTGTTACACTGCTGAGATTGGGAACTTTACTATCAGAGTGGAATGCCAGGTACCTAATAAATAAGTAGGAGATACAGTCCATGCCATGAATAATTTATAATTTAATTAAAGGCAAACCTTATCAAATAACTTTTTAAAGAACAAAAGCATGACTGTATCATGCAGTTGCAGGAGCCTAACTGTTCACACTATTCAGCTTGGGAGTTCTTGGAAACTGTAGCAAGCCATAAGTAGACAAAGAAAAAAAAATTATACTGAGTGGCATGAGTCTATGTATACCACTATTCTTCATAAGAGTAGTAATTCCATGAATTGCTTTCTTTTTTCTTTCCCTTTTATGACGTTAGTCAAACTGTGCATGATCTTCAGAGACTGCTACTAATTCTGCATAAGATCAAAGAAATACATTATTTTCTTGTACAACTCTTCAGTGCTTTTCTGTTCTAAGTGAAAATATTTCAGCTTTCTTTCTGGTTACTGTCAGTAATGAACAATGACGTGGGTTCTTCCACATTACCTTATGATATGTGATATGTTTCACTAACAGAAAACATCTGTGTGATTTGGTTCTTTAAAAGTTAGCTAATAGTGACTCTCCTTAGGGAAAAAACCTCGGAATATTGGAGCATCACTGATTTGTCCATCACAGAGCTTATAAAAAAAGAAAGAAACATCCAAACTGCTGCAGTAATAGGTTGTTTGGGGAAGCATCATCTCTCTCTTCTGCTAGTGGTAAGGAAATAATTTTAAAGAGTGGATCTGACTTCTTTGTTAAGTGTTTAAAGAAGACAGCTTTGGAGAAATGCAGTGGTTTTGAGTGACAGGCTGTAGGCTTCATTTTTCTTTTTTTTCCTGAAATGCAGATCTTGGTAACAGTTGCTAAGTTGTAAGATAGAGGCTCTATAGCTTGTTCTTTAGGCTGCTCTTTTGTTTGTAACTGGATGAGTTGGATGGTTCATTTAAGATTTCCGTCTTTTGTGTGTGCATATGCAGACATAAATGGCAATTGAAATAAGTTGAAAATAGAACATCTTCAACATTTGTGTAATCTGTGCTCAATTTCATAATGCTATACTTTGGTGCTATATTTTCTTTCCTTTTTCCACTGGTGTAGTTAATGAGAATGTGTAGTTGGTTTGCCCACTAGTAACTGAAAGTTGGAGGACAAAGCAGTTCAGCAGTATCTTAATTGGTGCTTTCAAGGCAGATGTTTTCAGAAGAACTATTTAAATGCCTACAGAACATACTCAAATCCTAGCTTGCCTGAGGGGGGAAATCAAAAATAATAATAACAAAATATCCAAACCCCTCAGTTTTATAAGGAAATAGTGTTTTCTGGCATATCTATTTAGTTTTCTATACTTTGGGTAAAAGACAGCTGTAGTTGATTGAATGAATCTAAAACTGAGCTAAAACTGATCTACTCTGGATGGTTCAAGGTACGATGACTGCTGTTATATTAGATTTAGGTAGCTATATGGGCAAGATTTTCGAGCTACCCTTTTTCTCCTTCCCTGAAATTGATGATTGCATTTGGCTGAAATTAGCCAGACCTTTGGTTACAGAAGGTGCAAGGGCAGCGTTCTTTGTGGGAAGGGTTGTATACTGTTCTTGCCTTCGTAGTTTTTGATGAGTCAAGGAAAGGGTCTCAGGTAGGATGCTTCTGTGCTGCATCAAATAGTTTGTTTTTTAGGTATCTGTAGTGGTGAGATGGCCAGATAAGAAGCAGGCTGTAAATACTGACTTGTACTGAATGATACTAAGACTTGGAGTATGCATGTGAATGTCAAGTTTCTCTGCCTTATCACACTGTGACTTCTACTAAAACGAACCATTGAATAATTAAAGTACTATAGCCTAGCTCTCAGAAACTAAAACATTCTTGTATTTCCAGTTTTTCAGTAAATTCATAATTTTAGCAATACATTACTCTTTAACAAAGAGAGGTATGCCTAACAAATTAGTAAAATGTAGCTTGTTATCGTGGAGTAGCTTGGTATGTCATACAATATTTTCAAATGAACTAATTTTGGGGTTTTGGTGCAGACATGTCACAGCATAAGGACTGTTCTTATTAGTTATTTTTTACATGAAATAGTCTCTTTTTTTTCTGTGTACTTATGCATTAAATAAAATATGCAGTAATAGAATAAGTGTAGAAAATACCTTACCTGCAAATTTCCTGTTCTCCTTAGTTACCTTTTAATTACAATTCTTCTTACAGAATTAATAAGATAATTGATTCCTTTTAAAATGAGTAACTGAATGAAGCACTGTGCAACGTCTGTCCCTGGTTAACAAATTATGCCCAGAACGGTGTATGATGAATATTAGTTGGATAGTTTAATACACTACTGAAGAGGCTTACAAGCTACTGTGAGGAATAGAAAATATAAGAATAGAAGCTTATCTGTAACTTAACACATGAGGGAATAACACTTAGCATTTCTGTCAGCCTTTCCATTTGAGGAGTTTGAAGTGCTTTGCAATACAAATGACAAATTAATCCTCAGAATAGGCCTTAATGTTTTTATTTGCCTCTTCCTTTTTTTATATGGAAATATTAGATTTTTTTATTTTAATTTGTCTTTGCAGGCAAGAAATGAATTTTTTGGTAAGGTACTGAAATGTTCAGGAGTAGTAGGATTTCCCAAACCCACTATCTGCTGCTTAGTGGAAAACAGCAACTGGGAATCCTTGTTACTGGCCCATTAACTATTACTAAAGTGTCCTTTGCAGCTTTTCTTGGCTAAGTGGAAGTCCCATCAGGAAGCACTCACAGGCACTCCTCCAGCCTGCATGGGCTTTGGAGCATGGTTGTCATCCACCTGCTAAATTAGAAGTGGTGACACTTTGGCAGTGACTGTTAAACAAACATTGACAGTGTGTAGCTTGTTTTTAACTTGGGATGATGCCGTGTTAGGAAATGAGGTTATAAACACCAGAAAGCTGTCAAACTCCTGATTTGCAATAATCGTCCTACTGACAGATAAGAAGTGGTTACATATATGAAGGTTCATAGTGATGGGATTTATTTTATGTGTCTTGCAGATGAAAAACAGATTTCTGTTGCCAGTAGAGAAAGGGAGCCTGTCATTTGTATCTTTTTCTGTCAGATTCAAGGGAAAAAAGTAAACAGTATCCACTGAGATGAATCTTCTTTGTACATTTGAGATTGTTTTTTCAGCTTTGTTTCTGAAATAAGAAATAGTAACATAAAATTAAGAGCTTAAAATTCAGACAACTATAATTGCTAATTTTTATTTTGAAAATGAAGCCTAGACACAATTTTACCTACAGAAAATGTGAAACCAATATAAAATATAATATAAACCAATTTTAACTAGTTTTCTAGGGAATCTTGGTCTTCAGTCAAGAAGTTAACTTTGAGTTTTTGTTTTGTGGGAAGTTGTCAGCTGCCAAACATAACAGTAGAAGTGTAACTGAAAAATCCAAAACCAGGCATGTATCACTCTTAGTCATATCTGTGTGCCTGCCTAGATAAGGTTATGAACTAATTAGCAAACTAACTGGAGCAGAACACCCTACATCTCTACCTAGAATTTCCTCTAAAGAACAAGTCTGAGCAGGGTAAAAAGTTCTGAATACTGATAAAAATTACATTTAAAAGTTAAATCAAGGTAGTTATAGGTGATCAAAACGCTTCCAGATGGAAAAGACATTGGAATGTGTTATGATTACATGTGGAACTAGAAGAAAAAATTCAAATGAAAGGTTTAAAATGCTACCAAAGCAGTAGTAGTGAGTATTGACAAAAAGAACAAAGATCATACTCAGAAACTAGGGAAACTGTCAAATGATATGGATCAACAATGTAGTTGTGATTACTAATCCTAGAAAAAGTGTCATGTACTGAGATACAGAGGAAAATTCACCTATTACTTCATGTTTTCAAGATGCATATTATTCAAGACAAGATCAATAAACTCAGTTAATAACTTGTTTTTCTTGAAAGTGTAATGCTACACTAATACCATTGTAAAGATGATGAAACCCAGATGTAATACTTTTGATAACTAAAGAAATGCAGGCTGTGTATTGCCAAAAAATATTCGCTGTTGTAATCAGTTGATTCATTAAGAACATATTAAACAGTTCTTGTATACACAACACAGCTTTATGAAAACTGATAGTGAATCAGCTGAAGGAGATCTTACAGTTTTTCAAAGAGAAATCCAAATTGGTGGCAATACATTCAAAGGTAATGTTACATTTACTAATAATAGGTTTCTGCTGTGCGAACTTTTTTAGCTATACTGTAATTTGGCTGGTGCTCAGGGGCTGTGAAAAAAGTTGAGAATAGGTCTTTCAGTGGGATCTAGGCAGGATGACTTCCAGAGTCCCTTCCAGCCTCAACCCTTCTGTGACTCTGATTCACTGAGTCTCAGTTAGCTTCTTGGTTAAGTGATGGGAACAGAAGGTAAAAATGTAAACCTTTCTAAAGCTTGAATTTTTGCTAGTGGTTAACGCAATACTGTCATTAGAGCAAATAAACCAGCTGGGGGTTGTGTTGTGGTCACAAACTTCCTGCACTGAAGATACTACTAGACACTGGTGGGTTCACCTGGACCAGCAGCTAAGCATCCACACAGCTGTTGGTCCAGGTGGGCTGCAGGAGAGAACAGAGAGAATCAAAGTGAGAAAAGTAGTGAGTCAGGGTAAAACCCATTTATTAGGTGAAGCAAGGACAGTGCAGGGACAAGTGATGCAAAGGCACACACTCGCCACCTCCCACAAGCAAAGTGATGCCCACTCTCTGAGAACAGTTGCCTTGAAAAACCCCTTCTTCCTCTGCCCCAGTTTTTGTTGCTGAACATAATGTTAATTTGGTAGGAAATAACCCTTTGACTAGCTGAGTTCAGTTTTCCCATCTGTGTCCCCTCTCAACCTCATAGCCCTTCTCTCCATTTTACTTCTCAGAGGGAGTAGAAAAGGGGCAGAAGTTGGAAAAAGAGAAAGCCTTGTTGTTGTACAAGTACCATTCAGCAATAGCCAAAACACTGCTGTGTTATCAATGTTATTTCAGGCACAAATTCAAAACACCATATGGGCTCCTCTGATGGATGCTAACTCCATCCTAACCAGGCCAAGCACAGTAATCAGCCATGCAAGTTGAATTTTACAGGAGAAACGTTTAAGTGGAATATCTATGGAGGTTTCTTACTAATTCTAGGGACTTCCTTAATTTCCTCTTCCTTAATTTCCTTTCTTAATCTTCCTCTGGAGATATTGCTGATACTGTGAGAGAATGATGTTTTAGTTGTAGCAGCAAGGAGAGAAGAAGCAGGGAGACTAGACTGATTGAACATGTAGTTCTGGTAAGGAGTTTAAAAAGTGAGAATAACTTAAATGTGTAAAAAGATCCATGTAAGATGAGAAAGAAAAGATTATTTAAACTAGCAGTGAAAGTTTAATAGATAAACTGTTAACATTTTCTTCAGAGGTTTGTTTGGCTTTTAGGAAGCATTGCTTATTTTTTATTAGTTTGTCTCTTCATTTCTTGAGCTTTCAGTACCTTAGTCTTCTGCCTTCCTCCTCTGTCTTGGCAGCATTTAAATGGCTCTGTTGAAGGTTGGGATGGTATTATTTCATGTGATTTATTTACTTATTTTTTCCTCTTCCTTTAATATCCCATTTCTGGAAGGTGCTTTAATACTTTTCCTGATGTCCTCTTTGACATCTCCTCCACTTGCATGTAGCTGCTAAAAATAAACCGTGCTAAGTTCTTATTATTTTCATTCCACCTGGTACTGCAGTGGTTTACATCTAAATACTACTATTACTCTGCTGATTCAGCATCGCTGTTGTTTTCTAGCAGCATTTTGTGCCTGAACTCTTCGGTACTCCTTTTTGAATAGAACTTTATTTTGCAGATTTCAAGTGACTTATGGGTCCCCTGTAGATGTTGTGCTAAGAATGCTTTGAAAGATGGTAGTAAGTAAAATACTAATGAATTGAAGTGCATTATCATCATCTTTTAGTTGGCCAACATTACAGCTGTAGAAAAGGGCTTTGGTTTTGCTTCTGGAGAACAAGTTGTTGGGGTTTGTATTTCACTTTTTTAAAATTGCAGCAGTTTGAGAAAGATTTTAAAATTATGTTTCAAAATGCTTCTTTTAGAGTTAAAGAAATGCTTAGGTCCTTTGTGTATAGTGTCAGACTTTCACCTTTTTTTTCTGAGCGACTTAGCCGATAGCAATTATTGTAGCACAATTCATCATTCTGCAAAAGAGGCAGATTAGTGTTTTGGCATTTTCTGACTTCATGAGTAAAAATCAGCACCCCATTTCTTTCTGAAGATGGAAAAGCAGCCAGATTATTAGTGACACAGTGCTGGCTAGTCAAACCTTCCAGTGTCATATCTGGCTGTGAGGGACCTGAGGTAGGACTCCAGCAGAAACAGACTTTTCTAATGTAGGCACGAGGCTTGCCACTGACATGTCAGGCTCTTCTAGAGTTTGAGGTTCAATGAACAGTGTCCAGTTCTGGACTCCCCTGTTCAAGAAAGACAAGGAATTACTGGAGAATGTCTAGCAAAGGGCTATGAAGATGAAGGGAACTGGATCATTTCCCTTGTGAGGAAAGGCTGGGGGAGCTGGGCCTGCTTACCCTGGAGAAGAGATGACTGAGGTGGAATTTTATCAATGCATATAAATATCTTAAGGGCAGGTGTCAGGAGGATGGGACCAGGCTCATCAGTGGTGCCCAGAAATGAGTGACAATGGGCACAAAGTGAAACACGGGAAGTTCCATCTGAATGTGAGGAAGAACATCTCTACTGTGAGAGTGTCAGAGCACTGGAAGAAGCTGCTAGTTGTGGATTCTCCTTCTCTGGAGATATTCAAAACCTGCCTGACAGAATCCTGGGCAACCTGCCATGCATGAACCTGCTTTAACAGAGGGATTGGACTAGTTGATTTCCAGATCATTTCTCTCTTCCAATCTGAACCATTCCGTGATTCTGTTAACATGTCTTAGTAAAACTAGAAGGACTGAGGGATACCTCTATGCAAATGTAATTCTGCCTATTAACATCCTGGAAATCTGATAAGGAATTATTTGAAAGCACTGAAGTGAAATAATTTTATTACTTATACTGTAGAGGAGTTTGAGAGTGTCTTAAATCATTAAAAGCTGTTAGATTCTTCCTTATTGGTTATTTCTCTTTTTAACAGAATTGGTAATTTTGTATTGATATAGAGATGTTCTCAGTAACTGTGATCTTTATTTAGAAATTTCAAGTCATCAATAGTACTTATACGAGTACTCAGAGATGTGATCAAAAGGGCCTTTGTGAATTAAAAAAAAAATAAATCTGGAGATAATGATTTGTGGATGTCTCATGCAAAAAGAAGGGGGAAAACTGCAAAGAAAAATGAATTTTTTAAAAAAAAAAAAAAAGGTTAAAATTCATTCCTGAAGTACCAGTGTTAGTTTTGCCTAAACAAAGAATTATCAGTGAGCTGGGTCTATTAAGATTGCTCTTCAATATTGTCATTCTTACATAGAAAATAAAACTATTAACAAAAAGGAAGTTAATATATTGGGAAACTTAATACAGTTGAGTAATTTCCAGAGGTCGGAAAGCATATAGAGTATTTCTGACATTGAATTCTTGAAACTGAGACTTCTTGGTAGGTTAAATACCCAAACTCACTTGTGCAACAGGCAATGTTGATTGAGGTAGAGGTTTTTGGCTCCCATATCTATGAGCTATTGGCTCAGTAAGTAACACAGGAACTCTGAGGTCTAGTAACTTTTTGCCAAATAGCCATTCACTTTTGTGCCTAGTTGGAATGACTCATGTTCTTTTGAAACGCTAGAGGGCTCACTGACTGCTTTTGGAGCTGTATTTTCCTTTCAGTGTATGTCCATAAACCTCCAAATGACTAAAGCAAGGAAGCTCTAAAGGTCTATTTTCTTAGGAATAAATTTACTTACTAACCTTGGTGATTTTGTTGAAATGTAGGCTTTCTGGAAGAGTTCTGAAGAATTCTTTGATTAGCCAAAAGAGGTGAATTGGATCTCTTGCTCAGTAGATTGTGGTGGGGATTTCCTACTGGAATATTTCCTAAAGTTGTGTTTTGTTTTTTTTTTTTTTGGGGTGGGGTGAAGATGGAGAGGGCTTGTTTGGGTTTTTGGTTTTGGTGGTATTTTTAATTACTGTGGGTTGGTTGGTTGCTTGTTTTTCTGTCTGTTTGGCTTTTTGGATTCACGCATTGTAATTTCCTAAGAAGTGATTAGACAAATATACCTGAGTAGTTAGCAAGATATGAGGATATTTTGGGGAAAAAAACCCGAACAAACAACCCTGTTGTTGTTCACTCGCACACAATAATAAATAGTATTAGAAGGTAGTGTCTACTATATGGGTTATCTTCCTGTCTTGCTACTGAAGGGTTGACTAGTAGGGTAATCAAAGTGGTTTCTGTTACCAAATGGCACATGCATTTAAGAAGCAATATGATTGAAATGTCAATCCATTGGGAAAAACTAAAGGCAACTGAGTACATATGAGACATCTTGTAGCATCATGCACTTTGTGACACCTGTGACTGGACTGAATTGGTGCTGCTCTTGCCTTTCCCACTTGGTAACTCTGATACTCATGACAATCTGACTTTTGGAATCAGACAGGACAAAAGTGATCCTCAAAACAAAAATTTCACTTTCTGCTTCCTGGACTGGCTTGATGTGGAAATAGACAACCACTGCACTTCTTATGCAAGACAAGGATGTGCATGGATGTGCTAGGAGAATTAGGACAGAAAAAGGGAAGGACCCTGGCAGTACTGGCTTGAGAAGCTTTAATTTTGTGATAATACTGCATCGTTAGGCACTTTGATTCAGGCCACCTAATTACAAGTTTAGTTTAAAAAAAAAAAAGCCCTTTTGTATGGTGTCCCTGAGATTAAACAAATAAAAAGATTCTGATGTGATTTCATGAGAATATAAGCTTTGACAAAGCATAGGATTTATCCTCCTGAAACCTTTGGGAATTTGTAGGTTAGTATCTAAAGCTGATCTCGCAGGTCTGGCACATGACGGCAGGGCAGAATAAGTCTTTCTTGTATAAATGGCAAAATTGTCAGAAAATGTCAATGGGTACATTAGAAAATATGTTGTGGACAAATGATTGGTTTTATGTAGTCTTGATCATTGTAACCAGGGATTGGGAATGTGCCACAGACATAAAGTCTGCCACTTGGCTGTCCGTTATCAGACCTGCATTGGGATAAAAAGCCCCATCCTTGGAGAGCCCCTAAGCCATTCTGCAGTGAAATCAAGCAATGGACACTGCTCCTGCCACCCGGCATCCATGGCCTGAGACCTTTTCCACAGAGCCCCTTATTTGCTGCCTTTCAGCTGAGATCTGACACCAGGCTAACCTTCTGGTTGAAAATGCTCACGTATTAAATGGAGTTGCCAATTTTTGCATTTGTAATGCTAGGCCTGTGAGGGCTCTAGCACAGATTAACGTCCATGAATTTTCCTGCAGGATAGATGTGCATTTATGATTCCATAAATAGCAAAGAAATGTTTATTCTCATGAAGATAGCAGTACTCTAGAAAATCTGGTGTCATCTATTATAGTATGGCTAATGCAGATTTTTAATTGACATAATTTCTCTGTGGTTTGAGCAAAGGAAAGAGGGAGGGAGAAAGTGCAGGATTACTGTTATCAGCATGTCCCAAGGCTGCTGCTTTTAAATTTAGGATTATAATTGTTATTTAACAGAATTATCCTTGACATACATGGCCTCAAGAAGAGGTCTGAAAGCAAGGGCAGAGCAGTGTTGTCAGCTGACAGCCTGAAGTAGTATCTTTGTAAAGGTCTGAAATTGTCACTTTTTGTCTAGAAGATGACCTCTGGCATTCCCAACACTGTTCTCTGCCTTGTGGAAGAGGGACAAAAAGTATGCAAAATCTTTCTATTATGCAAAATCAGGCTGCTTGTGGTGCTTCGTCTTTAAAGAAGACTCTTTCTGGGCAGGTGTTAAGGATGGTGGTTGGTTAAGGGAGGCGATGGACCTGCTGGAGTGGCAGTAGTTTGTCACAGGCCTGTAGAGCTGCATGTATTGTTCTCGCTGCATGTTTGGGGAGGGACAGGTGGGCTCCTGGCTGTGCACCTGGACCACCCTGGGAAAGGACAGTTTGGTCCTTGTGTCTGGTGGTGGTAGAGTATGAAGTGTTCTTGAGTCAACCAGCTACCCTGGCTCCTGACGTGGGTGCCCTCTGCTCTTAGCACAGTGCTGCTGTTCTGGGCTCCCCGAGGCTGTTTCCCTAAGGAAACAGAATTTGTGGGGCACCTCTTTTTATGCAAAGCATGCTTTTGTAGTGATGGGTTTTGTTGTAAGAGTTTTTGTCTGTTTGTGCAAAATGACATATGAAAGTAGCTAGATGCATTTATAGTAACAAAGAGATTATAATAACCTACCACAAATCTCCTTACCCACTTTATCTTCATTCTACTCTTATTAGCTGTATTGAGCTTGAACCAGCTAGTTTTATGCAAACGAGTCTCTGTCAGAACCTGAAAACTACTGTGAGCTTAATTTTGACCTTAAAAAATCCTGCTCTCGGAGAAAAAAGGTTCTTTAAAAATGTTACTTCCCTCAGTTTCAGAGGTACATGATTAAATAAAATCTTAATTCAATTGATGTGACACAATGAATTCCCTTCCTAAAAAAATTGAGTGTCTTAACCATAAACTTGCAGATAACAGTAGAAGTGGACAGTCATGAATTCCTACAGTAACCATCACATTGCCACCTGGTAAACAGTGCCACTAATTCTGTACTGAGTATTTCATAGTTATAGTGCATACAACAGGAATTTGGTTAAGAATTGAATTAAATGTGTTTAATACTGAGAATATTCTCAAGTAGGTATTTGCTGTGGCTTCTAGCTAAATCAACATTATAATCCTGCTTTCGTTTCCCTACAGATGATGAAGCATGCCTGGGATAATTATAAGCGTTACGCATGGGGATTAAATGAACTGAAACCCATATCTAAGCAAGGACATTCAAGCAATTTATTTGGTGAGTAGAGTGTATTTTTGTGCTTAGTGACGTTAGCATAAAACAGTAAATCAGCTGAAAAGCTTATAGGTGATAAACGTGTTTTCTTTCTGCTCTCTGTCATGCAGCATGATGTTTGCTTCTTTTGTTATGTATAAAAAGTAACAGTAAATGAAGGTTATGCTTTCTGTGACTTTATAGATTACTGTCTGAATGAGAATAAATGGAGCATGGCATTGCTGCATGATAAAGATGTAGGTTTTTTGCATTAAATGCTGCCCAATCTTAAACTTTTCCTGTGGAGTGGAACTCTTTGACACCGCATTCAATAAGCAGGGAACAAAAACTATAAGGAGGAGGGAGTGGAGAAATCCTGTACAAGGAGCAAACGATGCTCTCTACAGTCACAAAGGTAGCTGAAGCAGTCTGCTGTTTTCAGAAATCTATTTCCATTCCTTAAAAAAAACTTGTTAATCTAAATCAGTCAGAATCCCTTATCAGGCTTTCTCTTTCATTAATATAACCATTATTACCTTCTCTAAGTGTTATACAGGTGATGCTAAGTAAGACTCAAGTTGTTATCAGTATGAACAAATATGAGGCTGAAGTGTTCTAGTAGGAGAGACATGAAAATCACTGCAGAAATCCAGTTTAATGAGGCAAGACTTTTTCAATGTCCGAGTGGGACATACAACTGGATAAATAACTGGAGAGCAACAGCATTCTGAAGAAGAGTAAGAAAGCAGTCCTATGAACTGGCATCGTTAGTTTTGCAAAAAACTGAAAATTTAAACTGTTTGACATCAAATTTTGTATTTAAATAGCTTCTGTTTTCCAAACAGAAAGCTGAAAATTTAGCAAATTTCTAAACCGAGACAGAATCAATACATTATTTTGATTTTAACAGGAGCTAGCTTTGTTGAATGTTTCAAAAAGATAGTTTGAAGTGGAAACGTTTCCTGAAACGGCCTAAATAGAGCACTTATCAAATCTTCAACTATATTTGGAAATTGCTAAGAGGCAGCAGTTGTGATTTCAAGTATTATTTTGAAAATGCATCATCTACATTGATCTTGCTGCACTGATTGTCTACCTGAGATAACACAAAAAATGTTACCATGTAATTATTATCTATTTAGTTATTGGACTTCAGACCAGAACTGAGTGCTTGAAATGAGAGTAATCTGGGAGAACTTCAGGTTCAGTCATGCTTCTTTTTCCTTCTGCTTTCTTAAAAACTTGTGTAGCTTAATATACTTAAGGGACTCTTTAATGCAATCCTGTTTTCTTGGGGGACAACAAAATGGCTCAAATTTCCAAAAAATTGTAGTTTCATTTGGAGTCAGAAGTGGCATAAAAATTTCCAAGATATGAGTTCTTAATAGTATTCCATGGATTCACAGAAAAAGCTGTAGATGTGTTGACTTGTGAAATTCTTAAGCAGGATTTCTGTGGATGTTGTGTAAGTTTAAGTCACTGCAGGCACAATGCAGTGTGAAACAGCACAAGCGTTGAATTGGAAAATAAAATTGCATTTAAAGGAGTAAGAGCCAGAGTCAGTCTAAATGCAGATCACTTTCTCATCATGATCATCTATTACAAGATCTTATTGCTGAGGATTTTTCCTTAGAAATATCTTCATTCTAATTGATCTTGGTGGCAACTCAAAATAAGCATTAGCTCTCTTTCTGCTGAATTGCTTTACATAATACCAAAGAGGAGCATATCTGTAAGCATGTCTGCCTCATAAGTTACCCTTTCCTGAATCCGTAATTTCCTTTTGTTTTTTCGAAACAAAACTTTGTTTCTCTAAGTGTGCTTAGATGATTTGATCTAATCTGTACCTTCATGTTTGAATTCAATAAATGCCTTCTTTTTCATAAAACAATAAAAGTGAAAAGGGTGATTGGTTTCTATTTTTTTTCTCATTGTGAAAGAACAGACAAGTTTCCTTATATTCCTTGTTTCTGTTTCTTATTAAAAAAAAAAAAATTCAAATGGTTGACTACTTTTTAGGTAATTCTGAATTGAATTAGTTGAGAATAGGTTACCTTCAGCTCTGTGTCCTGTGAATTTCCTCACAACCTTCAGAAATCAAGACCTTCAGTTCACTGTCATCCATCATAACTATCTCCAGTTTGGCATGGTTGTCTTTTCTTCTTGCTACCAGATCTCAATTTTTCAAAAATACAACTTTTTGATTATCTTAGTAAGATATAGCATATATCATTAGCCATCTGTTTAATTTTAAACACCTCTCCTGTGAATTAATTGCTGCAGTGGTGTTGCTTTGCATGTGTTGAGAGTGCCTGTTATGGGATAGAGAATTTTAGTACCTCACTGTGAGGAACAGCAGATTCCAGTGCCATGTTAGTGCTTTATGTTGTATATATTACAGTACAGCTCTCCTGACACAGAAGGGTGGTTTTCAAATGCTACTGCTTCTAAGCTTATTTTTGAAAGTATAAATGCATTGCTCCTTTCTACAATGATAAGCCATCTTGTAGATAAGATTATAATGATGGTTGTGTCTTGAAGGCAAGTTGTAGTTGTCATGATGTGTTTCTCTGAAATACAAAAAAAAGATGGTTTTTGAGAGGTGTAATTGCACGTAGATGTACCATCGTGAATTTGGTAACTATGCTGTACTTAGCCCCATACTTAGGCTAGTAAAAGAGGAAAATGGCCAGCGGGATGTTGATGGGAGAAAGGATAGGGACGACTGGTGACTCTGATATGAGGGAAAGGAAAAGAACCCTACGTTATCACCTCATACAAATTAATAGTAGCAGAGCTATTTTGTAGCTGAGGACTTCTTGCTGAATTTGGAAATGACATTTTATTTATCTTAATCCCTGGCCATGAAAAACAACTTCTGAAAGCAAGGACCTGCCTTGATCTTGGTGGTATTCTGCAAGCAGTGTGTGTGGAAGGTGCTTTTGATAAGTTCTTTGCACTGGTCGAGTGTAGATATGTTCATGGTATGAGCAGAAGTTCCTTTGTCTTACACGTTCATACTAAAATAATATACCTTTAAAGAAACATTGAAACATATGTAAACTGAAACATTTCTCTTTGAAGCCAAAGCCACATACATGCATCTAACCATTGCAATGTCTTTCAGCACACCCATTACTGTTTTGATTTCCTTTTTATTTGTCATATTAGCTTTTACCATGTTGTTACAACTATTTGAAAAGACAGAAACAAAGAGTCATTAGTTGTTGTCTCTGTGGCATTCTTATTAGTTTAATTTCCTGAAGTGTACGACTATTTTTAGATTAATCAAATAAATTGGAATAGCTTAGCACCTGTTACATCATACCTGTGTATCAACAAAACAGGATATATCTCCTGTGCTGGTATGACTTCTGCAGTGAGTACTTAATCATCCTCCGAATATACCCAGTAGAAAGTAGGCCCTGAGTAAGTGCTGTTAATTTTTAATACTTTAACTTTTAAAGTTTCAGGTTACTGTGAACAATGTTTGCTAAAGTAGAGATTTATTAATCTAAGTTCCTAGTGTGAAAGTGGCAAAATCACAGTTTTGCCAATTTTTTCACAGTACTCTACCACCAGCCTCCCAACCCAGGAGCTATTTCTTTCCAAGTCTTCTGTACTAATTTTAAAACTAATGAGTGTTGCTTGCACTAGCAAAGAGCTCTTTCTAGAATTGTTTTCTGCATTGAAGTCACTGTTACTAAAGGGGTTTTTTAATTATCTATAACTGTGTTTCATGGCAGTATTGCCAGTTTAATAATATTGTAACTTCTGGGCATAGTATAATTAGTCTCTGCAAGTGGAAAAGGACCTTTTCTGGAAGGGAAAAGGGAGGCATTTAATAAATACAATCTGCAAAGCCAAAGTACTATAATTTAGTAAGATCCTGCTCCTCCCACTTTGAACTGTGTTTTTGTAGTTTCTTTTATGGAGCATTGAGGTGTATGAAGATTTATAAAGCCTGCCAAAATTTATATTCAAAACTGTCTTGCAGTGCATAACTGTGTATTTTTTAACTATGAGTTTATTAATATAGCTCTAGACAATTAATTGTGTATGTATTTAAACAGTATATTAATTTAAATTGAAAGGCGTCAACATCATCTCTCTGCCCCAGTCTTCTTTCTCTTTAATGTTCCTAGTGGATTCCTTGAAATTTTGCATTTTTGTATATGGTCTTAATTTTGGAAGTAAGCCTGCCACCTCTCTCAACAAAGTTAATAGAAACTTGTGTAAAGGATAACATTAGCAGATATGTGGATGAATGACTCAAGACAGCATTTGTGAGAGGAGATCATGTTGCACAACAAAGACAAGTTTGTTGTCTTTTTAGATTTCCAAAAGGCATTTTTCAGGCTTACTAGTACCCTCTTACAGGGGCCCATTGCTGCTGAGACCACACTCTCAAATTGCTTATTACAGCACTAAAAAATCAAATGACCAGAGTGAAGTTTGGCAGCACAAATAAGCTACTTGGGGTAGCTTTGACAATGGCAAACTGCAAGCAGTTCCACAAACCCAGAAGGATTTCCCAACAGATGATAGCTGCACTTAGAAATAGCAAATGAGAACTAACATTCCTAATTTAAACTGGCACTGAGTGAAATGGGAGATATAGTTCTAAGTTAATACATGGAACTGGCAGACTTGAACTCATAGTAAGTGGTAAAGGTCGAAAACTTTCCAGAGCAATATACGAAGGTCCATAAAAAGTGGCATAGATGGGATGAACAAGGATTTATTTTTCCTTGTGGGGAATGATACCCTTTGTAAGGGGTGGAGATACCAAATCACTGGGCAGCATGTTCAAACAAAAGAAGGTAGTTCATAACAAAACACGTAGCTGAGCTGCATGGGTGCCAGGACTGTGGTAGATGCCAAAGGCTTCCACAGAAAACAGATTAGCAATGAAAGAAAAATTAATCGAGCTCTATCAAATACAAAGACATTAGAGCTGGCTCTAAAACCGAGAGACATATGAAATACTAGAGATTAGAAGATTATTCTAGAAATATCACAGTATTGTTTCATGTTACACATTGAAAGATAGATCTGTTAAAAAATGAATGTATTGTTTCTTTTCCCACTCTTACAAGCTGGTAATAGTCACTGAAATTAAAAATGTTAGTGTTGCTGAGGGTTTGCCAGTACTTGAGTAAGAGTTTCATGTTTTGGCATACACACTTTAATAATTAATCACTCTTGACACTTTAAATTGCTAATGATATTGGATAGGAACTTTTTCAGTGAACTTTAAATAAAGGAAAACACTGTTTTAAGATCTGAGTCAGCTTTTGAAGCAATGCTTCAAGAAACCTACATCTCAAAACGAAATGTTGCTTTAGTCAAACCTATATGTATTCTTGAATACGATGAGAATAATGTGGTTCAGATTTGGTAATGTACAGTGTAATGTGCATACAGAGCGGAAAAAGAATTAGATGCTTGCTTGATTTTTTAATTTTGTGTGTTTAATGTTACAAAGTATCTGGTCTTACTCCCTGTGTTAAGAAAATCTAAAGTGTTCTTACTGGCCAGATAAAGAAAAGAAATTGTGATAGCTAATTTCTGAGGTTTTGACTGGAATTTTGAGTCTGAAATGACAAACCGGAAAGAGATTGTATAGTATACATCTGCTTTAACCAAGTTTTTCCGCCTTAGAAAAACTGGAAGGTGACAAAACAAGTTTGCCTCACTGGCTGAAAATAGTGAAGAGTCTAAGAGTAGGGTGGGGCTGAGTGCAATTCAAGTACAGCTATGTATAAAATTTCTTTTTTCACAGAAGTACAAAATAACCCTAAAGAGTGGTGGTTCTGACAGTGACAGAGGAAACTTCTTTGAACATTTGAACTTAATTTGAAGGTTGTCCATTATTTTTTGTATGTGCTTGTATTTCTGTCACACTAAAAAAATAACAAATATAAGTGTCCTATATTAATTTTCATACTTAATATCAGAAATACAAAAATGTAGCTGGTTTTCTGGAAGAAAAACCAACATTCTACTTGTCTTTTCTAGTTGCTTTCAACAATTATGCAAGAATAAGAACTCCTAGCTTATGATACTTGTTGGAAGGTGAACTGTTGTAGGTCAGGGAGCTGAGGTATAGCATGACCTGAGGCCACTTTCCTTATCTTCCATTTTTGTGATACATTTTGCCACAGTTTCCTTCCATTCAGAATATGACACACTGTCAGCAAAAGAAAAACAGTAGAACTCAAGAATAGTAAGGGGCCTGGCTTCCATCCTCATATAGACAATGCATTAGAACATGTCTGAAACTTTCCTCCATGTCATGTTCTGTATGATATCCTTGCAGATCACAAATCTTCATCTGTTTCACACATATGTATGCATTTATATATATCCATGTATAAATATCTCTCAAAATTTATTTACTGAAGAGGAATGTGCATATTCTGGAGAATCAAATATGGTATACAAGGGATCGAGGAAAGTTGTAAACAAACTATTAAGTGCACACAATATGCATTGATTCTGACATCCTGGCACTAGTCCATTTTGGCTTCTTTTGGCCAAGGTGTAAGCCATGTCTAAAAGCCTGGGCTAGACAAATAAAGACTTATTTTTGGCACACTCTCCAAAGTGTTTGGCCATAAGCCAGTTGTGGTTCTTAAACCATATGGCCACATAAGCTGAGTCACAGAGCTGTGCTAATAAGGTTGTCATTCACATCCACAGCAGTTCTCCCTGCAGTGACACACTGGAAACTCATACAAAGTTATTTGTCCTCTGATCCCTTTTTTCATTCTGCTCTTCCTGCCCACCTCTGAGATGCTACTCCATTCTTGTAGTGGGTTGACCCTGGCTGGACAGCGGTGCTCTCTAAAGCTGCTCTCTCCCTCTCCTCTGCAACTGGACAGAGGAGAGGGGAAAAAAACCAACAAAGGATTCACAAGTTGAGATGAGATCTGTGAGAGGTCACTTACTGACCATCATCATGTGCAAAACACACTCAAAGTGGGTAAGTTAATTCAATTTTTTACTGACAGGAGCAGAGCAAAAGAGTGAGAAGTAAAATAATTGTAAAAACGCCTTTCCCCCATTCCTTTTTCCTTCCAAGTTCTACCTCCTCCCCTGCAGCAGTTCAGGGAGACAGGGAATAGGGGTTATGGTCAGTTGTTGTTTCTGCTGCTGCTCAGAGAGAAGCGTCCTTCTCCTGCTCCCTGTGGGGTCTCTCTCATGGGAAACAGTCCTTCACAAACTTCTCCAACATGAGTCCATCCCATGGTCAACAGTTCTTCACAAACTGCTGTCCCATGATTTATTTCTTCATGGGGTGTAATCCTTCATGAACAAGCTGCTCCGGCATCAATCTCCCACAGGGCCACAAGTCCTAGCATGGAAAATCTGCTCTAGCGTGCGCTCCTCTGTCCATAGGCTGCAGGTCCCTGCCAGGACTATGCTCCAACATGGGCCTCCCATGGGGTCACAGCATCCTTCAGGCATCTACCTGCTCCGATGTGAGATCCGTCATGGGCTACAGATGGATCTCTGCACACTGATGGTCCTCCATGGGCTGCAGGGACACAGCTGCTTCACCATGGTCTGCACCATGGGCTGCAGGGGAACCTCAACTCTGGCACCTGGAGTACCTCCTGCCCCTCTTTCTACACTGACCTTAGTGTCTGCATTTTCGTTCACGTGTCCTCACTCCGCTCTTCCCTTGCTTCAGTTTCCATCTGTGCAATAGCTTTCTTTCCAATCTTAAATATGTTATCATGAAGGCGTTGCTATCAGTCCTAATTGGCTCATCCTTGGCCTTAGGAAGCCCATCCTGGAGCCAGTTGGCATTGGCTCCACCAGACATAGGGGAAGCTTCCAGCAGCTTCTAACAGAAGCCACCCTTGTAGTGCCCCTTCCCCCATTACCAAAAACCTGGCCAGATAAACCCTATACAATTCTCTCATTTAATCTTTTTGTATTTGCATGCACATACTTGGGAATTGTTAGGTATTAAAAAGCATTCTATTCAAATGGACCAACTCTGCATTGTCCAGAGGAGATCTAGACTGCCTAGTGCTTTGTACCACACTATTCTGAAATCTTGTTAGAAATATGTTCTTTTTGTTTTCTTCCAGATTGTTGCTTAAGATTTTAAGTGTTAAACTGAAAAGGAATCTCAGTAGATGCTTCTAGATAGACCACTGGAGGTTTCGTTTTGACTGATTTCTTTTGCGTTCTCTTCCGTTAACTAGATTGTAGGTTATTTTGTGTTCTCTATTAGTCACACACACAGAGCAAATGATGTTGTTAGTAAAGAGGAGAAAGAAAAGCAAAGGTTTAACAAAGGAAGTGAAATGGAGAATATATGAGTACTTGGTCTGGAGGTTTTGGTAGACACTAATAATGTTTCACTTTGCTAAGCTTGTACATCTGGTTATCTCTTTTATCATCTAAATTACTCACTTTGAGCTTACGTTTTATGACTTTCAAGTTCATTTTCTCTACCTTGAGTATACTTTTTAATATTATCTGCAAGATATCTGTATTCTACCTGAGGTGTATGAATTTGCTCCAGGTATTGTTTGTGATACCTTCCTTCTGCCTGGGGCAACTACCATGGTGATTGAAACTTTGCTGGCACTTTCTGTAATGCAGTGCTCACTTTCAGTCAAATGTATAGCAGTACTGTAGGTGTATAGCAAAACAGCCCTCTTGTCCAAATATTCTGTGTCATGTGAGTGTACTGTAATTGCCCAGCAATAATCTTTGCCTCTTGTAGACCATGACTGCTGTGTAATTCCTTGGCAATGTAGTATAGAAACTAACAAGAATGATAACTATATTTAATAATTTATGGGCTGTACTTTGAGAAGCATCACTTATATAGGCTTTTGAAATATTAAATCTTATTGTATAATAAGAAATGTTCATTTAACATCTTTTCATTCCTTCCCCCCTCACCAGTTTGGCTGACTGGTTATTAATGAACTGTTTGGGCTCAGAATTTACATAATACTCTTAAGTTTAGATTATCCTGGTGACTGATTTAGCATAAACTGTGAACGTTCACAAGTCATAATTCTGGCCTCTAAACTGACACGTTAAAAATTCGTTCTGTGTTCTTTTGTCTTTTATCAAGAAGTACAAGATACTTTGAAGTACAGCTGTTTGAGACAAACTTGACTAATTTTCACATTGTCTTTTTCTGTTTTCTGAAGCCTTGAGAATAATAGCAAAAGTTATTTCAAATAAAGTAAGATCTACTTGAGATTCTAGCATTTTCTTCTCTCTGTCTACAAGGAGAGGTCCATGGTCTCAGCAGGCCATATAGATCAGATTCAGGGGGAAAAAAATCATAGTAAGTGGGTAAGTCCAAGGCGGTTTCTCCTTATTTTCTCCTCTTATTCTTCTGATTTAGTAGTGAGTTGCAGCTCAAGTACTAATCCTTTAAAATTGAAAGCTCAACTGTTTACTAGTGGTGTTAGCTGTATTACAAGAGGATTAACACAATGAATGTCATTGCACGGTGCACGTATTGCAATCCACTCAAGCAAGTCAGGTTATAGATGATTTTTCTGTAAGTAGAGCTCCGAAGTAAAAGTTCACTAGGAGTTGCTTTTGTTGTCT
Source organism: Sclerurus mexicanus (assembly GCA_013396755.1). Lineage (NCBI taxonomy): Eukaryota > Metazoa > Chordata > Aves > Passeriformes > Furnariidae > Sclerurus > Sclerurus mexicanus. Next base: position 2,497,069 of record VWZF01005177.1, on the reverse strand, counting down.
GGAGTTACTAAACATCTCCAGTGCTTTTGCAGTAGTGTTCTGGAGCAGATGTCCTCCAGCAGTTTTTCACAGTCGCTCTCACTTTCTCATGAACTCAGGAAAAATACAAGTTGCATAGCCAAGTTTATAAGGAATGCTTTTCCCTTAATAAGAGAGAAGGGCAGCCAAGCTCCAAATAAATTCTGGGAAGATACAATGTTATTCTTACCAAAGTATGCTGGAGGTTTATTACTGGAATATCTGGGGGGAAACATATAGATTACTTCCTTCAAAGTAGGAAAGTGACATTCAATAAAGGGTGGTATAAGCAGTTGCTAAAATAGAGAAAGCATCTGATTCTCTTAAATGTACCAAGCGACTGTTACGATAATCTCAAGTATTATTTTGTTTAGTATGGTAGAAGTGGAAAATTATTTTCTACCTGAAAGCTTAAATTAAGAAAGCAACGTCAATTCTGCTATATGGAGCTCTCCAATCACCTTGCTGTTTCATGTGGAAGCAGAAACCTGTGATGGCAGTAAACAAAAATTCACTGAAATAGAAGATTACTTTCTTAAATATGAAAAATTGAATTCTGATTTTTGATAAGTTTGCAAAATTAAGTTTACTTTTTCATCTAGTGCTTTAGAGAAGAAGATGATAGTCAAATTCGTTAAAGTTAATTGTAGCTACTCTTTTGTTATTCTCCCTGTACAATCAATGCCTGGGTAAGTACTCAGATATTCCCCTGACTCAGCCCTGCTGAAGGAGAGAGGGATTGGACCTAATGACTTTCTCTGTTGCTTATAACCTAAATTATTTTTTAAGTTTAAATGTTTACTTTTGTACCAGAGCCTTCTCTAAAGTATATCTTAACAGGGGTTTCCATTCATAATGAAGGCTCTGGAAGCTAATTTCATAAATGTAAATTTTAGTAGAGTGGTTGAAATTGAATTTTTGACATTATTCAGTAAATTGGAATTGAAATTCTTCCTAGACAAAAGTGTTGATTTGAAATGATCATAATAAATTTGAAAGAAGTAGTGGGAAAGTAGTTTGAGTGTATTTTCTCCTCCACCTTCCACATTAATCTTTCAGTTCAGGATCATGAACATTGAATCCATCCCAAAGCAAACATACAGATGATATTTCATCTTGCGATGTTAGGTGAAGGATAGCTCTTGACCATCTCCATAACAGAGGTAGAAGGATGCCACTTACTCAAACCACCTGAACTTGCTCTATAAACCAGTGTCTTGCAGTCTCTCCTCAGCTGAGAAATCCATGTGTGCAAGTTTGCCCGTTGCCTCCCCCAGTGCTGTCTTGTGGAAGTTACGTGGTGGGGCATGGTATCAGAAAAATTGTTTTTCAAAGAGAATACTTCTTAAAGGGCTTTCTCAACTGAAATGTGATCAGTACTTACCAGCTTCTTAAAGCTTTATGTATATTATTCAGTATAAAAACAAAAAATGCAACTGATCTTTTTTTTTCACTCCAAACTGGAAAAAACCAGTAATTTCTTCATTATTGAGATTTATTAAGTTTTTAAATTAATTTTATTTTACATTTGTTTCATCTGTGTTTAAAAATACAGAATTATGACTGAAAATGGAGTGCCTCAGAACTGCTCCTCAAAACTTCATTAGTAGAAGAAATACTTAAATATTATGATGTTGTGCTGAGGCATGGGAATCAAAGTTAGGGCTATGAATTTCTAGTTACCACTTGAATGCATATATACCCAATTTTTAATTGGATTAATTGAAATTGGAGTTAATTTAAATTAATTAGATCTAACTGAAAAATCTTCTGTTGGAAAGTAAATCACTGGCTCTTCATGTATTTCAGGTAACATACAAGGAGCAACAATAGTGGATGCCCTTGATACACTATACATCATGGAAATGAAAGAGGAATTTAAGGAAGCCAAGGAGTGGGTTGAAAAAAACTTGGATTTCAATGTGGTAAGTAGTGTTGCTGGTGAACATTTAATGCTCTATTTAGTCTCCAGGGCCAGTTGAGGACTGGGTTCTAATATTACAAGTGTGATGCAAGGCTACAGAATTTAGATCATCGATTGATAAAACGAGGCAAGAAGCCAGAAAATAAGAAACTTATCGTTTTGCTTATATGTTCTTTTTCAATCTAAATGATTTAGATAGATGGAAGGCAACAAGCAGGACTGAAGGAAGGAAAAAGGAAGTAGAGTATTTACCATTGTAAACAACAGCATTTCCAGTTTTTTTGGATAGAGGAATCCAGACACTTCCAGCATTAATTTTTTTGTTATGTAAACACTGATCATTTTGACTTTGTGAAATCTTCCCCAAATTTGACTTGTGTTTAGAGAAAGCTGCACACCATACTCACTACTTAGATTCCTTTGTCTGTTCCAGTAAAGTTGAATCCCATGAGTTAGGCTGAACAGTTGGCACAACTGAATGCTTTAGTCTTCTAAAGCACCAGGTCTTCACAACTGCATGTACAAATCACGCTGTTAATTGGGAAATATGCAGCTGAGAGCAAAAAAGCCTTTATTCTAGAAAGGCCCTGAACAGACAAGAACCTTGAAAAACATCAATTAAGTTTAGAAGTCCTGGATTTGGTATTTTTTTCATTTGCTTTTTTTTTTTTCTTTTGTGGGCCAGAGGATTTATTGTAATTGCTGGATGTAGAGAGCTGATGGAGTACCTATGTTGATCAGTGTAGTAAAGTAGGAAAACATTGTAGGCACAGTACACAGAGCACTTAAAGGCTCTTGCAGTTGATTTGTGTAATGTTAGAAACACTTTCTGAAAACAAAGTACTCTTTCTAATAAGTTATGCAAAAGTCAGGATTAATTAGCTTCTCTTACATGCTTCAGAATTAATTATCATTTTAAGAAGGAGTTAATACGAGTGTGTATTACATAGTTTATATAAGCAGTGATTTAGTATGCATTTGTATTTACATTTATAATGTAAATACAGGATGTTAAACAGTGCTTCTGAGTAGTGTCAGGAGCCTGAATGGTGCTAACTTTGTGCATAAGTTTTAGCTTTTTTTCTAAAGGAATTCTAGCAATACTAAATTCCTGTCTTATTAGTTTGGCATTATTAAGATGTTTAAAAATTTAAGAACAAAACAACACAGAAAATGGCAAAATCCATTTTAAAGGATGAACTGAGGTCTGCTTGGAGAAATATAAATTCTTGTAGAGTGATTTACATTATTAACAGGGAAATCTTTGGGGGTACATAGATCTTGCTATATGTCATACTAGAACCTTCTAGATGGTATTGCATACAATTTCAGCTCCTCTTGTTAATGCAGTTTTTTCTCAGTAATGCTTATAAGCTATGAAGTCTTTCAAAATGTTTGAAATTTTGTATTGCATTAGTCGGTCAATGCAGCAGTTGAGCAGATTTACCAGAGCTACTTTATAGATAATACTGATATGCATCAGTAACAGTGTCTTGTTCCTGATATTCCTGTAAATAGCTGTCTTGAGTTTGACACCTCACAAAATTATTCTCATAATATTTCCTAATCATATAAAATTGAATTTTACATTGGCATCAGCAGCAAGTAGGTTAATTTCCCCAAAATGGAAAAAGGAGGTGAAAATAAATAACTGCAACACCAACTTTATTAAAGGATGTCCATTTGTTTAATGGCTGGACTGTTGAAAGCTACTCAAGTTGCACTCTTCTTTAGTTTTTCCACTTTAAACATAAGTTCTAGTTTTAAATGCTTTTGTATCTTATATTTTAAGGAACAGGAGAGCCCTCTGTTTTGTGTTTAAACATTAATCCTGTATCAGGTATTACTTGACATTTTCTGCATTAGTGTTCTGTACGCTCTTACATGCTCCTGTTTTAGAAACTTCTGTCTCATGAAAGTGATTTGTTTTTAATAACTGAGACACTGACATATTCTTAGGGGTTATTTTTTTGTGAGTAGTATAAACTTGTGTTTAATGTTTCTGGTCATTTCCTGGACAGTGGCTGCTTAATCAGGTTTTGGGAAGGCGTATTTGGCCTTTATTTGCATAAATGGAATTAGATTTTCTCTCCATTTATTCTTAGAACTATGTATTTTAAATGTTAAATTTTCTTTAAGGTGTTCCTTATAAAAATAGCTGTGACTGTAGTCTGTGGCAGAATCTTTTATTTATGTTCTGTGTCAATGCAGCTGGAAAAAGGAAAACTCTAGAAGATACTCGTTGTACATGTTGAATTATTTGACCAGCACACCGATCATTCTCATCACTTGATCATAAAATTTCCTGATGTTGCTTTGTAAAGTAGGCACTAGTTTATCCACATAAAAGGATTTGTGGAATAAAAATGAGTTAATGGAAAATGGCATCATCTCTGTGTTAGATTTCAGTTCCGCAATTCAATGAATTGGATGTCAGGGTTACTCTTGTTTACCTTTGGTAAAGTAGGTTTTGATCTTAGAGGAAAATTCTAGATGGCACCTTTCTCAGCAAACTCGTACGTTTTAGTAAGCTTGTGAGTGGATGTGTTTGGAAGATCCTCTTTTGGAGTATAACATGCTTAGGCTATTTTTATTATAGCTATAGGTGGTAGCCCTGCGATTTTATAACTGAGATATCCACCTTCCAATGCTTGGAGCTGTTTTTCTGTTAAAACTACTAAAATTTTTTGTATTTGACACCTTGCTGAAGTTTCAGCCAAACTGAGCAGTTCCTTCAGGCATTAAGTTGCATTTTCTGATTCTGTCAGTATTTTAAGAGATTTAGACATACTCGTGCCTTTGCAAGGAGTTGGCATTTACAGTGGCTAAATCCATGGTCTTTGCACCATAGATGTGTTCTGTTTTCTGTTAAATCACTTCATCTCCCTGGGGGATTTATCTTTGCTCTTCGAATTAGTATAGCTGAGGATTTGGTCTGACCTCCCCACATGTGCTGCTGCCCACACGCCCTTTTGCAGGGCTTACGCACTGCCTCGGGCTGCACCGGGCTGGGTTGTATATCAGCATGTTACAACAAAGGAAAAAGGAGCCAGTCTTTCATGGGATCTCTAGGGAGCTTGGCTGTTTCCTAGCTGCAGCTATGCACTGCTGCGTGCTTCTCTGCCCTTATTTTTTATTATTTGCTTCAGAACCTGCCCACACACACAGAGTATTCATAGCTTTCTGAGTGAGTTTTTGTACCACCACCCAACTTGTGCTTCACACTCGGGAGGAAAAAGCAATCAGTCTCTGCAACACAAGGGCTCAACCACACTGAATCTGTGCTTGGGAAGAGAGATAGAAAGAGGCATCTTGATGAGGCAAATGAAGGGATCAGGTGTCAGGAGTTAAGTATTGGAATTGATGATGCTTCACTTCTACAGCCAGATCTTTAGGATGAGTGACTAAGTGATCCGTACCCGTCTTCTTCAGCCCTGCTAAACTCCTTCCCTGGAAAAGGATAGTCTTGCCCATACCACATACTGGGCGCAGTCCTTGGCCTACCTGGTGTCCTAAAGCATATCTGGGCACTGGCTATAACAACAGAGGCCCACACTGGACCAAAAGGTGCTAACAGTCAAATGGTACATGGGACAGGGCTTGAATTAATGCGCTGACCCACTGATCAGCTGTCTGATGTAAGTGTAGCCAGACAGGATTGGAATGGGGAAAGTGTGAAGAGCATTTCATTATTTGCTATCAAAGATAGATACTAGTAAGTTGAGGAACTGTATAAAGAGAAGGGAGTGAAATAAGAAGATGAGGATACCTTCAATCTTGTGTCCTGCCAATGCTCTTAAGGAAAGCTGTTTACAGAGGTCGGTCACTGTATCTGATTTTATAAGTCACTTTGAAGCTTGAAGGCTAGCTTAACAGTTCTGATTTTCATCTTTGTGCTTAGCTCTGCAAATCTGAGTATCTTTTAAAGAAATTTTGTCAGCAGCTTCATGCAATGTGGAAGTTTTGTGAGTGATAGGTCTACTATTTTGGGAACTGGAAAAGAACTGGAAAAAATACAGAAACTTGAAGTTACATTTTTTTCTCTATGGTCAAGTATAGGTTAACATACCCCTTTTCCAAGATCCCAGAGTAGCAAATATTATTTTCATCTAATTATTAATGCTTCCGGCATTTATTGTTGGCTCAAATCTATCAGTGATGTGGCAGTCAGTATCAGGATAGACTTTTAGAACCCACTTTGCTTGTTTCAAAATTCAACATTTACAAATCTAAATCATACTACTCTCAAACTGTAGGTATTATGATTGACTTGTAATTACATTTAACAGTCCACAATCTAATGTTCTGACTTGGAGGTAGATTTTTTTTGGCACTTTATTCATAGTGGTTTTTTTCTCCTCAAGTGAGAAAATCAGAATGTTTCCTGATACAACAATTTGGAACAGAATAGCTTTCCTATTTTGAAAAAAAAAAAAAATTGTGTGGGAGGTGTGAGTAAGTGAACTTCAAGTACATGTATAATGGGTCTTTGAGGTATCTTAGGAAAGCCAACAGCTGAAAATGGTTCTTTAGGTTTTGGGACTATTTGATTACTAGTTTGCTGCATAACTTGTTAATACACTCTAAATGACAGATTTCAAAGTGACTTGATTTTTTTTTTTTCTAATTCTATGTAAGAACTTATTTTGATGGGCTAAAAGGAGATCCTGCAAATTTATTACTAAATACAGTTCTTTTGCTGCTAGAGTTTGTTAGTGCCTTTGATACCACTTTATTTTTGTGCCTGTTGACGATCTTGCAGTTTGCCATGCAGGGACTTCAGCAAGGTTAAATACCATGTTATAATAGCCAGACTTTGACACTTGCAATAAAAAGGTTGCTAAAATTGTTTCCCATGTCTTTGGGAAATGAATATTTTAGCAAACTGCCAGTAAATTTCATTTGTGGAGTATGAATGAAATTTTTTTTCCCACAATTGCAAGTAATTAAAATCTTGTTTAATTACAGTAGCTGAAAGTGAGCTATTGTAGTACTCTCCATGGCTCTATCATACTTCTTGTACTGCTTGAAAATGCTAAGATTTTTTGCTGTTCCCAACCTTTGCGCTTCGAAAGGGAATATTATTATTTAATAGTAATAATAATTACAAGTTCATCTCATTTCACAGGAAATGTGGGCCCTTTGTGTCCACTTTTTAGTCTAGAATTATATACATTATTCAGCATTGTTCAGTGTAATGTCCCTGGTGTTCTCTTGCACAGCTTGTTAAACTGCAGGATATGGGCTGCTTGCCATGGTACAGTATGGTGTGTGTGCATGGGACGAGTCACTATATTCCTTGTGTGCAGGAGCAATAGGTTGAAATGCAGGTGAGGTGACTGAAGTTCTTTGCACTCTAGGTGGTACAAGAAGAGGAGAACTGAAGGAAAGAAAGTTTTGGAAAGAATCTCTGCAATAAAAGAGTGGGAGAAATTATTTGCTAAGATTTGTGGCATTATTTTTTTATTATCTCTAGCAAAACTAAGACAGTAAAATCTTTATCAAATATAAAGTAAGGTGACCTGATTATTTGGGATACATTAATCTGTGTAAAGAGCACACAGTATTTTTTCCAATTGAATTATAAATGGCAAAACAAGCAACCAGTGCTGGTGAGTGCCAGGTGGAAGTTCATATCGGATAAACAAAATTGAGTTGTATTTCAAATGTATTCGTAAATGACAGTGACTTCCTGTGAGAAAATATAGATGGAAATTGTTTTGGTCTTGGTCTATGGATTGTGGAGAGGAAGACTTTCAGGAAAGAGATGCATTAAGGAAATTATCCAGAAAGATACGAATACAGGTATTTGGGAAGCTGAAGGAGTCCAGTAGGCAAAGGGCTTCCGGAGAGCTCAGCTGACAGTAGTTTGTTGTCTGAACAGTGCTTTTGGTATTAAATTCAATCACAGGTGGTTGAAGCTTCAGTAGTTTATCAGCTGTAGACTTAATTCTCCAGTTTATGGAAGGGTGATGAAAGTAAAGTGGTGTGATGCAGCTGGGATCAGATTGGCCATGTTGTAGGTTTGCAAATAAAATAGAAATGCAGAATAACACAAGTTAGCTGATGTTCTTGGCACTTTATTTCTCTCCGCCACCACTACCCCCATCTCATTATATTTATTGCTTTTTGAAGCTAGGATTTCCTAAGATATTGTTACCCTCCCTTTCTTTAAAAGGAATTATTTTAATAGCTTGGCTAGTTAAATCTGTAACATTCTCCAGCTTCTTGAGTGTTTCTGAGCTATGGTTCTTCTTTTGTTTAAAAACCTTCTCTTATTTTAGCATTTCCCCTTGTCAGGACAAAGTGTAAGCTTCCAAATATCAGAGCAAGCTGATGTTGCATAGAAAAGTAAGATAGATCTTCACACAGTTATGTACTCATGAAGGTGTTTCAGATACTCATATATATAGCACATGACCATGCAGTCTGATTGGGTTACTAATGAAAAGATCATAAAATTACAAATTGTATCTATGCAGTTGGCCTGTGCCATCTTATACACTTGGAATCTTTAAAAAAGTCATGTTGAAATGAGCATGCCCAGTCACTTCTCCTTACAAAGTTTCCTTTAGATATAATGGAATTAATTCAGCCACTTGTCAGACCTGCTATGTAATGATACGATGACAGTTTGAAAGAGAAGGCTAAATTTGAAAGAAAAAAGTAAAATAATTCCTGCATCTGCAGGCAGTAGAAATTTTGGGAAGTTCAGATGAAAGTTTTCCTGTTACATTTTGGCACTGTTAAATGGATCATAAGGTATTTATGTACAGCTGCATTTGAGAGCAAAATAAAAAATAGTATTGCTTACTTAGGGTTTGACTGCTGAGTTGAAATATATGAACCTATTTGTGCAAGCTGTATATGGATGATTAAAAATATGAAAAGAGGGTGATGATCAGAGTGTGGAGCCTTCGATTTGTCATACAAAAAATTTTGAAAAAGCAAACCAGAAAGAACAGTAAAGTTGCTGTAGCAGAAATCTGCTACTCTGGGGGCACGTTCACTTCTCTTAACAGACTGTTTCTTCATATGAGCTTTCCATGTAGAAATGAATGTATTTTTGACATGAAATTATGAAACTTTAAATGTTTTGAAAACGGCTCTAATTTCTGTGCTGAAATACTACTAACCTGGTATAATGAGTTCAAGAATGACGATCATATATAGTTATTAAGCATACATCTTGCAAATCCACCATTAATGAAATGTCTGCATCTGCTTCAGGGGCTTGTATAAAGATTTTAGTAAGAGACAGGAATTTCAAACAAAGATTCAGAGGTGTGTTCGAGTGACAAATTGGAAATCTGATAACATTAAAACAATGGTTACCTTCAAGAAATATCCTGAAATATCACCCCTTCAACAAACCTTCAAGATTCCAGCGCAATTAATCTTTGTGGCGCAACAGTAAAACCTTCATTCACAATACTTCCAAGTGGTCTTTTTGGCTGTAACTGATTTCCAGATAAAGATGTTAGTGCATATGTACTGAGCTTTACTTAAAGGGCCTCTGCCTTCCTTGAAAGATAGCAATGATTTTGTCAATTAAGTGGTCATATTAAATCCAGAAAGGCAAAATGTAAGGTTCTGGAGACAAAATATTCAAGTAATACATCACTCAATTTACTTCGAGCAATTGAAAATCAAAATGTAATTTAATTCAGTCCTCAAAGGAAACACAAGTGTCTGGGGTATCTGATTAACTCATTTCGTTGTCTAATACCTATTTACAGCTTCAACTTTTCCACACCAAGGAAAAGTTCTTGATGTGTGCTGAGGCTTAGGAGTAAAATGGAAACAACCTGAACTTCTGAAGAAGGTTCTCATATAAAATACTATCCATAGGAGTTTCAGCTAGCTCAAACTCTGGGGAAGAGAAGCTGCCCCTGTCACTTGTTTGGTCATCCTTTCTTCAATCAGATCAGGTCAGATCAACCTTTCTTAAGTCAGATCAATTCTCTACCATCTGTCTTAGGTGTTGGATTTATTTAAGGTAGACTTCTGTATTTAAAGTGCATGTCCTGTATGGTTCTTACACAAGTAGCCGACTTAGCAGGTGAACAGGTGTATTGTCTAGTTCAGATTTCTAGAGGATTTAAATGTTTTTGTATCCACCTCCCCAGGCTTAACATGTATCCTGTTATAATAAAAAGGCACACACAGAAATGTTAAAGTTGAAGAGTACCTGTTTCCAGTTACTTCCTTTCCCTTCTTGCTGAAGTCAGCAGGACAATGACTGAACATTTGCAAGCAGAAATACTAGGTTTTGCAAAACAGAGATTTTGGAAACAGAAATTTGTCTGCTTTTTTTCCTTTGTACTTCCTTCCAGAAAGAGCAAGAGTAGACCAGTATTGGGAGAGCAGTGACAGAGGAGAAATTGCAGAGTTTTAGTACGCTTAAAATAAACTTGAACAAAATGTTATGTTCTGAACACTGCAAGACAGCAAGATAGCTTTTTCAGTTTGCAGTCTTAACACATGATGCCAGTCTGAGTTTTCAATAGGCAGATGTATGTGATGGCTTTACTTTGTCTGTGAATGAAATTATATCCTCAGTTTTCAGAGGGAGATGTGCAGAATAGATTTTAGAGAAGAAAAGTTAAACGTCTGAGTGTAAACCAGCTAGTATTGTAGCAAGTCTGTGTGTTTTGAAGTCTATACCTTTACAACTTATGAAACACTGAGCAACTCTGCAATGTGTCTAGATACCTTTTCTTAGTCAGAGCACATTGCAAACTGAAAAGCATAAAGTATTATTTATAATAAGTAGCCAAGTGCTGGGGTTTTTTGGTGTTTGGTTATTTTGTTGGTTTTTTTCTGCAGATGGTTTACTACAATTTAAAATCCATAGAAAACAGGGAGCAACTTCTTCCCTCCTACATAAACTGACATCTGAATGTTTAAACTGGAAAAGCACAAAACCTAGCTGAATGAAAAAAGCCTGCAAGCCCTTCAGAGGAAAATCCTGCAGTTCTACCATGCATTGATTTATATTAAATATAGCTATAGTGTATGTCAGCAAGTAGAAAATGGAAAAGCAACTCAATAGAAGCAAGAGCAACTCAGAACAAATGAAAGTCAAACACCTTATTTACATGCTCAAAGTTTTAGAAGATTGGCTGCTGGGTACCATTTTTCTCCAGAAATACAAAAATAAAAAAAGTAATATTACATAAAAAAGCAGAAATTAAGAAACTTTGCTAGATCACCTTTTCAACTGAATGCCTTGAGGGGATTGAATGTCATGTGTTAGGGTAAAATTGGAATTGATTTGGTGAAGAACAAGAGCATGTAGTGATCATGAGACTCAGATTCTTCATTTATGTTTGAATTTTAAAAGGCAGGGAAGGATGTGCTCTGAGTTTTGAGATAGTTAATGGCTGGATCTATACTGCTTATTACTGCAGACCTAGTCTCTATCATTGGCAAAGATCAGGCCAGCTTGGGAAGGGCTACCACTGTACTAGTGAAAGGTACCTGCTTCCTCATGGGTACACATCATTACATTTGTGTCACAGACATGTAATTAACTTTTGTTACCTCCTTTTTTACAATAACCTGCATTTAGACTGAAGTAGGAAAACCCTTGATATCACATTCGGATTAAAAACTTTCTCATACAGTGTCTGAGAAGAGATGCTATAATGTGAGATAGTGTGGGACACATGATCTGAGAGCACTTTTTGGGCAAGTGCTGAATCTGTAAGGAAGTACTTAGATCTGTGGATTTAGAGAAAGCCTTGTGTGCAAACAAAAGATGAAAAGTTAAACAGGATGAGGATAAAGGAGAGGCTGTTTTGTTAACATGAGGAAGAGAAGAAAATGCTTTAAAATGCTTCACAGAATCACAAAATATGCCAAATTGGAAGGGACCCACAAGCATCATCGGGTCCAAACCTTAGCCCTGCACAAGATCATCGCCAGGGGTCACACCATGTGCCCGAGAGTATCATCCCAATGTTTCTTGAACTCTGTCAGGCTTGGTGCTGTGACCACTTCCCTGGGGAAGCCTGTGCCAGTGTCCAACAATCCTCTGGGTGAAGAACCTTTTTCTAAAACCTAACCTTCCCTTTATCTTCTGTGTTTTGCTATGTACAGCTGTTGTGGCTTAATACCTGCATATATATAAAACAAAAAAAAAAAAAAGAAAACCAACCAACCAAACCTGTATAGTAATAAATGTTTGTTTATTTCAACAGAATGCTGAAATTTCTGTATTTGAAGTGAACATCCGTTTCGTTGGTGGACTACTTTCCGCTTACTATCTTTCAGGAGAAGAGGTAAGATATTTACACATGGTTTATCTGACATATCATCATCTGGTTAAGTTGTAAACTTTTATTTTAATGATTTTCTGTATCCCAATTAAATTTGTTTAAAACTTTGAAAGTGGCTTGTACAATAAAAACCAGTCCAATGGGTTTTCTTGTTTCTATTACTGCTGCTTTGTATAAGTCCTAAAGCTATTATTTGTTAAATGATACTCAAGTTTTTTTCATGAATTGGAACCATACCCAGTACATTTTACTGGGCTTTGTGCAAGAGTGTGTAATTATAGATTTCCAGTGCTATGATAGTGGTAGCTTTGGTGCATCATCTTCCTTCTTCACAGATGGGTTTCAAGCATATCCTTGATTTCCTATAAACTCTACTTCTGTTGGCCTTCCTGGAGATGAAGCTTCAACCGAGGTGGAAAAGACCTGAAAGCATAACTAGTAAACCTATACATGTGAATGCCTTTAAAGCATTAATAGCTCATTAATATGTATTGTCTGTCATGGGTTCTGGAGAGAATGAATATACAGTTTCAGCTAAGAGCTGTGACTAAATGCAAGTCTGTAATATTTTTGGAGAACAAAAGAGTCACAGATCACAGGTACCATTTTAAGTCACAGGTATTGTGATATTTTAGATTTTTAGCTTGGCACTTGAAAAGTCTTTAATCTAGTTTAAATTTGTACTTCTGTCTCTGGATTATAGTAGTATTTTATTGTAGGATTCCAGAAGTTAATACTCTTTAACTGTAAGCTGAATTTATCATTGGATTTCTTTAAATCCAAGGTAATTACTGGTGGAAACTCCACAAAACCCTAAAAAAATACTATTTTCATATGTAAATTTCCCAAATACTAGATGGAGCTCTGTTTTGAACCTGTCACTTTATATTAACTTAAGATCAATGGCGTACATGTTGGTTTTTGTTACATTTTCTCATTCTATTAAATCTGTCTTAGCAGATACTATTGGGTCATGTACCTACTAAAGCAGTTGAAAGGAGACAGTGTTCCTCTGACATTTCTATGTCTGAAGTAGACTTACCTGTTTATTTTCCATGGTCCTGTCCTGAGTGTAGGCGTATCGAAAAGACATTTCTTAAAATATACTATTTTTAATACTTTAACTGCCCTGTAATTTTTTTTGAGGAAAAAAATGCACTTAGACACTTAACAGTGATGACAAAAACCTGAGATGGGCTTGGGAGCTGGCTTCTTGATCTTTCCTAAATATTGTTTTACTTATGTTTCCTCTCTGACTCTTGAAGAAAATCACTCATCCTCCTATAGTAACTCAGAATCAGAAGTAAGCGTATCTAAGGATGTTTCTACTTGAAAGCTCTTCTGTAATTAAACAGTTGTATCTTTCACTGCAGATCTACTTGGCAAACATGAGTGAACTTTTCCAGTATAACCCATTTGTACCCTTTAACCAGTTCTGACAGAAGCAGAGGATATTTCTTGGCAGACAACAAGCTGGTAGATGAATGCATGTGAGCCTTTACATCAAGGAGCAGTTGCTTGCCAAGAAATGGCTGAACCATTTGTCATCAGTGCTGGTGATTTTGTATATATGTCAATGGTTTATATCTCGTGTCTGTTAATGTGCAGTCTTGCTTTCAATCAGCGCTTATAGGTTCTCCTAAATAACAACTAGTCATTGCTTCTTGACCATTCCTTCATCCTTAGAGAGGCAATTTTACCACCACTTCTTGGACTGGATTGATAGCAATACCCATGTTCCAGTAAAACTCTTGTACAAATGAAATGAGGAAACATCTGAAGCAAAAGAAAGTGTTTCACACAGTGAGTAATTAAGTGGAACCCTATGCAGTGGAATATTGGGGATAATGGATGCTAATGCCCATTCTAAAAATAGACTCATTAATGAAAATAAAATGGGCTCTTAAACACAAAGAAGAGGTGCATGATTAAAGAGGGTGCCGAGCTCTTACAGGCCATGATGTTCCTAAATAGTTGTCCTGGTGGCTTAGAGAGTGCAACTCATCATAGGCTGCCTTTATCAGATTTGGGGAAACTTCTTGATTTGTCTCCTAAATCCAGGACACTGAAGCAATAACCAACCGCTGCCTATGGAAAGAATGGGATGCAGCAGAGGGAAGTTTCCCATGTTACATGGATCTGTCCTTCACTAGTGCTGTTGAGAGGTGTGGAAAAGCGTGCAGGCCCAGAGCTTGACTGCCAACATAGAAAATATATCTTTAATAATGTTAGTCCATTATATTGGTGGGTGTTCCTAAGGAGGTGGCATAATCTATATGCACACTGTTGGGAGGATTAAGCTTTCTTGGTTAAAAGCTCAACTAATTCTTTATCAGATTAACTATTATCAAATCTTGCATTTGCTGTACTCACTTATCAATATCCTAATTAAAGAAATCTATGTTTCAGTAAAAGGAATGACGGAAATAATTATTATTTGTACTTCTGAATTACATTTTCAAGGTAATGATCCAAAGCTGCAACACATTGTATGTTCCATAATCATTTGTAAGTCTAACTAATCATGATTAAAGAATATCCTATCATACTGAGTAGTTCCTAAAACATCCTGCTCACATAATAGTTCATTTAGATAAAGGCACCAATGTGAATCATTCCAAAAATGATTAAATTGAATACTTTGCCTCTTGATAACTATGTGTACTGCTCTCTTGCAAATAGAGCTATGAAATGCATTCTATTAAACTTCCTACAGTTTCTGCCTTACTAGGATTAATATGAAATGCCTAAAAGTGGTAGAAGTGTCATATGCCTTAATTTTTTCTTTTAAATTTTATTACTGTCCAAGCTATAAAGAGTTCCAGTCAAATAACAAACTTCATTTCTAAAAGAGCTACAAGTCTCAAAAACCTTGATTTTGAGTAATTGTTTAAGTGCTGCTCTTTTTTGCTGGTTCTTTTTTGTTTTGCTTTATTTTTTAAGTCCCTCATAGTAATAGTGCACATGAATGTTTTCCTGGTATTTTTTCATGAGTCAGTGGCTGTAAGGGATTATTAAAAATAAACCAGGCTCCCATAAAGCACTGGTAGTATTGAATTTTCTTTATTATTATTATTTGTATGAAAGTGTCTGTAGGAGCCTGCAATATGATAGATATAACCCATCAGAATGGGACAGATTTTTATTTTTTTACAAACTTTCTTGATCGTTTTGCTTAAATTAAACCTGAATTCATTACTAGGTGTGCAATTCCTCTTTTAAGCATTTTTTTTTTTTTTGGTAATGAGAAATAAGATGTCTAGTAAGGGAAAAATTTGTTTTACAACTGCTTTGCTGTACTTACTACTCTGCTGTAAAATTCTGGTATACCAAGGGTCAGGAGTATTGCATGCAACAAGATACCCTGTTCTGTAGACCCAGATATTCACATACTTCTCCCTATAGTGATATGAGAAGATAATTTGTTAACTTTTGGAGGACAACATTGTATCCTCTAACAGCAACTAAGGTCTTTCTTGGAATTCATGGAGATGACAAACATTACGTGTGATCACTGTAATTTTCACTGTTGGGAGCAACTATGATACTGGTGCTGAAAGTCATGGTAAGTGTCTGGCACTGCTCTTTGTCTGATTGGGCTTGTATGTTCTCTAGCTGTTCTGATTTACTCGTAGCTGGTTCCTAAAGGCACTATCAAAGCTGTGTAATAAGGGGACTGTTTTACTTGAAGATTGGTTCCTCAGGGAATACACTGCATAGGCAGAAATAGAAGGAGCTTTTAATTTGCCGTTTGTCTGAATAGCAAAAAAGTAAATACAAAATGCGCTGAAGTTAATAAGGAACTTGTGAGTTTCAGATCCAGCTGGTAAGTTCCGAGATTCCTTTGAAGCTTTTCTGTTTTTTGAATGGGATAAGTAACAGGGTTTTTTTCCCAGAGTTAAAATATTTTGGAGTCAGCAGCTGTTCTTCCTGCATAATGTGCTCATACTGCCATTCCTCTCCATGGCAAGAAGCAGAAATGTGACAGATTTTTTGGTGTTTTTCCTCTGGAATCTGTGAGAAGGAACACGAAATTATCCTGATCAGGGTGAAGGAATAATAATAATTAAAAAAAACCAGCCCACACCAAAAAGCCCCAAACCAAAAAAAACCCTAACCAAATCATAAACCAAACTGTTCTTCATGATGACAAATGTTTGAGTTTCAGCTATTACTCTGTAACAGCTGTTCATTAGAAGAAAAAAACAAAAGTGGGGAAAAAATGATGATGTGTCACCAGTTTATATCTGCATTTAGAACTGGAGTTACAGTGCCACTATTCAACCTCATTTGATGATCTTGGCCTCCTGTCTGACTTCAGACCCAGCCATTGCTCACTCTAAATCACCATCCCTCAGTGATTGCAGAGCTGTCTTACTAATGAGAAGCAGGCATGAAATAATGATGTAG
The DNA here is from genome assembly GCA_013396755.1 of Sclerurus mexicanus. Taxonomy (NCBI): domain Eukaryota; kingdom Metazoa; phylum Chordata; class Aves; order Passeriformes; family Furnariidae; genus Sclerurus; species Sclerurus mexicanus. The sequence goes on along the minus strand of VWZF01005177.1, from coordinate 2,480,434 downwards.
ATGCTATTGATCTAGAGCTGCCTCTGCCAGGCTGACCACAGAAGATTGCTGACTTCATGTAGTGCTAAGACATTCTCCAGAATTTAGCTGTAGCTGTTTTATCTCTCTCTCCCCCTCTCTTGTAGAGCTGTCTCTTCAGAGAGAATATTTAAATTCCAAAACCACAAAAAAAATATAACCCATCATTTAGCAGTCTTGAATGGTAGGAAAATTACATTTTTCACCTATACAAAGATATTGGCCTATTACTGCAAATCAGGATGTAAGTTCCAGTATGTGTGCTTTGGGGATCTTAGCTCACTGGTGTGAGAATTGACCGCACATTTTCTCTCCTGCTTCCTCTCACTTAACTTGACACTAATTAACAAGAGACCTTTTCCTTTTATGCCTTAGAAGCTTGATTTCTAATGCTGTTTGAAACTCCTGGCATACTGTATCAGCTTGATCACTTCTTTGTGAATGCCACTTAACTCCTCCTTAATCGTCTTCACAAACTGGCAGTAGAGTTTCTCTGTGTGGTACAAACTACAACGCTGCAATTGCCTATAGTTTTCTGTAGCCCTGTTTTCAGATTTGGGTCCTTTTTCCCACCTACCATCCATCTGCTGCCACTTTTAAGCAATACATCAGTATTTCAGTGGTGTCATGTTTTAGTTCCTTTAGAGCTCTGAAACAATCCTTAAGATTTGTTTCGTTTTTATAGATTTATGTTTTTTTAACTTCTTATTTCATTGAATCCTGGAGCCATTCAATTTGGAAGTGACCTCAAGAGGTCATCTAGTTCAGCCTCAATATTGCAACAGTGCATTAGGCTGGTCCTTTTAAGAACCTCCTTACATGAGGACCTGCCTGGTCTCTTCAAGACTGAACACTGGGGCAAATTTATCTCTTCTGCAATGGCTTTGTTTCATGCCCACACACTTACTGTTTCTTCTGGCTCTCTACAAGCCTCATGTTTCTTTTTCTTTTTTTTAACTTGTTCTTCAAAAATTGCCTTTAGCCTGACTTAAGAGTATTCATTTAATTTGTCAAGCTTTGTCAGTTTCTGTATTTCTTAATTGGACTCAATATATTTTTATTTTTAATTAACTTCTTTGCAATCATACCAAAAGAAGGTAGAAGTCATGTGAGCCTTTTGTTTTGAGAATTTTGGACTGTGAACCTCATCGTTTATTCTCCAAGTCACCTCCAAACATTTTACCCATTTGGCTGTTTCTTTTTTCTTAGTTCATTTCAGCTGGTCATCTTGATTCTCTTTCCAAACTTAAACATTACCAAAGGGAACCTTTTGTTTATAACAGCATGTTAATTTGGAGCTCTGGCCCCTGTTAGACAGAAATATGTCAAACTAAGTTAAGAGCTACTTTTTGTCCTGTAGACTTTGAGTTTCTGCTAGAAGCTGTCATTACAGTGTATAAAAGCAAGGTTTATATCAGCTCTGATGTTACACTTAACAGCCTACCCAGGGACAGAGCAGGATTTAAAAACTCCTCTGCTTCCCACAATCACAGTCTGTAATCTCCATTAGTATTTCAGTCTCTTCACCACCTTTAATAAATCTAATGCTGTTCACTTTCTACGCTAGCTGCATCAAAATGTACTGCAGATTCCCTGTGGATTCACATTCTGGAGATAACCTTGACTCCTAAGATTTTCTTTTATGTAGACCGTTCTGCTGCTGTTGCAAGCAGACTGCCCTTCAGTCTTCTGCCTCTTAAGTTCCTGTGGTGCAATTATACTGTCGCTGTTGATGAAACCCATCTCTCTTAAATAGGTTCCCTTTACACCTAAACCTTTCTCATTCCTATTACTTCTGTCCCCTTCCTCCCACTGCTACTTTGCTGAGCTGCTCTGTGCAACTATGCGGCTCAAGCTGGCCCCACACATAATTCTGAGGAAAATTCAAAGAATGGTGACAGAGATGTGGATTTTCAGTCTTACATTTAAATTAAAATGTTGCTTCTTTGTTTTCCTTCTCTTCCTTTTTTGCTTCGGAGTTACTGACACCACATACCGTGACAGGGAACTCTTTCTCAGGTCTAAGTACTTGAAGCCTTGTAGAGCCTCTGCCACCTGTACCACAATCAGGCAACGCCACCAGGCACACAATCAGCTGCCATCACCAACAGTTTTTGTGCCTCTGAAAAAGGCTCTCAGGCTACTCTACTAATGTCAAGTGAGAATGGTGACAATTCACATTAATTCACTGAATTGCTGTCGGCTGGAGGCCAGCAGTGGGTATGTTTTGCTTTCAGTTCTCTGTCATCAGTGTGAATATCCGCAGCAGGTGATTGAGAAGCTATGGTGATAGCCTGCTGCACCTGCCATAACTAAGCTTACTATGAAACCAGGAGTCAGAGCCCTGATTTTGGGCTGAGAAACATGAGTTTAGAACTCCCACCTGTACATAACCATGTTTGTCATTTTCAGTGGTTTCTCTGTTGGGTAACTGAAATGAGTTTGTTGGGGGAATTTTCTCAAAACAACAAAAAAGATCTGTTTTGTCCCATGGCAAACTTATTTGACAAGATTTTGCATTCATATGTTGACTTTAGAAATAACCATGAAGTTCGTTGCTAATTACATTAATTTTAACTGAACTCCCTGCTCACCTCCAGATTGCTTCAGTCTGATAACAAATTGCTAGAAAGGTGAATGGATGATAATGAGAGCTAAGTATTACCTGATTGTGATTGTAACAGCTGGTCTATTCGACACGAGCTCATGGGCTACATTATTAGGTAGAATTCAAGCAGCTGAGAAGGAGCCTTTTGTTTCTTCTGAGGATTTGGCTCTCAATGAACTCCTGCAGTTTCACTTCATTCTGGCTCTACAGTACCATTGGAGAGAGAATGTCATCAGAAATAGCAGTGTGTATGCTTTCCTTTCAAGCGGCAGCAACTGTAGATAGACCCAGAATAAGAATTCTTTGAATGTGGGTTAGTACGTTGTACAGAAGAAGTGATAGGCTATTAACAGTCTGTCCAGAGTCACCGTGCATCTGCAAAGAAGTGGTTTCCAAGACATTTCTCTGTTTCACCTCAGTATTCAATTCTGTCAGTTTACACCACCAAATGCAGTTGCAATAAGAAGAGTAAAAAACATACTGCCTGAAGAGTTGGTGGAGTTCTGCAGATTTAATAGAAAATATACAACATATGGTTAGATACAGGGTTCTGTGGAGCCATTTGCAAGCAGATTTTAGACTGTTGCAAATATACTATCCATGTCTAAAGAGTAATGCTTATGTATAATATCACAGCTGAGAATTTTGCTTCTTTCTGCACATGAAAGCAACATAAAACTATCTTAGTGCTGACAGTGGGATTAGATCAGCATTAATTTATTTTGCTTAAATTCTAGGCTGTGTGAAATATTTGGGAAAGTATATTCTCTCTGTGGATGTAGTATAAAAGTTCAGTTAGGTGATAAGTAGTAGATGTTATTGAATCATCATACTGATTTTTTCCAAAAAAAGTATATGTGAAAATGTTACTGTACTGCGGGTCTGGAGTAACTCTCATTTCTTCATCTAAATATTTCACAATGTATAACTAGTTTATGTAAGATTCCATTTTGTGCTTTGTCCCCATAGACTGAGTTTAAACTTATTTTTCATTAAGTTGGAAGTTAAGTAGGTGATAACATCCTCCTCTTATTAGCTTAGAGAAGATAAAAACATAAACCATCCAGTAGGTTACCATGGTTTTGATTCTGTTGGCACTATGAAGGCATTCCGTCAGATTCCCAAAGCTGACTTTAGCAAAGAAGCTTTCTACTTTTGTGTCTTTTTGCAAAAATTTAAATTACTTCTATTAAAAAAAGTAAGCATTAATTAATTCTTAGTATTTTAAATACAAATCAAGTGAACAGAAATTTATTATGAGATTGGGGAAGTTTCTTATCCAATTTGCTCTTTGAAGGATCAGATTAGAAATTCATTAGGAAACACCACTTTGTGCCACATACGAGTTCTACTGCTTCAAGCTAACTGAAAATCATTGAGAAATTGAATGCCTGAAATTAGAAGCAGACATCATTGCTGTTCTTGCATGCCCTTCGTGCAATAGGTAGAGATAATAGTATCTTTGCTGCAGAAGAAACAGATACTCTTTTAGTCTCCTTTGCACTTAGCAACACATCTTGCTCACCACATCATGAAACAGATACAAACAAGGTTCACTGGCTTTAAGTTAGCATGAATTCTTCGGATAAATCTATGGTGAGTGCTAATTGGCCTGTCTGTGAGGGTTTTTTGGCAGGATCTATTGCTTGTTATTTTCAGACAACAGAAATCTGAAAGATTTGTAAGATGAGGAGGGAGCTTTCTCCCATATCTTTCAGAAACCACAGGAATCCACATGGCATTTGTTTGCCATTTGTTTACAAAAATGCAACAGTTGAATAATGTTGATAAATGTTGTGGTTGATAAATGAGTGCAGTTCCTGTCTATCCAGTGCCAAAAGCTTGCCTCTGCCATAGGCAGACTGTGCACCCTATCTGCAAATGATTGAGAAGGAATTTGGAAAAGATGTTCACATGAAAAATCCTATGCCACTTCCAGCACGATGAATGTTAAGAGGAAATTATGTTTTTGGCAGGTGATTGCCCCTAAACAGAGCTGTCATGAAGTATTTGAAAGACAAATCTGTTTTCCTCAAATCAGTAAATGCAAGCCTCGTGTTACCCAGGGGCTAAGTGCACAGAATTGGGCTAACTGCAAACTCTTCTTAGGCCAAAGACTGAGAAGAGGATGAACATGAAGATATGAAAGCTGAAAAAGAGGAGTGGTATATAGTGCCAATGTCTCATACAAATCTTACTTCCCTCAAGGCGAAATAATTTAAGATGTACTTAAACAGCAGATTCGGTTTCTTAACTCATTGTTTACAGTGCAAGTCTTTTGTCAACACATATACAAGGTTTTGTATTCCCATAGGTGTTAGCTGGTCAGCTATCTTACCCTTTAATTTCCTAGTAAAGGATAAGATATAAGGGAGGTCAGGAGATGATAAAATATTCTGAAGAACTTGGATTTTGTTTGATGTTTCAGCTCTGATATTCTTTACTGAACACCTTTAATTGCTTACATTAACCCACCCGACCCTGAAGAACTCCTTCAAATAATGGCTAATTAAGATAGTATAATATGAGGGGACTCTAGTCATTCAGCTGCCTGAAGGCTCAAAAGCTTATTTCAACATCAAAAAACCCCAACGTTATGTAAACTTAGAAAATTCTAAAGCGAACAAGGAAGATCATTCCAGCAGCAGTGTTACTGGAGTAGAGTCAACCTTCATTTAAGAGAAAGCTGTCTTCTTTCTGGCATTAAAGGCCAGTTCCATTGTTTCTGATGCTTCAGATGCATTGAACTATCGGAAAGGCTCTGTAACTGCTTAATCTGAAGAACTAGATGTGTCTGGTTTGTTTCTTTTCTTCAGTCTTCAGGCAATCATCTGCTTTTGCAGGCTAAGCAAAATAACCATACTAGTTGTTTTGGAAGCTTTTTCAGTCCTTTAAAGTCATGTTGTCCCTTGCAGGGCGAATCATCCTTAATTTTTGCAAGCATGACTAGATAATTTTACAGTCCAGTAGATCCTAAGGATCATCATGTGAAATGGATATGCTATGAACTTCACTCGCTTCCATTTTTCTTTGAAAACTTCTTTTTTTGTGTTTTTATTTTCTTCAAACCAACAGCTGCAGAACAAAGTCAGCAGCTTACAATGCCATTTCTTAAAGGATGTTATTTTCCCCAACTTGTTCTTAAAAAACACTATTCATAGTATACAGACAATTTCAATCTTTTTTCCTTTTATCATGCAAAACCACTGAATAACTCAAAGCTTCTCATCAGCATTTGCAACTTGTAGGGTATCTCTTACAAACATCATTCAGTCTGTGCTCAGTCTTTTGTTTCCAGAGTTGCTTTTATTTCCATTTATATTCTAGAGGGAAGAACAAATAATCTTCCTGATTTCAGGCAAGATCTATAACTGCTGAGATGCTCAGGGCCAACATTGCCACACTGCTGCAGGAAACTATAGTGGTGGTTCTCAGCAAGTCTGAGCAGAATTAGTCTGATGTTAAATGCCATCACCCTTTCTGATTTGCTTGAAGGTTCTGTGTTAAGTTAATATGGTTGTTAACTGACACAAGGTCAAAAGTAAAGACTTACTGAGATAACGAGAAGAACTTGCTCAACTTTTTTTTTTTTCTTGATGGGCTATGACAGTTGGTAGTAAAATTAATGAGTGGATCTGGTGCTAAGATGCCTTTTTTCTAAATCATGCTTTGAAGAATTTTTTTTGTATCTAGTTCCAACTTGAAATTACAGTTAAAGTACTATAATGTTTTAATTTACATGCCATGGAATATAAAAATAATTTAGTGCAACCTGCAAGGTATTCTCTCTAGGAATGTCTGTGGGAAGGGTTCAGTCAAAGAGTAAAATAAAACACTAGAGCTATGTCATGAGTTTTGTTAAAAATGGAGAGAGCTTACATAACTGTCATGCCTTTTTTCTTTCTTCTTGCTTCAGGTGGGGGCATGTCAAACAATGTGATAATACCTACACATCCTAATAAGCATGCTTGAAATCTTTACAAATGCTTCTAACCATTATTTCCTCCAAATATGTGCTATATTAAAAAATAATGTAATATTCAGAGAGAACAACTTATTGCTGTTTAATTACAGAAATGATTTTGAGGTTTAGCTATGAAAAAAGTTTTAACTGCAGGGAATTCAGAGAAGCAATTGAATTGCTCATAAATTTGACGTGCTGGCAGCTCTGCTGCTCAGTCAGAAGACTTGTTTCTAACTCTTAAGAATTGGAAATGTCTGCTTGCCTCCTTATATTTTAGCCACTTTATTTTTATGGCTTGTCCAGTAAGAGAAATAGTCTTTCAGTAAACAGCAAAATTGAATTAGTCTGCCTGATGATTTAACTTACAGCATAAAAGCAGCTTCTTAAATCATAGTTCTTCCCTCTTGAAGCCCCTGTTTAGCTTACATAAAAAGAACTACAAGAGTTCACATTTCTTATATTTAATTTAATGGAAATACACAGGCACTTTATTTAAGCTCATTTTGGACGTGCCCATTATTCATCAGACAATTCAGTGCCTATTATCTGTCAGAGAAATCTCAACAATAAGAAAGCAAGCACTGAGTTAAGGAACCATCATCTTTTTGTCCTGCTATATAGCAGTTTTTTCTTGTTATATTAGTTATATAAAAAGCTAGGTAGATTGTGTATCAGAAGTGTTGTGGAGAAAGGAACCTGCAGAGTATGATAAATTTTAACCTGTTCCTCCCTCTGAAAAATAACAACTTAAAAATGCATCAATGCAACTGCTAGTGTTACCAAACTCACCTGTCATGGAGTCAAGCTGAGCTGTTTACATGGTTGTGAATCCAAGCTGAATTTCCTCAAATGGCACTTTCTCGATCCCATTGTTTGTAATGTAATTTACCAAAACAGATTTACTTAAATCTGTAAAACCTCTGAAACATGAGGGCTGGAACAGATAGAACAGTTTGTTTCTTTTCCATGTGAGACAGAAGTAGTCTGTAGCTGCTGGTGGTAGAGGAAGACCAATGAGAGAATTTTGTGATCAAATGGCTTGTTCCTAAGTGATCCAGGCTGTAGATCTAACAGAGTGACAGTTGACACTATCTTTGTACTTGAGATCATTTTACTTGTTTCCAGTATCTGCAACCACAGCATTTGGAAATGTGCTGACTTCAATCCTAGTAAAAGGATTTTAAAAAGCACTTTATTGTTTTAAACATGGGGCAGCCTTAATGCACAGCATTAATATGCTATGAAACTCATTATATTTTATATGTTTAAAGAATAGAAGAAACACTGAAAGAGTAGTATTTAATTTATTCTCGTTGTATCCATGAACACATCAAATGAATGGTCCGTGGAATTGCCTATGCGTGAAGAGGAACAGAGGGTCTCTGACAAAGGACATTAAACTAATGCAAATAAACTCCTTAAGGTTTTTTTGTTTAATGAAGACTGTGTAAAGCCCAGAACTTGGTATTTCTGTGCCTAAAATCATGATTATTTTTTAAGATATCAGTATTCAAACTTGTCAGTTTGGCTTCTCATCATACTTCATTGCTTGTACTAATCCTTTCATATCCTGCACTGCTTGTAGTTCACTAGTTATTAGTTGTTTTTATTGTTGTTATTACTATGAGTTTACTGCTTGCTTCATTCTAAAACAAGCCACTACTACCTTATCAAGTAAGATGCCTGATAACTACCTTGTTTCAGTGTCTCCTGAAGATATAACTTGGACAATAGTCACTTAGGACTATACTGTGATACTGCCCTGTATGTGTCCTAATGCTGTGCCACAATACATGTATAACATTTATATAAAACTTTCAGCAGAAACTGAAACACATGACATCTGAACATCAGGAAACATGTTTTACTGTGAGGATAACTGAGCAGTGCAGTGATTGCCCAGAGACCATCTCTGTCCTTGGAGATATCCAAAAGCTAACTACACATTCCTGAGTAACAGGATCTGGGTGGCTCTGCTTGAGAAGGAGGGTTGGATCAGATGACCTTCAGAGCTCCCTCCACACAGGTCTCTTCCAGCCTCAACCATTCTCTGATTCTGTGAACTTTCATGAAAACACAGTCCTTGGGCTATCTGGAGCACTTTTCATAAAAACAACAGGGAAGAGGAAAGCTTTTCTTTCTTAGGACTACTGCCCTACAACTGCAGACCCAGGACAGTTGCTGTACAACAACAGGGGTAACTCCAGAAAGAACAAACCCTGAGCTGGCTGGAGAACTGCTGCTCTGTGCTGCCTGGTCTGAGGAGACTGTCAATGCAAATTTTAACCATTTGAGCACTGCCTCTGAGTGATACAAAAAAATGACTTAAAATACCTGTAAATGATGTCATATCGAGGAAGATGTAGTGATTAAGAAAGACCACCCTTCTGAGGAGAATCAGAGCAAAAAGAGTAGTTAAGTTTTTCCATTTGCTTGGTGAACTGGTCAGATTTGCTAGTGGTCGGTTGAAGGAAGATGGGAGATCCTGAGCCTTTGGACTTTTTTACCCAGGGACGTTTTTGATACAAGCTGCTGAGAGGCATTTCATTAAGCTATTGTTCTGGTGTTGGAATAAAATATTAAAGTGAGAAATGAACTTAGAAAAAATATGAGCAAAAGAACAATTAAAGTAGGCATCCTTGATATCCTGTTCACATTGTTATACTTGTGTATTTGATAACCATCTTTTAAAACCCTTGCCATTAACACCTGGAAGAAACTTGCAAGTGTTGCATAACACTGGCTGAAACAAACAGCTCTCCCTTTGCTGTTGAGTTACCATTAAAAAGCAAATAGGATTCTGTTTATGTACACAGAGTGATTTTATCCTTTTCTGTGCCTGCCACTGTGGTCTAGGAGTGTAGTTTAGAGTGAAGGCGTCACTCTAAATCACTTAATGGTATTGGAATTAAAATATACAGCTGAATTTACAAGGCTAGGAATGAATCTTCTGGTAGCACTTTATGCTACGTTAAGGATGTAATTATTGATTCACCATGCAAAGTTTATTAGACTCCTCCACCCCACCCCCTGCTTTCACACAGATGGTGTTGCAAATCACCTCTCAATGGTCACCTGCTTGAAAGGAGAGTTTCATATGCAAAGCGCTATTCTTTGTTTAGTTATGATAGCTTGCAAGATATAAAATGAGGCAGCTATTTAAATTTGTTGTTACAGCACTTGGGCTGGGTACACAAGATTAAATAAAAAGAAAATTAGGAAGCAGATGCTTGTGACTTAACAGAAGAATTGTGCTAAAAGATAGTCTTCATTGCTGCTGGATATGAGTAATTTTACTAAGGCAGCTGTTTCCTTAATCAGGAAAAACACAAACCTCTAAGATGACATCCAGATGTTTTCTGTATTGCTTTACAATATAATGTGTTTCCATTGTATTTGCCATATTTTTAATTTCTTTCGTATTTACTTATATTCAATATATTTTCAAATACATGTGTCATCTTCCTGAACTGCAGAAGACCTGAGGACTAAATATGTGACTTATTTTGTACTCTTGACATCCTTGCCTGGTTTCTTCTGGGCTGACAGTGTTTCTCACCAGCATCCAAGCATATGAGTATCAGATTTCCACAGGTTAGAAAGGGTTTATTTTGCTGGGCACAGAGGGGTCTTGGGAAAGAGTTTTTTAGTGCTGGTGTCTGTTCATACTTTAGTTGTTCAGTTGTGTAGTGTCTCTTACAGTGCTACCTGCTGTTCGAAGCAGGGAATACCATAGTACATGTACATGTACAGTGGGTTAATAGTGTGTTCCAACTATATAGATATTGGGTAAAACCAGAGATTTAAAACTTCCACTGGCTCTTAGGTGTGGGCTTTGTCCTCCATCATGGGCTGCTGAAATTTATAATGCCTGCTAGCTTGCCATCTGTCCTTGCTGGAAAAGCATGCTTTATTTGACTGGAAACCAAGTGTTCCAGGCTTTCTATTGCTGGTAGGACGCAAAACTGGCATCCCAAGTCTTCTACACTGATATGCTGATGCTGAGGTGTTTCATAATTTATATATTTGGGGTGGTGTGGTGTTTCAGAGTCTTGAGGTTTGAGCATAGTTTTTGTAGGTGTTAGGCTTGTTACTTGTATTTTGTGCCTCAGGAGCCAGTTGCCAGCACGCAGTCAACCTGTACATATGCAGCAAATCCAACTCTTTGTGCATGCTATGTATTGCAACTCTTGAAAAATTATGGCTGCCCTCAGTTTGGGGTGAGGAATTCTCAAAGGTTTTTATAAGTAACAAATTCCTTTTATTATTACAGGCAATTGTTAAAGTTTGTTTACTGCATTCATCACCACCTTTTCTTGAATTAGCACGGCAGAGATATTATTAAATGGCTGGTTTTGTGCGCTTTCCAGGTACTAATGGGTTGTAGCTGAGATTGCAATTGTTCATGTATACATAAACTATGAAAACACTTATGCTTTCTTGACATTAGTAGATAAATTAGCAGTTACTTTTTCTCTTGTGGTCTAAAAGTTCTTCCTGTTAAATAGTTCTTGGAGTTTGTCTGTGTAAGCAATCTTAAGTGCACATGAATAGTACAAAAGGAAATAACTAAATATAACAGGAACAAACTCTTCTTTTATGATTTTTTAATTCTGCAATTATTTAGAAATTCCTTCCTTTATTTGAATTTTAAAGTGCAACTCAGATGTGGGTAAGTTACTGTACATTAATATGTCTTTGGTTTATGCCTGACGTTTCTGATAGTCTGTACCATTTATTACTGGCCTTCATAAAATAAGCTTTTCAAACACAGTAGATCTACTTAGAAATTCTTTAGTTAAGAAACAACTGAAGTAATTACATATGTTAGCTACTGCTGATAACTTGAGGGGGGTTTTGCTTGTTGCTATGTGCATTTGGATGAAATCTGGAAATCTCTAACTAATCCAGTTACTTCTATTTGATTAAGTTCTCTGCAGTCTTTTCTACAGAAGGGATATTCTTCATGGTATTATGTGACTTCTTTAGTACAACAGCCAGCTAGAAAAGAATATTAATTTTCTTTCCATCAGGGAGGTCATAACAAAAAAGGCTAATTGAATAACAAAAGGGATTTTTAATATTTTTTTTTTTTTAGATCTAAACTACTTTTTGTAGCAAGTGTCTTTTTAAAGTGGATTTTCTTCTGTGAGCTGGTGACCAGAATACTGGACTATTCTGAAAAGGGTAGTACAAATCTAAAAGCATACTCCTCTTTGTTATTTCCTCGACTTGAGAAAGACACATACTGTTCTAGCAGTTTCCAGGTGAAATAGACTTGTGGCTCACAGATACCACAAGCTGCTTGAATCTCTCCAGTAATTTATTTGTATACTTCTACCATCGCTACTTTCAAAAGCTGGAAACTTATGTGCACCTTCTTAAATCACCACATAATCTTGGTTGGTGAGAGATTTTACAAGGTTTGGGTGCTCCGATGCCTGCTGCTGGCACAGGTGTGTCACGCAAAAGTTGGATTCCTGTGCTAAAGATATCATTCTAAATACTACCCCGTAGTTAGATTAGCCTTAGATTGGATAGGAAGCCCTCTTTTACCCCAGGATCTATATTTTCCAAGCTCTCGCCATTGAAAACCATTTGTCTTTTAACATGTTCCAGCCCAGCATTGTATGGTGTCACATGCTGAGCATGGGCATGGGCTGCAGATGCAGATGGGAATGGCTGCAGATTGGCATTATTTTTGAATGAGACATTCCTCCTGCTTTTTCAGCTGTGATGCTGTTTAAATGTGTGAGGGGGAGATCTGTATGAAAACTAGCTACTTTGAGAATTTTAATGAGAGGAGAACATCAGAGATTGTTTCACAAACTTAAGTGTTTGTTGGGATTCTTTTAATTTAAACGTAGTCTTTTTCCTGGGATTCCTGACATCTCCTAACCCCAAGATGCCCCTGTATCATGATGTGTAGCAGCTTCACTTGTGCTTCCTCTGCTGATATTCCGATCGACTAGGAACACATCCAGTTGTATCTCCAGGGAGGGGGTGTCCTGTTTAAATTCTTAATAAAATAAAGTAGAATGCTGCTCTGTCCAGTTAATAGTCTCATGTGAAGGTGTGACAACCCCTTTGTGAAGGAGCTAAAGCATGTTGTGCTTCTTACACGGTGCTTTTACAGAATTGATGCAAATTTAAATTTCCAGTGAAGAGTCATCTCACTGCTATGGGGGTCTGACTGTGCCTGGGATGCCCCTGAGGCTGGGCTTGGCTTGGCCAGTACAGGAAGGTGGGGATGCCTTAGGGTGCATAGTGCAGAAGCCCTCCATGGCCTCTGTAGGGAAACTTCTCACATCCAGCCAATCTTTGGACCTTCATCTTGGTGCAACCCCAGGAGAGCCAGGTCTGTGCAACTCTCTGATCCTGGGGACTGAGGGGAGGCTTATCAGCTTTGGATAAAGGTGCTTTGTGTTAATGCTATGCTTGCAAACTGGAAAGTCTTCCGAAAACTCAGAATGGTGAAGGACAGGATGCTGACTGGTGTCAGCGTGTGCCATTGTGTTAATTGTTCTGGCTAGTCTTTGACCACTTTGACCACTTGAGGTGTAGCCTCAAGTGAAGTCACTTGTTTTTAGTGCACTGTCCTCCTCTTCTGATCCTGGTAGAAGGACTTGAGGTTGGGTGCAGCCCTGGGTTGGAGGTGGGCTCATGTGTTAGTGTGATGACTCACATGCTCAAGTACAGCAGGAGCAGGGTTGGCCCAGAGCTAGTGAGTTGGTCTTGAACACAGTCTCTTTCCTGGGGAAAATGCTCTGAACGCACTCCTGACACTTCTGGACTGGATGTACAAAATATTCCTACAGCTGTGAAAGTCCTCAATGAAGTCCATTTGGCTTCTTCTGTTGGTACTTATTAGCACACTGACATGACTCATTACAGAAATATTTCCAGAAATGTTATTAAGTGTCTCCTCACCTTTTAGAACAGAAAATTCATAACTGACTTGGCTCAGCCAGGAGTGAGGACCGATTGAAATTAAACTCAAAGCCACTTGCTAATGTCAAGGTGACAGTAATTGTAAAGCCGTAATTGCTGCTGAATTAATGCCAGCATCTGGGTAACTTACCCAGGTGTCATAAACACTGAAAATGTGTTGTAGGAAATGTTTTCAAGTGATATGGCACTTAGGTGTGGTATCACTTGCTATTGCAGGTAGTGGCAGAATTCGGCTTACACTAATTCAAGTATTCTGGTGTGTCAGGTGGAGTACTGCAATTTTTGTAGCATTTCTAATCTTTCATTGTAAAAATAAGAAAAATGTAAATATAGCAAAAATGCTGGATTGTCTTTCAGTAAAGAAGGTATTAGAACAAGTTCTTCTGAGAGAGTTATTTTGTTAGCAGATCCCTTTGAACCCAAAACAACATTTGTTACGCTGGAAGGATTTCTATTCAGTGTTCTGAAGAGCAACAGAGCAGCTTGTCCCTGTTCATTTTTCTGCTCTCGTTTTCTGCTTTTGCACTGAAATATTCATTCGTTACCCTACTGGGAAATGCAGTCGGGTACAGGAAAGAAAGCAATAAATCTTACTTAGTGACTTATCAATTTCTATCTGTAAATATAAAAACAAAAATGAGAAATGCTTAATTTGACAGAATTAGAAATGTTGAGAAAATGTCTTTGTCAATTGAAAAAAAATAGTATTACTTCCTTTGGTGTTAAATTTTAACTTCTAGTTTCCTTCGCATGGATGACTTTTTAATGCAGAAGTCTGGCTGTTCTTTAATTTATTATACTGTACCATGTTACACTCTTTTTTAATTAGACGTGCCTTCTACACAATGCTAAGATGTTCCCTGTGTTTTCTTCCTGATTAGCAACAGCAATTAAATCTACAATGAGGTAATCTAACATTTTCAAAGGGATTTGTCATTCCAGCCAGAGGAAACATTTTTGTTTATCCAGAGGAAATAACATTCTTGCACTATAATGAAAGTCAGTGCTCACCAGATGACAGGTCTGGTCTTAGCCCTGCAGTTGCATCTTTGCAGGCAGATCCTCATTTCTCTGGGGGAACACTATTTTCCCTAATAAGATTTGTTACCGGATAGGAGAGTCTGCAAGATCTGATTCACTGTGTCATTGAGTGTTCTAACAAGAGCATCACAGTTCTGGGTGTATGGTCTCATAGCTAGTTAGTTTGTTCCCTCTTACAAAGACCAAAAATACTTATTAAGAATAGCGAATGAGTGAGAAAATTATATTTTTTCCATTGCTTAGTATGTGCGTTGCCTGTGGAATGAACGGACCGTAAGAGGAAAGCCGAGTGTGTGCAGCAGTGAGGTGGATTTCTCGTTTACGTATTACTGCTTACTCAAATGTTGTTCAAGGAATTGCTGACTTGGAGTAATGATGATGGTTTGGAGTGACTTTTGTGTTTGTAAATCACTCCAGATTGGTAACTCGAAGGATGATGAAGGTGCTGCTTTATTAGCTCTTTATTTATTTTAACAATTCACAGCTTACTAATATAAACAGAGATTGCAATAGAAAATGTGGTAATTCTGTCTTCTATATGATCTATTGTATGATTATAGTAAGTATCTAATTTGCTTTCTTGCTAATTTTGAATAGAACTACAGAGGAATCCATGCTTATTTCATGGAGGAGTCCATCTTGCTCAGGACCCTCACACAGTGAGAATCAGTCTTACACCTTTTAAAATATTAGTAATACTTTAGGGTTTAAAAATAGAATTATCTCACATCCAAAGCCCAACTACTGGCAAAAATGTGGTTAGAGAGAAATGCTTGTAAAAGCATTTAATTTCCTGACAAATTTTATAGTGTTACATACTGATCATATATTTCTGACTGGTTTTGATTATCATTTTCTTTTCTGAATCACAGTGCTTCACTTAGAATAATTGTCTTGTAATATGGTATCTAGCTGAGTTAAATATCAGTGTAATTTTTAGCAGTTTTTTTGCTCTTTAAAGGTAGTTGTAGTACTTTCCTCTGAATCCTTAATTTAAAAGAAGGGTTTGATGACAGTGTGGCTTACTCTATGCATCACCTGATGAAGGGACTCCCAATATGTCAGGTAAATAACTCCACGCTACCTCTTCTTTAAAAAGCATGCAGGCTAGATATGATAGAGCATTGGAGAAAGTGATGGAGACCTTGGGAGTGGTTTGTAGACTTTTAGACTGGTAGGTAAATATTTAAACTAAGCGTGGGGTGAAGGGTGGGTGCAGGCATGGGACTGTGACAGCTTCTGCCAGGTCTGATCAAGCTGGGGTACTTCTGCTGGCTCAGCATTTGTGAGGAAAAGCCAGGAAAGATTCTTGAGCCTCTAAAGATAACCACTGGAATGGGAAATTTTACTGTAGATAATTTCCATTATTATATATGTCTCTCATTTTTGTACTCTGTCATGCTTCTTAGCACAGCTGTTATAATTTGTGCTTACCAAAGTATTACTTTACTGAATGATAGTGGGGGAGGATCAGGGCTTGGCAAAAAGTTGACATTCATATTAGAAGTAGAGATAATAAGTAGAAGTTTCTGTTGTTTACTTCTATTATTCAAAAAAATACCATGCCCTGTACAATATTTACTTCTTGTCCAATACTAGAAGTTCTGCAAAAGAAAAATAGTGAACATTGTGGATGGTGTGCAATAATTGCAGTACTTGCTTTTCTTATTATTATTTTTAACTGTCAAAGCTGCAAATTAAGAAATAAAGTGGTTCCTTTATTAATCCCCCCTTTTACCCATGCTGAAAGAGTATAATTTTACTGCATGAAGCTACTATTTATTGTGTTCAGCTGTTTGAAGTGTTGTATTCTTGTCATTCTTGTCTATACTGTGTTACTTAATAGGTAGTGATTTAGCAGTCAGTTATTAAGCCATGTTAAATTAACCCTAGAGGTAAAATCGTATAATGTCCATAGTTGACTTTTATTTTAAACTTTGGAAGGGGAAGAAAAATCACTAGCATGCATTAGTAATAACCTGTTGAAATTCTCATGTAAATAAGAAGTGCATCTTCACCTTGAAACTTGTTCCAAAATTGTATGATCATCTAAAAATATTTTTAAATTATTTTTTCCTAGTTGTCTAATAGAAAAATTGTTTACTACATTGGAAGAAGTGCATTTTAAACAAGAAAGAAGTTAGAATGCCTGGCTTCACTGTATTCTATTGTTGGTGTTCAGGGCACTGTTTTTAGCAGGAATAAATTACATTTTCCCTCTATATTTGTATGTGGAACACTGCTTCCTTACCTCTTTGTATGGGATGTGTTTATTTTTCGATAACCATTGTTTGTGACATTTCTGTAAAGTAGGCAGTTTTTATTTTGAAAGAATTTGTGTTGTTACTTTGTAAAATAATTACAGTAGAATTTAAAAAATATGGGAGTGAGTAGAAATATTTGAAAGAAAGACATTATTGCTGTACATCAAACCTTTAAATAAGATACTGAAATGTCACATTTTTGTCCAGAAGCAGTTATTATAATAGACCTCTTTCTGAGCTCGCATGTAATCTTTTTAATGATGGAGGATTAATACAGCCCGTAAGGCAGAGCAGTTACTGAGCCTTTTTGTTGTGTTTAAGTGTGTGTGGTGTGTTTCGAAAGAGAGATCTCTGCTTGTCATTACATACCCGTCAAAAAAGAATACATATGGCACCTTTAACCACATTCCCTGAGATATCTATGTAGCCCTTTTACATACAGCAAAAGGTAGGCTTTTATGCTGTGCAACAGATGCTTCTGCAGAAGTTCTGGGTGCTGGTGTGCCCATTGATTAGGAGGATCATCATAGACACTCCTGTCAATTCTTCAGTGTTTCAGAGCAGAGGTGCTGCGGTAGGCTGAGGAGTTGATCTCACGATATGTTGTGAAAGGCTGAGGGAGGCCTCTCTGGTGCTAAAAAAATAAAGGATAGGTTTGGCTTCAACAAACCAAGGTGAAAAATGTGGCTGCATAATGTAATGAGGGAAAAGCTTGGTGGTCCTCCTGGGTTACTGTCACTTGCTCCTCCCAGAGAAATCTGCTAAGAGGTAATTTTGTTCTGCACCAACTGTTTCTGAGTGTTCATCAAGGTTTTAACTCTTGGGGAGACTGAATTATGTGCTGGATAAAGATCATAAATCCATTACTAATTCTCATCAGAATCCATACAATTGGTAAACTGGGAAGTCAGAAATATCATGGATTATGAAGGGATTTCCAAGCAAATTGTTTTCTGTGCTGCTTTACTTGAAGTTTCTCCCAGCACTCACATGCAATCTACTTGAGAGAGTTTTCTGACTCCAACTGTAATTTGGCTTTGAAATTACTTAACCTCCCTGAAAATATCTTGTACTGTAATTGTAAATCTTGAGATATGTATCATATGAAGAGACTGCAGGGTGGGATAGTTTGGAGCTTCTTTATGGTAACATGATCATCCTAGAATTTTATATTCACTCCTGATCGTATATTTTCAATAATAAAAATATTTTTTCAATGTGGCTTTTAGAAAGTGGGATTTTGTAAATTGTATTTTATTTGTGTGGAAAGAAACTTCTTCATAACCTTGTTTTGACCAGCAAATGTCTTTATATATTCACGTAAACATATATGCATGGCTACACCACAAGATGTATCGGATGTACAAGCTGATTTCTAATACATCAATAAATATAAATTCATCATAATTCTGTCTGAGGAGAAAAAAATGAATTGGAAGGAGCCATTATTAGAAAGAGAGAACAATGAAGGTGACTTTGCTATTTTGACTACTACACCTGGGATAATCCCTTTCAGTGTTGTGCAAGATCCCAGTGTAATTCCAAGGAAATAGGCCTTGGACATTGTCATATTGAAATAACTAAATAGGTTTCTATATTTAAGTTGGAACAATATTGCCTCTAATTAAAAACTCTCTTAGTAGAACACTCAGTGCTCAAAAAGTCAGATTAGTGTAACCTGAGCTGAGCTGGCAGTTGAAGGAAAGCAAAATCCTCTTTGTTCCAGCTTTTTAACTCATAAAAGTTCCTCTTGTTAAATTGTTTATCATTCTTGTGAGCATGTATTAAGCATTTGGGTTCTTTGTACTTCATGTTTTTAAAATGAAAGCTGAAACTCTTTAGATGCTAAATATCAGTTAAGTCTCAGTTTTGTCTGCAGGGGTATATTCTAATTTTTTGATTGATTATGGCATTGACACTATCTGGGCATAAGCCAGCTGAGTCCGTAAAGATTGTAGTGCTGAAAAATTTTATCTTTTTTCTCAGTGGGGTGTGTGTGTGGGTGTTTGTGCCACAGATTGCCTGTGCAGCAGATTGGCAGTACAGCAGGTACATGATGATGCAGCCCCAGCTCCCACAGCCTGCCGAGCCGCTGTTAACAAACCTCACCAAAAGCAGAGGTGGCCTTTCTATGGCTGTGTCTCCACTGCTCAGGGCAGGGAGCTGCCAGCCAGCCAGCCTGGATGCAGCACCACATCTGGCTCATGGCCCCTGCCCTAAGCTTAGGGTACCTGGCAGGGGCAGCCAGGAGTGCGTAAGCTGCTGCTCTGTGACATCCAGAGCGGGTCTGGCTGCACTGGTGGCTCTGGTTTGGTGGTTGTCATGCCAAAGGCAGGTCATCTCACCATTGTCACCACGTGATCCTGCTGTGTGAGTTCTCTTGTTGTCAGCTGTAATGGAAAATGGGTTGTGCTGCTTCATTCCTTTGACATCATTCTAAAAGAGCAGGAATGGTTCATTGTGCTAAGATGGCTTGTGCCATATGCTCAATAATGATATTATTTAAATTAATTTAGTTGGAGCAACAATGCATTTTCCAACACTTGGTTTCTTCTTAACTTTCAGATTTTCCGAAAAAAGGCCGTGGAACTTGGAGAGAAATTGCTACCTGCTTTCAACACTCCCACTGGGATTCCTTGGGCATTGCTTAATATCAAGAGGTAAAACAACTGCTTTTTTGTGACTAGAACATACAAAATATTATGTTGAACCCATCTTTACCACAGAACTACTACAATTGCTGTACATTTTTTGTCTTTTTGGTTCTACATTTTAAATTGGGAAATTTAAGTTGGGTATATGTTGTACACACAATAGCACGTATAGAAATCTACATCTCACAACTGGCTGTGTTTTTGTCAGTTAGCATGTTGCTAATCGCTGTGGTCCTTAATTGCTTTGACTGTTGTTTTAGGAAGGGTAAGAGCAAAAGGCCATGTGCTACTCTGAAAGATAAGTTTTCTAGCCAATTTAATCTGTTCTCAAATGTAGCATCAGTGTGTCCTTTATATCAAGAAACAAGAGTAATACCTGCTACAAGTGACTCACTGTACCCTCTCCCATGGAGTGTATACGTAAGGACACATGAGCTTTCTTCATGCTGCAAATAATCCCCAGCATCACTCATCACAAGAAACTGAATCAGGAAGAATTTCACATGTGCATGTGTTGGTGTTGTGGGTTTTTTGGATGCTTCCCTCCTTGGCAGTCAGGGTCTTTGACTGTTCTCTGCTTGATCTGTATTTATGAGCACACCTTTTCCCAAGAGTGGCACGTATATTGACATGTTGGTTGATTGGCTGTGTTTGCTTCAGGTTTCACACTAAACTGCTCAGAGCCAGTCTTACAGAAACCGCTGGCATGTCAGTTCAGACAGGCTTTTCTTCCACCTTCCTTTCAAACAGCAGTGAGGTAGAAGGCAAAGAAAGCACATCTGTGTGCAGGAGTGGGAGTGAATTAGCAACTCCTGAAATTTCTCATAATTGAAAGAGCTGATTAACTGCTGCCTGGTGATGATTCTTGGACTTTGACTGGTTAATTACGTGCATGTTAATAATTTCTTCTCAACAGGCTTTAATGAGTTCTGCACGAGTTCAATAGTACAACAGCTTGAGGTGTGTTGGTTATTTGTTTTTAAGCTGTTAGGAAAACTTCTGAATACAAAACCCTAGCCTACGTTTGAAATCGCAACACAACAGTACCTGGCTCTACATGGTATAAGTAAGCATATTTAAGGTATTCAGGCTAAAAAATTGTCTTTTATTTAAATCCCTGCTTATCTACTAAATAAATCAAAGGGGTTTTTTCATATAGGTCAAATTGTGGTTTATGGTTGAATTCCTACCTTCTTACAGCAACTGTTATGAGGCAGTACAAATGTCAGCCACAAACACTGCAAGGTGGTAATGCAAAAGGGATTCATTTCTTATCTGGTACAAAAGTGGAACAGAATCTTTGCTGAAATAATTTCCTTTGTTTTGGCAGAAAAATTTACATTAAATGCAGTCTTCTTGCTTATTCATTCTGAATCCTTGCACATCTGCCTAGGTTTGACCTTCAATAGATGACTCTTCCATAATACTGTGAGTAAACAAATATGCTGTCATCCAGGCTTAGGAAATGCTAAGCTACCGAAACCTGCATATATTACGGATCTAATACACCTCATTTCTGATTAGTATTTTATTTGATTTTATTTTGATTTATGTTTCAAATTGGAGAAAACTCACAATAGATTATGGGAGTCAGTGGTTATTTTTAAATTACGATTTTTGGATTAACAGAGGAGCTGCATATTTGTTTCACTGTGCAAATGTTCTTCACAAAATAGTTTGTTTTCTCTGCTCATCTTGTATCATCAGACAGACATGCTCTCTCCTTGCATGCCCCTGTGTGTAAACATCCATATATATATATGTGTGCTTTTGTCTGACATATATATATGTGCTTACATACCAAAGGCACACACCTGAAGTCTTGTTCTTTTTATCTTCTCCACTGTGTTTATTCATGTTGCTTCTTTCTTCACCACTTCGTGACTGTGGGACACTTACTGTCATATTTGTGGAACCCTAATTATCAAATATAATAAAAAGTTCATTGTGCAGCTGAAATTACTTGCCAATTCTAGAGTATGTTTGCTTGTACAGTTTCCATTGGTCTCTATTTTCAGTAATTAGATTGGTTGTTTTTACTGGGATTTCCTTTTTTTTCTTTCTAAAGTTTCTGTTGCACTTCCATATTTCTGATGTTGTTGATATTTTCTGTATCTTCGTTTACAGCATCTGTTTTTCACTTCTGCTTGTACTGCCAAATTTGAAGTTCCTTTTATTTAAGTAACCAGTGTTGCATAGCACTTTCTGACTATTCTGGCTAAAAATGCCAGTACAAAGAGAGGGTGCAGTAGGAGAAGTACATAAAGCGGTAGTGAGTTGACAGACAGGTTTGAGCCTTATTTTTGGGGATGAAGAGCACAAGCTGGCAAAGCCACTTTTTATTTATTTGCTTACTTATTTCTTTTTCTCCCTCACACAAATCCTTTTTTTAGATATTTTTGTCTTCAGTACTTCTAAAACACCAACTATATAGCAATTTCTTAAAATACCACTCATTCATGATCCTATATTTTTCTTCTCAGTGAGCTGTGACAGTCAGGCTTCTCCATGCTAAAATTGTCATTTCCTTTTCTCTTTAAAAACTTCTATTAATTTATGACTGAAAATTGAATTGCACGTGTATTTTTGTAATTTACCTCTCAGGTTTATAGAAATAAAAAAATCTGAAGTTACAACTCTCTTAGTGAGTTAAGTGAGCTTAACAAATACCCAGCCTTGCATCAAATTTGCAGGATCAAGTAATCTTTTTACTGTATCTATTTGTTTTTACCACTGTAACTACTAAAAGGGAAGCTGCATGGGGCTTATGTCAATGGAATGATGCCCATCTGTGAAATACACAGAAGAACCCAGATTGTTGTTAGTCTGTTGGATCAATCAGGAATAAACTTCTAAGATTCTGTGCTTTTTTTTTTTCTTTGGGATGGGAATCGTGTCTTTACGACACTTTTCCCTCCTTTAAAAAAGACCTGTATCTGTGTTCTAGTCCCTATTTTTCAGATAAAATCACATTACTACCTGCTAATAAGCAACCAAGAAG
This sequence comes from Sclerurus mexicanus, assembly GCA_013396755.1. Lineage (NCBI taxonomy): Eukaryota > Metazoa > Chordata > Aves > Passeriformes > Furnariidae > Sclerurus > Sclerurus mexicanus. The sequence continues at coordinate 2,457,933 of VWZF01005177.1, read as the reverse complement.
CATTCTTATATGAAAGAATATATTTTCCATAAAGTGTTTGCTCTCTATACTTTGACCAGTTGCATAGTTCTTATAAGGTTATTTATTGTGCCTTGTGGGCTATGATATAGCAATACTGTTAGGCATTAAGGTGCCTTCCTTTCTATGAAGAATCAGTGTAGCATATAACCTTTAGGTGCAACTGAAACTTTGAAAAATAGTTATGCCTTACCTTAATGAAAAAGTTTTCAACTGAAGTAAATAATGTTTTTATTTCTGGAAATAGAACAAACTGGAAATTATATCTAAGGGTGTCACAGTGTGTAAGGGGTATGCCATGCCTTTTCCTCTGCCTCAGTGACAAAGCTGAATTATGTAAGCATTTATAGCTATAGCAACCGTGGGAAGTCTGTATAGAAGGAAAAGCTTTGAGGTGTGGTTGGAGTGGGTCAGAACAAAGAAGCTTAACAGAAATTAAAAAGAAACGTGATTAATTTGTATTGAAATCAAGCCACAGCGTAGGGTAAGATTTACTCAAACATAAAGTGTTTACTATGCCTCATGTCAGCTCAGGGTTCTTTGCCTTTCACACTTTAGCATTGATTGTACATTAATAGCGGACTTGAGTTGAATTCAATATAACATATTTTCATGAAGTGAGATGGCAGAGGCCTTGTTAAATTGTTTACACAAAGTAGTTACTCATTTGTAAGTAACTGAGTTTGGAAGTGACAAAGTTGCAATTTATGCCATTGGGATGTTGTTGGCATGATTTTTATACGCGGTCTTCTTTTGACTTCTTATTCTTATCAGCAGCATCATTGTTTGCATTATTAAAATTACTACATTTTGTAGAGAATATTTAAGTTGGGCCACAGGCCTTTCCAGGCCTCACAGTTTTCAAAGTTTGAGCAGGAGTTTATTGGAGCTGCTGAGCCCTTGCAGTGTCTATGTGGATTCAGAACAAGAAGATAAACCCACAGCTCCAAACCAAATTTTTTTATCTCACACAACTTGGAAAAAATAAAATAGCAAGGAAAAAATACACCCACAGTTTTTTATTTTGAATTAATTTTTACCACCAGCTAAGATTCCTGTTCCACAACAGTAGTGCCAAGTAGGATGGTTCTCAGCACCATCTTGGCTTGCCCAGCAGAACCTGGCTGCTTTGGAGAGGGCTTTCATGCTAAAAGGCCACAGTGTTTACCAGGATGACACAGGCACAGGGCTGTTCTCTAATGGGGAGCTTGTTCTGGTATTTCAGACTATCAGGCACTTGCTCTGGGGCTTCAGACCACTGGCAGTGTTTTATTTGCTTATCTCTCATCACCTTCCACTTAGGTGGTGTGGCCAATAAACCAACCACTGACGTATGAAATGTTGGTCTTCAGACAACAGAACTTGCTTGAAAATATTTTAAAGTTTCAAAGTAATTCCCAAATTTCAAGTTCAAAACATGTTTGAGGTCTCATGTACCGAAAACACTTGAGGTCTTCAAAATGTCTTTAATGTGCTACCCGATTAGAAAAACTCTGGTATTCCTAAGGAAAGATTTTAGCATATGACCAAATGGTTCTCTCTGAGTTTGGGGACATTTTCCAAAACATCATAATCAATCATGTAAGAGTATATACCTCTATAGTTTGCAAAGGAATCTTAAAACATTGAGAAAATTTGAAAATATAACAAAAGAAGGCATCCAGTCATGTAAATTCAGTAGAAGTTTTTGGACAGCTTAATCCTCCCACTTACACTGTCAGAAATACCTCAAGTGTGATTGTTGCATTCGTTTGCAAAATTTATTGCAAATTGTTTGTATGATACTATAATGTTTATAAGAATTAACAGTTCGTGTTTTTACTTGTCTTAGTGATGCAACAAGCACTTTCTTGCAGAGATTCAACCAGGATGGTTAATTTAATTTTTTTTGGCTTGCACTGTTAACTCTAGTGTCCAAATTAAATTAAAAAAATAAAAACAGCAAAAACAAACAAACAAAAACCAAACCAAAAAAACACACACACAAACAAACAAAAAAAAACCAAAAAAAAAACCAAAACCAAAACCCCAAACCTAAGACTGCAGAGGTTTATTTTTCAAAATTTACTGTCTTTAGTGAAAACAAACCTATTTTTTTGAAGGAAGTTCAGGGAGGAAAAACTTACATTATCATCACAATTTGTTGTTGTAGGACCATGTGACCATGTAGAAGTGTTTAGATGAAATCTTTAATTTTATCCCTTCTCTGTAATTTGGGCATAATTTTAGGGGAAGAGTTCAAAACTACCTAAGGAAGAAAAGCTAGGAGTAGCAAACATGTTTTATAAACGCTTTGTGTGTGTGGTTTTGGCAAATGGCTCCACTGATGTAATAAAGTGGTAATAATAACAAAAAGGATTTGGATATTGAGTTAAGCACTGAGATTTCCCCTGTAGCACAACAGACCAGTTGAAAGCAGACTTTTGCCTTCAGGCATTTGGATCATGGTGTGGATTTGTATTAGCACTGGATACAAAGAGCTAAATCCTAACTGAACTTTACCTCTCTAATAATCATTTGTCTGGTCTTAAACATATGTTTTGGCACAGAATGATCTGCTGACTAGAGATACTGATCTCTTTCCATTGACTAAAGAAGACCTTACACAAATAATTAAAAGAACTAACATCTCGAGTTGAGGAAATTAATTCCATTGTAATTCATAAGTAAGTAACTAGTGACAAGAATGATTTCAGCAGAGGGTACATGTTTCAGCACAGACATTTCAGTTCATTGCCTGATTCATAAATAAGTTTACATTTCTTGAGTCAGTATTGAATGCAAAACAAACTGGAAAAATAATTTTGTGTTTGGGGTGGTTTGATATCACCATGTTATATGTCATCTGTTAAGAAATTTCATTGGTTTAGGACATGTTAGAACACCACAGTAAACAAATTTGCCTGGTCTGAAATGAGTAGCCAGTTCAGCATTGCATGGCTAGTGCTTTATGTTCAGTATATTTGACCTGTGGTGATGTCTGATTTGCCATTAAGCAGTGTAAAAATTATTTATAATAATATTGGAAAAATTCTATGAGATTGTTCAAGAAATGTAGCTGTTTGGCGAGGAAGAAAAAGAATCAAGAAAAATATTATTTTTATGATAGCCCATAATAATAGGCTGTATTACTCAAATACCAGCTTCAGTTCAATATTGTAATGCAGAATTTGTGTGGGAGGCTGCCCTCTGGCAATAACACAGGAAGGATTTGGGACCTATTATTACTACTGCAAAATATCCTTCTCAGTTTAAGTACTTTCTTTATAGCCAAAAGAAAGAGATTCTAGTCCCAAATCCGAAGTTTAAATACTCTTTCCCCGCAGTTTATTAGTGCAATGTAAAATGAGTATAAATACTTACAAGTTCATAATTACCTTACTATTTATCTGTGTAAAACCCTATGTGAGTATTAGTAAGGTGATTCCTCTTCATAAAACATATGATTGCAAACACTTTATGGATCTCTGTGGTGCAAATAATAGGTAATGTTCTTCTAAAAAACAGAACAAACCTTGTGCCAGACAGCCCCACAGAAGCCAACTGGTTAGAGGAGGCTCTTGGTCTTCACTTCTCCGCAGATAGTCTTCAGGGTATGAAAACCTTCCCTTACTATCATAACATTTTGTCTTGATGGTTTAAAATTATGGAAAATGGCTTTTGTGTGTGTTTGTTATTTATAAAGAAGATATGAAAATTTTCTGCACTGGAAATGGGGAGAGATTTGAGTTAGGATAAGCAGGTTGAACTATTTTGTCTTTTGCTCTATAAGAAATCAGGAGTAAGTTCACCCAAGTCACCTATGGCATATACCAATAGGTGGCAAATAGCAAGCAGGTATGACAAATTTTCTTCTAGTCTGGTAGAAGATTAACCAGTCTCTCACTGAAACACAATGAGGTCCTCAGTTCACTTCCTGAGAGTTAAAACCTTTCTTTCTCCCCAAAGAAACATGCCTGAAAGATTTTGAAATTACAATTATTGAAAATAGGATTTTATAAATTAGTACATGGATGTTGGTGGTGCTTGTACTTTTGCTTTAGCTGGGTAACTGCTGTTATCACCTTGATACTGGCAGATAATTAGGAGTTATATGCCATAGGTACGGCTTGATGTGCATGCAGATAACCTCAGGCACCAGGCTGTGGCTAAAATTTTAAAGAAAATTCATTTTAGCACTCAAGAACACTGCAATATACATATAGATAGATAGATATAAATTATCAATACAGCTGGCTGAGAAGGTGCCATTTTGGTACTTTTTAACAACACCTTTCACATGTGCAATAAAACCCCGGGCTGTGTTCTTCTCCTGTGCCTTATGACCTGCCTCCAGGCATGTCTGAGAATTTTATCACTTGTAGCAATGGAGTTACATCTTGGCAGACATGGAAAGAGAACATACGCATCCTGCAGGAGAACGAATTCCTACCCACATTAAAGCTTTTCCCTGACAGTAAAAAGTTTGCTTGGGTGTGTGCTAACCTCTTCCTCCTTGCTATTTCTTCTGAAGATCTCTTGCACCTACACAATACATTCCCGTGTCCTAGGAGTTGCAAGGGAAAGCTTATCACTGAATTGCCAAACATATTTGAGAGTAGGAGTTGTTTGTAAAGATGTGCAGGTTGAGGCTCCAGTGCAGCAGGAACAAGCTCCCACTACATTTGGGACACTGTAAAGGCACTGTGAAGCAGCTTGAGGAGCAGTTACCCTTCCCTAAAATCAAGTGCCCAGTGCCTGGCCAGCTGAGCTGCTTTTCCTTGGCCTTATTGACTGTGCAGGGGACGCCGACACCTGAGTGTAGGCGTATTAATCTTTGCACTGGTTAAAGATCATTTCACTTTCAATTGATTGCATCGTGTATGTCTTAATATGGATAGATTAAAATTATAGTAAATTGCAATAGAATAGTAATTGATAATCTTAGACAAACTGTGACTGTTGGAAGAGGCTTCTTTCACAGGGAGGGGAATCAATTCCTACAGATTTCAGGTTTCATCACTTAAATAAAATGAGCACAAGTACTTCTGAGTCACTTCCACCATAATTCAAGTCACCTCAAGAAAACACATCGTCTGAAAATTATAGTGGTGTTGGGATTGTTCCACCTAAAAATTTTCTAACTGGCAAATTATAAAGGCACTTATAAATTGTTTGCCTGCAAAATCCATCACTCATTTCTCATTAGGGAACTCTTGAAATAGCTATGAGAAGGGGAGAGGAGGCATTTACAAAGTGCTTTGCTTGTGTATTTTAGCTGAAATTACTTTGATACTTCTACCTGGCTAAATTCTCAGATTGAGCAGGTCATTCTTAAGTAATAATTTCAGAATTAAAAGTCATATGGGGTTACCTGGGATTTTTTCCTACTGTGGATTAAGCATCTTTATGACTTAGTAGATAATGGGATTGAGATCGACCAAGCACTGTAGTTTGACTGTCTAAGTAAATTGTTGGTATAAGAGTACGATACCTGTTCAGCATTACAAGACCAGAGAAACAAGGTTTTTCCTTAGTATCAGAAGTAAGGACTATCTTAGGTTCTAAAATAAGCAGTAGTTTAAATGGCTAACTGATGTTTGTATTCTTACTGTCCTAAAATGATGAGCGTGAGCAAGAATTGTTAACTACCTTTTTTCAGAAATCATTACTGAGAATAGATTCTGCTCTTATCTTCACAGAATACTACATTGAAAAAAAGCAATTCCCTTCAATACTTCCCGAAGTACATCTTTCATTGCAGATAAACACATAGATTTATGTATGTATTGGTAAATCTATGTTCATCATTTTATGGTTTCCCATTACTGCTGATATGAGCTCTCTCTGTAACCTTCTTTAAACTGTAACCTCACATCTGGACAGCTGAAACCCTGCCTGTAACTGATACAGTTCCCATGCATCATATCTATCACAAATAACAGTTTTACTTATCTGAATTTTCAACTTCTCTTTATAGCATTTCATAATCCTATTAATACTGTGAAACTTGAATTTTGTGTTTTTCAGTTTCATCATACCAATGCTGATGGGTGTGTGTTATGCCGTTTTTATAAGCACATTTAATTTTAAGCTGACTAGTCATAACTGCTTATGGCATCTTTTGTTCTTCTGAAATTCATTGCATATCCATCAGATATTCTTGCAGTAGAGTTTTCTATTTAATCTTTTAGATTGACCTTAAAATAACAAATCAGCATAAAATAGGTTATTTTTTCCCCCTAGAAATCAGTCTGTTGTATCAGTATAACGTTCACTCAGATTTATTTTTTGCCTTAGATTTTAACAGAAACAAAAGTTTATTATTTGTTAATTATTCGGTTATGGTTAGCATTTGGGAATTGCAGAGTTTTGTTTCTTTTCAGGAATCTTAAAATGATGGAAGCATTATTTTGTTCCTTGCTTGCGTAATTGCTGATCATTACTTGGACTTCCTCAGCTTTATGACCAGTTTCATGTATTGCAGTATACACACACACACTTCATGACCAGCTGAATATAGAACACATAATTGTTTTTAGACAATAATTTCAGCATTAAATACAGATACCTGCAGTTCAGTGCTTGTTACTTTTTGTTATCTAGGCATTGGCCATGGAAAACAGCTACACTGTTTCTCATAATGTCTCAATTGAATCCTTACTTTAGTGGCAAGTTCTTATTTAAAGGTTCTGAGATCATCCAGTGCCTTTTAGTGGTGTGTTTTCTCTAAATCCAAACTACTGCAATCTGTCTTTGATCCTGCCCTATGTTATGCATTTTCTAACCCTGCTACTCCTCTTCCATGCTTGCTGCCCTCCTCTAATCCATATTTATTTTGGAGGAGAAGCACAGCGGTGATCGTTTTCAGCTCTGATAGTTTTCTCTGCTGTGATTATGTGATTCTTGCCCCACATGAGAGGAATCTGAATCCTGGATGCATTGCATTTTCCAGATCTGTGGGTTGCTTCAGAGTCTTTTTTCAAATGTTTCTGTCTCATAGCTCATGAAAATTAATATTTGGGGACTGTACTTGGTATTGTCCCACATATGTCTTCTGCGAATTCTGGTCTGACTGTTTTTCTGTTTGTTCCCTTCTTTTCTTTCATATCTCCTGCCATCCTTCCTTCTTTACCTCCTTCCCTCATTCTGTCCCTCATGTTCTTGAGGTCATCTAATTGATCTGGTTCTCTGCCTCTCTGCAGCACCCCAAACAGGACACATATTAGAGTTGCTGCTTTAAGGTACAATGCTCTATGGAAGAGTTGATCCATAAATCCTACTTCTCCTAACGCATTATCATCAAAGTTCCTCAAGGTCTTAAATATATTGAAGTATTTAAATATTCTGGAAAGATTGATAATCAAGCTTATGTGTATTTTGGTATACAGTGTGGGGGGGAGGGAGTGTGTGTGTGTGTACCTCAACACATGCATATACATATTTTATATATATATGTAGATATATATAAAAGACATATTTATAATATTTAGCAGTATAAGGCAAATTGGGCTTCTTAAAGGAAAGTTTGGAAGAAAAGATATATAGCAAAAAGCTTATGCTTGGCTTTGCTGATGAAGGCTGTATATTCTCTTAAAATCCCTTATCTCCAGTCCTTCACAAATACACAATTGCTTGTTCTTTACCATCCCATGAGAGACATTAAAAACATTAAAGACCACAAACACCCAAACTACAAATAGTTTCAACCTTCCCTTTCTGACACCTGAGCTGACCATGTGAAGAGTTCTGTTAGATCAAAACAGAATAGGTTACCAGTCTTTGGAAGCCATGATGTCATAATTCTTATATTTCTACACTCATTCTTATCTTTTAAAAAGGAAGGGAAGTGAGGAGAGGGAAAAAAAAAAGATTTAAGCAGTAATGAGGCTGGAGAAATAAAACATCTTTCAGGCATAATGGAAAATGAAAAAAGGCACATTGATTTTACTCGTTTCTCCTTCCTTCACATGGCAACCCTTGAATAAATGCTTCCATCTTATAAAAACACTTTTTATACTAATGCAGATATGGACACAGAAAAGTGTATGCTGCTTGAATGCTGCACTAATTATCTTTGCTGTATTTATAATTGAATGCTCTTGATGAGACCTCTGATGTACTGTAGTCTGTATCTCTATAAAATTGTTTTCTTTTACTAGTTCTTAAAATGTCTTGCAATATGTGCTCTGGAAAGGCCAGACTGGCCTGGAACACTTTTGATGGTTTCTAATGATGAAGTCAGCTGATGAAAAAATTTTAAAAGTCTCAACACTGAAGGCTTTCAACAGTACAACTATGAGTAAACCCTCTTTTCCAGGTCAAAATACGTTGAAATATAGTATCCACTTCTAAATTTTGTCATTAAGAAGATTCTTTAAAAATTCATTTTTAAGCTTATGTAGTTTCTCTACTAACTATACCAAGTCAAATTATAATTTATAATTTATTTGCCCTATTACAACACTTCATTAAAATGTCAGAAGATAGAGTTTCTAGGCAGAGTATTACCCTAAGAACTATGCATGCGGTGTTTTTTGCATATAGAAATAGCTACAGCAGCTCTGTTCTGCAGCATGAATTAACAAAGATTGATTGCAATCTGTTTTTATTAACTCAAGGAAGAAAAGCAGTGTAGTGATATTAAGAAAATTAATTATAACTTTCTAATCTGGTAATTAATGTGCAGCTGGGCATGAGTGCAGTTAGTGCGATTCAGTAATTTGGCAGTCCTGACAAATTATCATCATCCATTTTAAGGTAGACAACTGTTCTTTAATCTTTGCTCAGATTTTTATAGCCTTTACCACTTCAGAACAGTTTTAACAACTTAGATATTATGTAGGGCTTTTTACCATAATAATGTGTGCTGAATTTCAGTTGTATCCTTCAGAACTGGGGTTCGGTTCTATTTTTTAGAACCTCCTTTTATTCTCTTTCTGTGTTGTACTGAAGTTTCTTCTGAAGCAGTTGTATAAAACAGTGATTACTGGTAATTGACCTGCATATGTTAAATCATCTTAAAATGCTACTGAGAATTTAATGTATCCTGTAAATTGAGATGCTTCCAATTAAATAGAGTTCTTAGGATAATCACTTTCAAAACTAATCAAGTAATATAATGGCATTACTAAAACTCGTATTGACTTAATTTTGACAAATTAATAAATTTAACCAGTGCAATTACTGTAATGGTCATACTAGTTTGCATTTTTCATAACCTATCCCTAAATGCTTTTCAGAAGTGCAGTAGAAGTTACCTAGGTGTATTTAATTAGCATGACAAGGTGACTTGGGGGGTGGGGGAGGGAGTATTTTTGCCCTTTTTGCCTTCTTTTTGAAGTGTGAAGGTTATTGTGGATCACCCCATGCTCAGTTCCTCTTATCTAGTAGGAAATCAAATGGTACAGAATAAAAACCACAACTAGGATCCTAGCAGTGGAATTGATCATAGAAAATGCTCTTTAGCAGACTGCCTGGTTTTGCTGCTATCAAATCTGATCTACTAAAATACTCAAGTATTGTAATCTTGTCAATAAGGTTTATATTTAATCTATAGATCAGATGCTGAAAACTGTCTAAAACTATTCATTATCCTTACATTGTTGGTGAACAGATGATTAAAACAAGCTGCTTTATTTACATAAGACTTGTGGGGAGTTTGCTTCTCTTGTTTAAGTTTTCATTAGGAATGCGTTAGAGAAGGTGTTCAGGGAGACCAAAAGCCAGGAGTTTTCAGTCCAGTGAATCTGTCTTTTCAGTTGTTTTGTGGCACAATTTCAAGAGAAGAAAAGATAGACGGCCTTTTCCAGAACAGCGTCTTGCCGAGTACTTAAGATATTCTCCAGGAATTTAACAGGCATAGGTTTGAAGCTTCTCAGCTGGAGGAGAATTCAGCTGAGGTTTTTTACTTCTCAGTTTCTTAGGTTATTTCTTCCTTTAAAAGAAAGCATTAGCTAGAGGGTTTAAATCAGTCTGATTTACTGATAGGTGAATGGTGGATATGTTATGCCTAAGGGCTTGTGAATAATGAAGATCAAGGAATCAATATAGGTGTCTTCATTAGCAGGTTAGTTCAGCTCAGGAGATGAATTTCTGAAGTGTTGCTCCCAGTCTTCCCCAGTTGCTGTGTTGTGGTTTATGGGATAAACATGAAAGTGCCTAAAAGTGGATATTTGCTTGGCACCATTGATCTCCTTGCTCTCTTGGTCTTAGATACCTAAGTAAAGCAAAGCCCTCTATGTCTTTTGATCCAGCTCAATCTGAGCAGAGCCAGCCAAATCAAAGATTTTAAGCAGAAATGAAAAGATTTGACTGTTCTATAATAACTAGCTATTTGCTAACTATTCTCTCTGCAGGCACCAATGTAACACAATTTTCATGAGCATTTGTAGTAATAAAGCTCAGTTTGCACACAGCAAAATAAGAGTAGTTACATGACATGAAGCTGTTTGCAGAAAGAGATTTTTTTAAAGTGTCTTCTGTATTCTTTGAAGTCATTCTGTGGTGGATTAGGCACTCCAGTGCTATAAATCAGTTTGATCACACTGTAACTTTCAGTTAGATCAGCTGGACTCTTTTTTTGTGCTTTCATGTACTACAAGATATTACTACTTACAAAGAGTGCACATTAGAGAATTAGTTTGTAGATATGCAGGATAAAATATAACCTTAAATGATATCCAGTGCTGTAACTCATTCAGCTCTGCTGACAAAATGGATGGTTGCCGAACTGACATGAGTAGTATAGACCAAGAGCTCCTCCAAAACCAAATTCAGTCATGTATGTGAATGCGTCGAGGCATTTTGTAGCTATCTGAGGCTTTTCCTCATAGTATTAAAAGGTATGGAATGCTAACTGCACAATTTTTCTGTCCAATTTAGAGTAGTTTGGCTTTTAATGTATTCTTTCGGGTTTTTTTGCTTTTCTTTCAAGGAAAACTTAGCACTTTTTTTTTTTAATCTCCTGATTGCTGATGAGTTGCATGTACATATAACTTTGAAAACCGATCCTCTGTCATATTTTTGGGTTTCTACTGTGATGGCCAACATGATATTTATATTGAGAAAAAACCTGTAAAAGAAGGTGCTAAAGTCCTTCATCAGGAGAAAAACAGATTACCAAAGAATCTTCTCTTTTTTCTATGCTGTTTTGCAGTGAGTTCATGATAAAAATCCTGTATGCATTCAAAAAAACCTGCATGGTATTATCCTATCAATGTTACGGCTGGGTGAACTTTTGATATGAGTGTTCCTTTTGCTGCTGGAGCCTGCTAGTGTTAGGGTGATTATTTGATGCTATGTAGGCTGACTGTGCTGTTTTTTCCCTAATATTGCCACGTAATTTGGAATTACTGTAGCAGAGAGCTAATGCCTGTAAGTCAAACCTTAAGAATGAATAACCCAATGAGCAATACCGTCATAATTGTGTTCTGCTCTGACTGACCTTTAAGTCATTACAGACTAAGAGCTCACTAGCATGTCTTTATGTTGCAAAAAACACTCAACTTGAACCCAGTCCAGTGGGCTCATGTGGACTCTCATCTAACTGCTGAGTTAGGTGGATGCATATAGGCAACATCCAAAATAAGTGGTGTTCTCACTCTAATGTCATATTAAAATCTGAATGTGCTTGTGTTTCCTTCTTTTAAATGAGCAGACTTTGCTCAAATCTAGTACACCTTAACCTAACTGAGTGGACCTGGCTTTAGAGGATAGGGTATAACTGAGTGTAATTTTGAAAGACTTACCAGAATAGTCTGTTGCTCTGTATTAAGCAATCCACTGCTCACGAACAAGCAGGAATAAAGCCCCAGCAGTAAATGCTGTAGATACGTGGATGTCGCTCTAGGAATCCATATAGTAAAGGGTAAAGATGAGATGAGACTTGTGCTATGATGGGGTAGTTTGAGACGTGCTGAGAGAGAAATAAAAAGAAGCTAGCAAGAAAGCTGAGTAGTTTGTTCCAGAAATTTGCCCTCACTGGTTTAAACCTCATGTTAAATGACACTTCTGTTGCTGTAACACTGACACATCTTTAGGAGGAAGTTAATAGGAAGGAACAATCTTTCAGCAAATTAAAGGAAAGGCTACTGTTTCCAGCTGACACCTGTGAAACTGCTGCTACGTTCCTTGCAGTACTACTTAGAGAAATAAATGAGCAAGTATTCATTATAATCGAGCTTTAATGGTACCCATATGCTATGTATCTTGTAATGGTGCTCATGTTGTGTGGTTTCTGTTTAGTATAAGAAAATTGAGTATTAGTCTGTCAAAAGCCCATTAATGTAAATGTCTTGATTCAATACTTTGCCTTGGAGAGGCTTATGTGTTTTAAATCCATCCCAACAAATTGTGGTTGGTGCAGCAAGTTTGACAGTCTTTCTGGCTGACCTTTCAGGTTGTCCATTTCATGTTGTACAGCATTCTCTCTAGGTCATGAAATCTATTAGAGCAAAAAAGATTTGAAAAGCATATAATTTTGATTTGAATTCTTTTCAAATGAATGTTTTCTAACAGGCATTAGAATGTATAGTATTTCAGCAATGTTGTTTCACGTTATGTCATAATATTCAACTGAGGCCATAAATAAGATATTTTCTCTATCTTCTACCCAGAATTCCTTTTATAAATTAATTGAGTTTTGCTTAACTAAGTTTGTCAGCCTTGTTTTAATGGCTAATAACTTTTGGGCCTGTCTTTGAAGGCTTAAATCTGTTACTTTAGTGTTCAGTCTGTTGTATGGTTAAGGTTTACTAGCATCTGAGATTTTTGGGAGTAGTACAAGTTCACAAGCCTGCTTTTGAGTAAGTAAACTTTGGACAGCACTTCAAACTTGCTTCTTTTTCTCCATTTAATGAAGTCTAAACTGTCCAGTTTTTGCATGATATACTGTTTCTTCTGAATGACATTATCACAGATGGTTTGATAAGGCATACCTCAAAAATTAAAAAAGTACTTCTTATGGGCTTTACTTGCTTCCCTCCTCCTGTAATCCACAGGGATGGGATGCTGTAAAATTTTAATTACTAATTTAAAACAAACTTAATTCATCAAGAATGTATGATTTGGCTATGTATTGCTTTATCAGATGTTTTTGGAGATATTTTATAAGTTATTTAAACAGAGAAAATAAGGCAGAAATCCTGTCATCAATACGTATGTTTCAATACTGAACACCTAAGCACCATCTCAGTTATCAAAGATGGATGTTTGTCTAGCCATTTCATGAACTGCAGCATGGGAATTCCATGCTTTTCAGAGGGAGCTGATTCCAGTGCTTCTGTGTCTTCACTGTTGAGAGGTTTTTTTGAATGTTATTGTCTGTACTTTCTATTCTGAAACTTAAATACTTCACTATTTCAGTGAAAGATTTATCCCCTTTTCTGTGTTGAAAGAAGACTATTGACATGTCTAATCTATTATCCACTAATGAGATGACTCTCCCCTCAATCCTGCTGTCTGTTTTCCTGAGAGTTCTTGTTACTCTTCTCTAAGCTTTCTAAATTTTTTCTTTCTTGAAATGTAGTTGGTTTCTGGTATTGGATGCAGATCAAGGAAGGCCTTTCCATGAGTGAATAACATATGCCTTTCAACACCCTCATGCCTCAGTTCGCATTTAAGTCACATCATACACCCCGTGACATGCCTTGTTTGCATTTCTCCAGAGCTCTTTTCAATACATATATTTTTGAGTCAGCAAAATACTTGTCTTCTCAGAGAAGCTCTTGTATTCACTCAACATAATTTCTGTTTATTTCCCCTCACTCACATGCAACAGAAGGAGAAAACAAACGTTGGACAGAACCATGACATCACCATCACTTTAATTTATTTCTTATGTTGTTCTATACCCTATCAGTACCTGATTCTCTGATATGGGAGACTTTATGTTTCAGTGTCTCTTGAGCCACTTTGAAGTAAACAACCAGCTTACTTTTTCTTCTTTTCCCATTATAATCCTTTGTGATTGTATAGCGTTTTATTTGTGAGCCAGGTTGGTTTGTTGTTAATTAGTCATGAATTGACTAAACATATCTTGGGTACTTCAGAGGATTAGGAAAAGACCTGTTGCCGTCCACAGAGACTGCAGCTGTAGCAGAGATGGTTCTTCATGCTTGCTTGTTAAGGAGGAGAAGGGAGCCTGCATTCTGTCCCTGCATTCACCCACACATCAAAGAAAATTTGGGCTCTCCTTGCTGGCCCTTGAAAACACTGCTTGGAAATCTGCTACCTGAAAGAGACAGAAGTGAGAAAAGGGAGTCATCTCCAATTTCTTTTATTTACCCTGATCATTTTGACTTGGGCCAGGGAGTTGCTCTTAAACTCCCAAATACGTAATATAACAAATCAAGAAATGAATACTTTTAATAGAGCAGACATATTCTAATTTACTCATAAGAGACCTAAAATAGTTTATTTTGATAACTTCTGAGTACAAACTCCCTCTGGTAGTGAAAAGAAATTGTATACCTTACCAAAAGTAGTTTTTTTTGACTGACATTGTCTTTCAAAAGTGTCAAAAAACCTAACCAGTGTGCCTAATCTATCCAGAATATGTGCCGTGGTCTTCATTGCAGCTGAAGAACAAATACGGTTCTTCTTGCATGATGATCCTTGCAAAATAGTCCATATTATTACTCCAGTCTACAGATGGAAATACAAAAAACAAACAAACCAGCCAAAAAAAAAAAAAAAAACAAAAAAAAAAAATAAAAATGGGCAGAAAATAAAAAAGCTTAAAATACTGATTTTTGCACTAAAACCATCAAAAGCAGTCAGAGATTACAAACAACATTTAAAACCTTTCACCAAATGTTTTGCTGGAATTGGGACAGAAACCTTATTTTCTTAAATGCTTTGTAAAACTATAGCATGATTATTGATAATTTATTTAAAAAAAATAGTAAGATACATTCCCTGTATACATTGTTTAATATGCAGAAGCTTTATCAGCATGGTTAATGAAAATTTGTATGCTGGTACAGAAACAGGAAGTACACATACTGTCTCCAGCAGGATTCCAGAAGTGTTAAGATTTTTTTCTGAGCCTTTTTATTGTTCTATTGTTTTAAATAGTAATCCCTTCATGCTGATTTCCCTTCATCCTTTATTATATTATTTTCATTGTATTGATTAAAATCCCATTATTGATAAGAAAAGCTTATTTGACTGCTTGATGCCAGGTCCTTTATTACCTGATAATCTGGTTTACAGAATCCTCCAAGGAATATCTTAAGTGTGGTCATGAGTATTAGTGCATGGATTGTGATTATGCTTTTTAAGTACTTAAAGGAGGAATGTTCGGTACCTTTCATTTTTCTGCTCTGCCAAGGTAGCAAATGTCTTTCAGCCTTTTGCAGCTTTACTGGATTGTTAGGTAATTGGATGGCAAACTCCTTTCCTTCTTCAGGATATTCACTACAGTTAAAGTGTCATTGTATTGTCATTTCATACATGGATTACTGCAAAAAGATTATGGATCAAAATTACTTTCTCTTTAAAAATATGAGTCTTGCCTAATCTGACTTTACTGAGTTTTCAAGATAATGTTTGTCTTTTTTTTTCCCCCTTCTTCTCTTTATGGTGTATTCAGACTGTCCTGGATCACAATTTTTAGTGCAAATCTGGGAATTAAGATGTATTAAGATGTATTGTGCTGTGCTTTGCCATCTGAGATAATCTGCATCATTGATTTCTTGTAAGTAGCTCATCTATAGGATGGGTAGCAGCTGTGTAAAAGTATTCCTGTTGTGTGAAGGACTAATAAGTAGATTGATGGTGAAGTTCAGGTCTGGTAGAACACAATTGAATAACTGATAATTGAGATGATCACAGGACAAGTGGAATAGGGTTATTTCTTCAGGTGAAAATCAGATGTGTATTAGATTATGTGTCATTTGCTGCTATTTTTTTTTATTTGTCTGCTACACAGAAGGAAGTATTCTTGATCATCCCTTAGTTAATGAATTCAATCATATTTTAGCCATTGGTTGATTTTTCTTGAAGACACAAACAATGAGGGACTTGATTCATTTATAAATCTGTCATCCAATAAAATAACATTTAATATTTATTAAACATGGAGTGCAAGCATAACATTCAGAATAAAAAAAACATAAATAGCATGTGTATCTTCTTTAGCTTAGTGATATGACTGAAACTAGCATCATTTGAGAAAAATAGGATGGCTCTTTATTTTTAAATTACCTGGATTATACTGAATAATATCTATCTTTTATAAATGTATAAAGTAGGAAAAAAAAGATGTAAATTGCATGTAAATAAGAACTTCTTTAAAATAATTGACTTTAGTCTTGATTTTTACATAGCTAATAGGCACTGAAGATTAAAACTATGCATAAGCAAATGTGTCATTTGCTGGGAAAATAAACCAGAAACCAGCGTCTATTTTACCGTGTATTAGTGATTTCCAGAAAGAGAACCAGCTCTCAGTTCCCAAATCTGAATGGTGTTAATGGGAGTGCTTTATACAGTGATACTGGTGTTTCAATCTGGCTGCAGGGTATCCATCCCTGTATTCAAAACTTGTTGTCTCTGCAACAGGTTCAATGACAGTTACATGATTTTAATGTTCACTCAGTGCCTGTTGAAGCCACCAGAAGTCTTTCTGTTTGCTGTAAGTAAAAATCAAGCCCTTAGTGACTGGCACTGAGAAAAACAAATGTTTACCTGATCCTAGAAGAAATGGATTTATATGACAGAGCAATGTGTGGGTAAAGAGGAACAAGAAGATTGAAGCAGATTGGAAAAAGGGGACATTTATACTTTTCTTAAAGCATTTTTCAGAACAGATTATGTCTTTAACAATGCTGGTCTGAAAAAGACTACTTCAGGTTTTTTATCTGGAGAAGCTGTCCCTTCCAGTGCACCAAAATGCCATTCCAGTAGTGTTTCATACAGCTGTCACTGCATCTGTGGAAGCAGATATTTGACGAGAGGTTTCCCTCAACAACAGTGGTGTTTCTGCATTTTACATGTTTAGATTGATACATGTATCCATAAATGGATATGCAAGTGTAATTTACAGCATTTTTAAGTTAGTGTTAATATCAGATGAATATCACAGCTGCAAGTCTTGTGACAACCTGTCCAGCATTTGAAACCACTGTTGATCCAACAGCTATATTAGAAAGAGAAATAATTGACTGTCAGTCAGCAAGCCTGTGACGTAGGCTTCTTACAATGAATGGTGCCTATAAAGCTGCTTGAAACAGACCTTTGCAACCTGTCAGCCCATTATTTTTAATAATGGAGCCATGCAGTTAGTGTAATGATTTTGATTCTATGATTCAAACATTTGATGGCACCACATGTGATAGCAAGCACAATAAATGTGACTAGATGCTTTGATAGACTTTTAACTTAAATGACTGTGAACCCACATAAAATATTTCCATGACATGAGAACCTAGTAGAAGCTAATTGAGTTCAGATAAGTAAAAGATTAAACCCCCTTTTTTTAAATTTACCACCTGGTGATAAGGAATGAATATGAACTCTATAAACAAGAGGGATACAGATAAATTTAAAATTACTGAGATTGAGATTAGGATTATTAAAGGTATTGAAAAATTAGTGCTAGGCGGTGAGAAGGTGAGAATTGGTGGCTGAGAAGTTTCATATAGCTGTCACTTGCCATCTATGCTTTGGTGCTTGGAATCTTTACCTGCTCTTACAAGTCCTCATGAGACTGGAAAGACCAAATACGGGGATTCTGTCCTGTCCAGAGGGTCAGTGGTGTCTTTCCTTGAAAATTTGACTACTGCTCTTTTGATAGAGAAGCCATTGTTTTCACAGTATTTCAGTATGCTAATATCTCTGATTGGATTGTGAGAGTCCTTAACCTGAACTGGAGGGGATTGCTGTTGCAGGATCTACATCTTGCAAACATGTCTTGCTGCTTTCCTCTTGAGGCTATGTGGAGACGGCTTGAAGATCTTTAGTGACTGGCAGTAAAGCGATGAATATTTGGTAACAAGAAGGTTGACTGGGAGAGCAAGAGGCGGGGGAAGAAAAAAAAAAGATAACCTGAAAGTTGAGTGTTGGAAAAGTGATATAAAACTGGGAGCTGTGTCTTACAGAGAGAGGTATTGACTAAAGTAGAGTGCTGATTGCCATGGCTATTGTGGCAGCATGCACCCTTAATCTGAAATGTAAAGTTCTGAAGTAAGATTTACACTTACACAGTTAGTTTGTCTTTTAGTACTAAATAGCATGGCAGAGAGGAAAAGATCATATATAAATGGTGTTTCTCATGGACTCCTTCAGAATTCTTAATTATTTTCCTTTCCAGTGAATCTGTTAAGAAGGTGTTTTCCATTGGTTTCTCAGAAGCAGGAGCTAGTTTTTCTTGTTTTGGTTTGGTTGTTTGCTTTTTTTTTTCTGAGTTGGAAAGCCTTGTTTTTTCATTGGATTTGGTTTTGTGAGTTTTTTGATTGTCAGTGACACTGAGTTATGCCACTTGCTACAGCAGGGGATTTCATTGTAATGCCACCCTCTCTTACACCATCTTAACTTACCATGTGGATGACACAACTGTGAAATTCCATTCATGACTTTTCATTTCCTCTCATTTTCACTTTTCTTTGGGGACCTGATTAAAAGTAGTCCATGCTAGTACTTATTATTTCTAGCCTTGCTCTGTTGTGTTGTATTCCCTCTTGCTTTTTTAGCCTTTGGAATTGATTAATTAAACCTTAACGCATAAAGTAATAGGATGCATGAATTGTTTAGTTTATTCACTAGTGTGTTGTGGGAGACATGTAGGTCTGTGCTTTGCTCAGATAACTTTCATCAGAAATTATTATGGTAACAAGTACGGTTTTAGTACAGTTTTAAATTGTGACACTGAAAATCACATATCAGCACTTGACATGCTTCATAGTGATATTTCAGATCATGTACTGCCTGACTAACTGTCTCTCCCTTTCTCATACTCCTCCATGTGGGTGTGTGCCTGTGACCTTACTGCTCTGTGGGTTTACTGCAGAGTGCCAGTTCCACAAGGTCTGATGCCCCGTTAGAGCACCAGTAACATGAGAAGTGTCACTGGGCAGACAGCCATAAGGAAAGGGTTGCATGAACCCTACCCTTAATATGCTGAAGAAATTCAGTCTTTTTCCACAGAGAAATGTTACAGAAATTTGATTAAACAAAGCAGCCCAAAAGATACTCTGATTATTTTAAGCATCAATAGACACAGTATCACTAGACCCAGATGTTCAAAAACCATATATCAGACCAGTAAAGAAGTATCCAATGCTGTCTGGTGGGTTTTGGAGCCCATGAAGGAGGTGATTTATGTTTATTCTCAGCAGCTGTCAGACTTCAATGCATACAAGTGAAGCATGATGTTCCCACAGGCAATTTCACTGGCCTTTGCTTATTCTCTGCTGCTCTCCAGAGGCAGATGAGGTTGTTTCCTCTTCAGCTTGGTTCTCTCTGGCATTTTGGTCTCCACCTGGGTCTTGGCTCCTCCTGCTCCTCCTGCATTTTCCCTTCACTGTGGTGTACATTCACTTCAGTGCTTCTCCAGGAGCCATCACTGCTCTGACCTAATCATGGGCAGATATATTTCACCAGAGAGGATACTTACTGGGCTTTCATGTACTATGACTTGGACGTGGAGCAGACAGAAGTCTATCCCCTCCCCTGTGTCCTCTACTGCTGACTGATCATTCTGGGAGGTGGAGACCTGTCCTGTCACAGGCCATAGCACAGGTTGGTACTGGAAAGTTTGTACTTCATGCACCTTGTGCTTGCTTCTGGCTTTTATATTAAAGTGTTCTTCAGTCTGTTGCTGGTCTATACAGTTTCAAGAGAAATTGCTTGTCAGATGGTTCCCTCAGTGAAGATCAGCCCACTGGATCGCATCCCATGATTGTTGAACATTTTAACATTTTGCTTGCAAATACAGTAAGGAAACAGTGACCATTGTAGGACAGCTTTAAAGGTGATTGGGTAGGTTTCCTTGTAAAGGTAAAAAGCAAAAATGCTGGGAGGAAGGTGATTTTGTTTCTGAAAAATGTAACCACAGACAGTGCAACTGATGTGCCAAGGTAGTGTAGGGTCTCTGAAACAACTTTTAATTTTCAAGAACCACAAAACTATTCTGACTGGTCCCATCTCCCTAAAATAGACAAGGGTAGCAAGGAGACTGTTCCTTCGTCTCGTGCCATGTTAACAGATGGACATCTCTGTAATGTTTGGATGGAAAAGTGTACCATATACATTGCCTTTGAAGGACTTGATGAACTTCAGGGAGAAAAGCCAGAATCTTGTTTTAAAATCTGTTTCAAATTAGCATCTTCTTGGTGCTGTGCTGGTAGTTTCTCAAAAGATGAACAGTTAGCCACAATAATCTGACTTTCCTACTCTCATGTCCAGACAGATGATAATGTGCATGTGCCTCCAATACAAATGGATGCATCTCCTGCATTGCCAGCACTGAAGTGGCCAGGAGATCAATGTATATTAATGCTAACACTGCATAGGACTAGACAAAGAGAAAAAATTAATGTTCTCAAACTAATAGCCCTTGAGGCTATACTTCTTCATTATCTCACTTGTTACAGTAAAAAGTGTTTGTGTTTTGTCTGACATTACAGCATGGAAGGTTTTTATTCCCTGTCGTACCATAAAATTGAGTCGTCATTTTTGTTAGTCTCCCTACCGCAATTGCTGATGATACTAATTCACTGTCTGCCTCCTCCTGCTAAGTCAGCATCCCTAGAAATCACCTTGCCAGGTAATAGCTGGCATCAGAGTCAGTCTTCAGAGAGGGCAGCTCAACTGAGCAGGAAGCTGCCAGCTGGGCAGTGGTTAGGCAAGGACAGTTGTTGCACATTTATTTTCACAGCTGAAAAACTAACCAGCTGTTAGAATTTGCCTAAACGAGCCTCATTTCAGCAAGGAGTAAAGCAGACATCAAAAAGTACCACATAGTCTAGCTAGCTGATTTTCAGTTTCTTTTTCAGCTGTCTCCAGCTGTCAAGACAATGAGTGGGAGATGCTTAACCAGTTTGTAATCATTTTCCTCTCTCAGAGGAGGGATACTGTGGAAAGGTCAGAGCTCCCGCAGGAGTCTATGTGCCTTGGGTGATGCTGAGACCACTTAGGCCTGCAAAAAGTTAATTGCCATTTACTGGAAGTTGGTTAGGAAGGTGTTTCACACTTGCTGCTGGGGCTAGGAAATACACAGCTACTGTGCTAGTCCTGTCATGGGTTCCCACATTTGACCCTGCCCTGAAGCTCCTGCCATGAGACTTGGGTGGAAGAGTTGAGTGCCAGTTGTGTGCACAAACATGGGATTTCTGTTCCTGTCTTTCTTCTTTCAAATAGGGGTACAGATGATTTGCCAGATATGGGGAAAACAAAAACACATTAAAAATCTTTGAAACATTAACAAATAATTCAACGGTTTCAGTGCTTGTGAAGACAGGCTCTTACACCAAGATCCCATGTGTTGTACTGTCGGGGGTGGGAGTGAAGGAAGTAGATTTAAAAAAAAATCTTTTGAGCATGTAATTTATCAAATATAGTAGTTGAAGTTTTATCAAGCATTGCCTGCTTGCTCCATGGTTCAGTTTGTTTTTATTTTTGCTTTAAAAGTATGAAATTGAAAAATTTCTTTTTTCATCACAGCTTCTTAATAAATTAAATCACACCTCATAATTTATTAGCATTGTTAGTTAGCTGCAGTACTGAAAGGAGAAATGTAGTACCTCTTCTAAAATGCAGTAACAGCAGATCATCCTTTAACTTCCCCAGTCTGGTCTGTGGCATTGGATTTAGCTTCTCTCTTAGTAAGTTGTTAGGAAGGAATGTGTGTCTAATGGTCAGCACTGGTTTCTGGGAAGAGAAGCAGCCACTTTTTTTTTTTTATGACATTGACAAATTGTTCATTCAGGGCAAAATAAAAAATCATCCTTATGAAAGTATTTTCTGATGTGGTAATTCTAAATAATGGATGAAACAGATATTCTATGAAAATGACCTCTTGAGAACCATCCTTCTGGCTGCCATTTGACTCCCTTAGCCAGGTGATCACAGTCTCACAGAATGGGTCAGATTGGAAGGAACCACAGTGAGTCATCTGGTCCAACCTTCCTGCAAAGGAGGGTTATCGTAGAGCACTCCTAGAGTATGCCTCTATAGTATCCATGAAATATTTTTCCCCCTTATTTGCTTATTTTTACGTTGAGGTGTGTGTCACAAAGTACGTTTAGAAGATAATTGTTAGGTTGTGAGTTTGTTCCTTTGCCTAGGAAATAATGAAATCAATTAAGTTTTATTTAGCATTTTGATGTATTTCATGCATGGTTCTGTATCAACTTAATTTTTAAATATATTTTACTTAAATTGACAAATAAATACTGAGTATGTAAATGAAAACGTGATGGTTTTTATTGACCTCTCTTCATTTGTTCTAGGGAGACTTAATTGACTTAATTAAATTAAAATATTACAGATGACTGGTACTGACAGAAAAGAAATAGACTGAAGGCTTTTGCAATGTATAAACACTTTATTAGAAATGCTGTGACTGGACATTATGTAGTTATACTGACTTTTTATAAAAGGAAGACATAGGAATAATGAGCAATTCTGACAAAATGGAGCAGACCTTAAATATCATCTGGTTTCAACTGCCCTGCCATGGGCAGGGACATCTGCCATTCAAGTGGGAGAGAAAATAATAAATTGACATGTATTACTTATCTGACAGACGTTTTGGTCATAATGCATTGTGTTAACTTCTTTATTTTACTAATTTACAATATGTGGCACTGGGTGTATGGCTTTGCTTCACTAGGTATAGAAGATTCATGGACCTTGAGATATCCTTTTCATGCCACAGTACTGCAGAAAGGTTTTCTCTGTATTTATTTTAGTAGTCTAGTCTGCTGAAAGTTATCTTG
This sequence comes from Sclerurus mexicanus, assembly GCA_013396755.1. Taxonomy (NCBI): domain Eukaryota; kingdom Metazoa; phylum Chordata; class Aves; order Passeriformes; family Furnariidae; genus Sclerurus; species Sclerurus mexicanus. The sequence goes on along the minus strand of VWZF01005177.1, from coordinate 2,434,993 downwards.
CCGTATTTTATAAAAATGTCATGCAAATGTGACCAGTACAAAACAAAATCATTAAAGATAAATTGTGAGCTAGGACAAACCTTTTTTATATCATTAAATAATTAGAAATATAATATTACAAAGTGTTTATCTCCAGTCCTTCTTTATATATTAGCCTGTAGAGAGTTAAAAAATTCATCTGGTACCTGGAAGCTAATTGAAATTTTGAGATTTTGGCACCTGGCAAGGGATGATGATAGAAGACTGGTCTCTCTGGGTTTCCTCTGTAACAGGTAAGACTCCATCTTCAGCTTAATCTCCTCTATGAGGTGATTTAATTCTGTTATCTCACTGTACTGATTAGCAGGGGAGCCCCAAAGAGATCAGTTTCTGTGAGTACCCTTGCTGGAGGTGCAGTGCTCTTGCATTTCCCCTCCTTCTCTCCTGGTCAGGCCTGTAGCTGGAACACAGTGTCTGTCTGCTGAATTACAGTTTGGGATTTGAGTTTTGCAGCCAAATCACATGTGGTCGTAATTTTAAGACTAAAACATGGAAAAGGGATGATATTATGCTTTTAAAATTGTCTGAGGACCACAGGCTTCCTATAGGGAAATAAGCAAGGGGTAATGTTTTCTTTCACAAAAAAGCCTGATAATTCTACTTTATATCTGTTTTCAAGGCACATATGCTTGGGGGTTGAGACTGAAGGAGAAGCATGAAGTGCATCCTGGGAGGGGGAAGAAGGATGAAAATAGCTGCAGGAAAGTTTCTGTGTCCTTTGCATCACTCTGCCTATTTCTTGACCTCCATTTGGGGAAGTACCTCTCCCTCCTGAGTGTCTGAGGGATGACTGGTGGTGTGGAGTGAGGCAGGTGAGCCAAGATCTCTGGCCTGGGCTGAGCAGTGCTCCACTTGCTGTTAAAACAGGATTAAGCCCAACCAATTCCAATCATAAGCTGTGTTCCCTGGGCAGATTCCTGTTGTCCCCTCAGCACTGCTAGAAATACCAGGCACAACCTGCGTGCTCCAATTTTGAGTCTCAGCTCTGGTGAATTTCAATGGATCCTTTGCAGCATCATCCTCTCATTTCTTTGTTATAGTGTTTTGTATTTTCACCTACCATCATAGTTGGGGTAGTTTTGTTAAAAAAAAGAACAGCGTTAGTAAAGTCCAAAGGGGCTATTGGGAGTTATTTTCATATTTTATTCTAAAACCTTTTGTAACAGTGGCACTTGAACACTTCACATTGTTGCTGCTGGATCTCTTTTATTCTGGCCTTTCACCTTTTTTACTGGCTAAGTCTGCAGGAGCATACTGACTATTTGGCTGTGCTTATGCATTTTGCATTAAATATTGAAATTCTGACTTCTTGCTCTGCCTCCAGCTTGTGGAGTTGTCCTGGCATTCTCCAGGAAAAGTTGGGGTATAATAAACAAGCTGTCTGCAGAGACAAACTGTTCTTCTCACTGATGACAAGAATTTTGATAAGTGTTTTGTCCCTTTGAAGTATTTGTGCGGTTTCCCTGAGGATTTGCTTTTCCTTTCTGTTGAAATTCAGCTGCTGCTTTATATATATATTGGGGATGCACTGTAATTAAAAAAAAAATCTTTTAAATATTGTTGTGCCTCTGAATTTCAGTAATTTTAAAAAAGCAGTCTTTGAATATTTATGTTTCCTCTATGGTTCCCTCTCTTGGTACATTCTGTACGTTTTAGAAGAGATACTGATCTCATACGTTCTGTTCTTAAGAAAGACCAACAACAGTGTACTGGAAAAATACTGAGTTGGGTTATGAGCAGCACAGGTCAGTCAGGCTCATATTTCCTGAGAATGAATGACAGTAGAATTGCAAACACTGATTTTCAGATTCTGTGGCACTCGGTGTTCAGAAATAAAATTTGTAAGATGAAAGAGAAATGTTACAAACCAGTGATGATCCTGCTTTAATACACTCCTCTGATTCAGATCCCCACTTAAAACTTCAGTAACTTACATGATACTAGTTATAATAATGTAAGTCCTAAAGTTCTATGAATGTTACTGAAAATTTTTATGTTTTAGGCAGTATAAAAAGTACGATTTTAGACACAGTGATTTGAGATTCATTAAAATAGTTCCCTATACACTGAAATGATTTTAGTAGTGACCTGGATCTTCAAAGAAGTTTGAATAGTGTGTCTTCCTTCCTTCCTGAAGTGTGTAGTAAGAGTTTTGTTTCTGACTGATGCTAGTACATGACTCACACTTAGTACGGGTTGTAGTGAGTATCAACATAGTAAAATTGAAAAATGCAGTGGCAAAGTAAATTAGAAGAGGAAAGCAAGGTAAAGAAATGCAGCAAATAGAAAGGGTATCAGTCCTGGCCCCCTTTATTGTCCTCCATCTCTTTCTGAGAAGTACATTTATCAGCTAACAAGACATTTGGAACATAAAACCATTTGGGAAGAGTAACTCGATGAAAATAAGATGCAAAGAGTTTTGGGTGCTTTACAGATTTTCCTTTGACTGGGAGGAGTGATCATCATGTAAGTTTGTGCATCTCAGAGTTGTAAGCCACTTTTTGAAAATACCCCAAATCTTTGCATTCAGATTGCTGCTGTAATTTCCAGACCTGAGCAATGGGTGCTCCTGGAAGAAAAACTGTAGGAATTTGCAATGTTACGTAGGTTTGCTAAAACTTGGGAATCGAAATAAAACCTTTTACCAGAGGCTTGCATCTCAAGACTTTGTGAAGATAGTGCATAGCTTCATAACTGAAGAGTAACAGGATACCCTACATCAACTTTACAGCTGAAGAGTAAAAAAATAGGTACCTAGCATTGACTTTTTTAACTTTGCAGTAGTTTCTGTTCACCCTGATGATAATAATGGTGAAGAGCTTGAAAAATGTCAGAGGTGAGAGCACTGGGTATGTTGTCTCATGCATGGGCAGAACTCAGTATTTTACTGTGCCTGGTTATTAAGATTTACTGAGCTATTAGATTTATTTATTGCATGTTATTTTCTAGGGCACCTGAAATAATTTATAAATGTAGTCATTGTTTATAGTCCTTGACACAGTTGTCTTTTTCCACTTCACCATATCCTTTGTTCTGTTCAGGTTCTCTCTTTTTTAAGTTTTTGGATTATTTAGGTATATTTAGGAATATTTTTGGGGAGAAGTAGAGGGCGTAGAGTGGTGGATAATGGGCACAGGCTTCAGTTCCTTTTCTTTTAAGCCAAGAGACTGTTAAACAAATGTCCAAGTCTACTTTCCTAGTCAAAAATGTGTGAAATCTCTCACATTCTGTATGCTGAATGCTGTGTTGAGTATCTTCTGGGCTCTACTAATGTGTCTTCAGGAGCTGACGGTCTACATAGAGCACACTGGCCTATCATCCTGAAATAAAGATGGAGTTAAGTGGAATCAGAAGCTATACTGTGGCTGTTCCAGTTAATGTGAGGGAATATGGAAAATCCATCCACCTGTTCCATTGCTCTCCAAGATGAAATTTATGCTATGAAGATGATCAGAGGGCTGGAGCACCTCTCCTGTGAAGACAGGTTGAGAGAGTTGGGGCTGTTCAGCCTGAAGAAGAGATGGCCTTGGGGAGACCTTAGAGCATCCTTCCAGTACTTAAAGGGGGCCTGCAAGAGAGCTGAGGGAGACTTTACAAAGGCATGCAGTGACAGGACAAGGAAGAATGGATTTAAACTGAAAAGAGGGTAGGTTTAGATTAAATACTGAGAAGAAATTCTTTACTGTATGGGTGGGAAGGCACTGGAACAAGGTGTCCAGAAAAGTTGTGGATGCCCTATTCCTGGGTATGGTCAAGGCCAGATTGAATGGGGCTTTGAGCAACCTGCCTTAGTGGAAGGTGTCCCTGCCCATGACAGAGGGTTTGGAACTAGATGACCTTTAAGGTGCCTTCCAACCCAAACCATTCTATGATATGAGAGAATACCAGGCATGGTTGCATGAAAAATAGTTGAGGGACTGTAGTGCAGTTCTTGGGTTCTACCACTTATTGAAATGAGCTTATCAGTTTTCACAGAGCTCACATCCAAGACTAAATCAACAGATAGCCTCATTGTTTTGCAGATTTGACAGAAATATGTAGATGTCTTTTTTTTTCTAACTGGCTGTCCCAACTGAAAAAAATGAAAGCCACGTTAAATAGTACATAAACGCAACATCGGTATGTATTTCTACTTTTTTATTTTTGCATTAAGCATAAGGAATGCAAGTTCCTAATTTTCAAGCCATCTCGCACAAGATCTTCCATTCACGGTAAAACGTATTGGTGCATGTGGAAACCCTCTTGACAGCCGTGCTTGGAAATTTTTCTGGTTAAGAAAACACACTACATCATAATGTTCTGACAGGTTGTGTTGATATCAGCAGACATTGGGCTGAAGTGGAAGTAGGGACTCTATTACTTTGTCTGTCACCTTTGGTTGATGCCTTACTGCAGGAACAGCTCGATGTTTCCACTTTGAGATTTACTGAGAAACTTAATAGGAAGAAAAAACCAAAAACCGAGGGCTTTTTCCAGTTGCACATAACATAGTAACTTTTCAAAACCCCGATTTCCCCCAGTGATCTTTATTTGCCAGTAGTGTCTTATGTCAACTTTTTTTAATCTGGGTGATTTGGAAACAAGCTACAATATTTTCATCTACAAGTCAGCAGTTAGAACTTGAGCCAGTGTGTTGCAGAGATGGTGCCTGTTCTTGGCTGAATAACCAGTCTGTAGCTGTAAGTTCTTTAGACTGTAGAGAAGAGGTTTCCAGATATATTGTCTGTGGTACTCACCTCAATCCTATTTTCTGTAATATCTGATGGTTTTATGTTACCATTCAGAAAAATTCTAAGCCACAGGAGACTGAAGTGCAGACAGCTTGTAAACCAGGTGGGGTTTTCTCTTCACTTTTTCTTTTAATCCAATGTAAAAAGCACTCGAATCTTTGTAAGATAGCTCTTATATGAGATATTTAGGTCCCATAAAACTTCTGTTTCAGTCACACAAATACCATATCAAAGTTGGATTGTGTGCATCTTCACTACTGCACTCCCTGATTTCATTGTATCATTGACTTTTCTCTGCACCTATGAAGATTAGAAACATTTTTATACCTTGGATTTTTGGGCAGTCATTTGCAGTAGAGGACTTCTGTGTGTCCCAGCCTCTTGCACCCTTGTGGTCAGCTCGGTCATCTGATCTCTTTCCTTTGTGCTCTCCATTTGTAGCCTTTTCTCTCCTTTTAAAGTTTAATGACTTGGTGTTATTTTGGGTCTGGCAAAAATCTCAAAATAATGTGTTAATATAGCTAGTGGGGAAATTAATTTAATGGAGTCTTAATTTCCTTGTATTGGATAAACTTCAGTTATAGATGACCTTTTGAAAAAGAGATTTTCATATAACTGAGGACATCCATCATGATGAACTGAAGATGGGGTTTCTTCTGTTTTTTGCTTTGTTTTGTTTTTTTCATAATATGAGTCACATTTTAACTGAGGAAGAATATCCTGTTTTCATGGTTGTGCAACTGCTGATGACTGTAGTGGCTGCTTATGTGTAAAAGTAAAATTAAAATTTTATTTATATATGTATGTGTTTTTAATGCTGTTTACAACTTGAAAATAAGGAACACATTCCAGTACCTAATAAGTGTATTTATATCTAATATTCATGCTAATAATATGCCACTCTAATATGTCATTATTCACCTAGATGCTCCAAAAAGTTTGCTAGCTCTTCTTTAATTTCAGAGTTTTTTTCTGAATGTTGCTGCTGGAAATTTCAAGGGGAAAAAGAAAACCACCTTTCTGTAATGGAGCTTCAGTGGATTTGTCTTCCTGAAACTCAAGCAGCATTAGTTTCTGGTGGGGATTTAGCAATAAATGTGCTTTTCTCTACTCTAAGCACAAATCCTGAGATTAATTTTGCTGTGAAGTATCTTTAGGTCTTAATTAAAACTGAAGTTATTCATCCTGGTAAGAGTGCCCAGAGAGACAATGCCTCCATACCCCACACTATTAAAGTCTCATGTGTTAAGAAAGATATACTGCATGCAGTACTTTTAACTTAAAGCCTAATCTGTATATATGCGTTATTTTAAGTTAATATACCTGTTGCACTGTAGAAATAAGAGAATTGGAGAGTATTGTGCTAAATACAGGGGGAAACAGGTGAAGTATGAGAATGTTTTCTCACAGTGTTTTTTGTAATGTCTTTAAACATGGTATCATGCAATGAAGCAGCTGCAGTGAGAAGTGTATTGAAGCTATTCATGAGCTAAAAGATTGGGTTGTTGCAAGAAGCAATTTTACAGGCCTAAGCAGAACTGGACTGAAGTAGTTCAGCGTCCTGTGGTGAAGTCATGGAAGGCTGCTGAAGCATGGCTCCTTACATATGTATTAAGTACATTTTAAATTAATTATCTTCTTATGATAACAGTATAGCTACTGCCTGTTGTATTTTATTAGCATTCCCTTATAGATTCTTTAGGGTTATTTTCTGTCTTTCTCTTCCCCCCATCTTAGCGGAATCGGTCGAAATTGGCCATGGGCCTCTGGTGGAAGCAGCATTTTGGCAGAATTTGGGACTTTGCATCTGGAGTTTGTACATTTGAGCCACCTGTCTGGAAACCCTGTCTTTGCTGAAAAGGTTAGACTGCTCAGTCAAAATCATGTTGTAAGAGATAGGTCACATATTGGGAGACTAATATCAGCAGGAAGAGATTTGGATTTTCCTCAGCTATAAGCATTGGTTGCATTTTCCCTAATCACCTGGGCATGATTTTGTATTAAAAAGTCAAAAATCCCTTCCAAAATTATTCTGATATATCTTCTTGCATATGGCCCCATAAAACAAATAATTTCTGTTTACGTTCTAAATTGCTATCACATTAAACAATCAGACTGTAGAGCTTTCTTCAGTTCTTCACCTGAATGGGATGTAAACAAATACTGACATTATATTGGGGATAGTAACTGATATCTAGAGAAAGCAAAGCACCATGGTGATTTCAACAAGTTTATTCTTCAAAATGCTGTGTAGTATCACTGCTGTCAGAAATGTTATCGGATGGGGATAGATGGGGAGGGGGTGGCAGCACTGAGGAATAGCCAAAAACAAATTTACTGCATAAGTTAATTATCTTTTGACATTATGGTAATTTAATGTATAACATCTGTGCTACTAAGAGACAATGAAAGTGTGTATCTTAAAAATCCTAGCCTATGGTTCTCTTACAGAGTGGCATCATGCTCTAGCTGCAAGATGCTGGAAATCTGTTTATATAAGCTGTTCTTAAAACCCTTTAGAGATTGCAATTCCAAAGCCCTCTGAGGCAAACCGTTCCAGGGCTGGTACGCTTGATAAAGAAGAAGAAACACTGGAATAAGCTTTGCATGAAAGTATTCATAGAAGAACTCATTAATTGAGACTTAGGACTCATTGCAGCCTGCATTTGGGCGATGAGTAGTGTCAAGATGCAGGAGGCAGTTTGTGTACCACAACAGAAATCCTTCTGCAGCTTGGTATAAACTAACTTACCTTCTTTTTCAGTAGCTGATTCACTGGATCTCTAGGCATTCCGGGTGTTATAATGAAGCTGTCAGTGCCTTTTTGTTACAATTTCTGGCCTGCAGTGCTCAGGATCCTCTTTCTCCCAAGTTGCTACATTTACTCTTTCTGTGAATCTTAGAAGTGCAACTCATTGCATGTACTCCACCATGGATTGTACTGCTGGATGACTCCAGCTGCAGAGCATCTGGACTGTAATTGTTTCCCCGGGCATCTCATTTGTAGCGAGCTCCTTAGCAGTGCCAGCAGAGCGCTCGGGGCTGCCTGGGTTCCTGCTGGGCAGGCTGGTTATATGGAACTCAGCTTCAGCAGTGCTCTTCTTTCCAGGCAGAGCTCCTTTACAGTTCACTTCAACATCTGAACTAGGTGATAGGCTTAATATTTAATACCATTTCTTTTTTTAGGTATATGAGGTATATTAGGTATATAATTAGGTATATTAGGTATATAATGCTGCCACAGCTGAACTTAGTTAAGGCAAATAGCCTCAGTCCTGGAAAAGAGTGAAATAGTCTGTGTGGCAAGACCTGAACTTTGGAGCTTGCTTCTGTTGTGTTGTCTCATTGCTGACACTTGACACAGAAACTTCAGAGGCTTTGAGGAAATCATTTGCATGATGATATCAGCTCTGAGAGTCTTTCTTAATAGTAAGATGATTGCATAGAGGCATTCAGGTGTATGTGTTGAGTAAGACTAGGGGTTTTATTTTTAGGCATATTTACACTTTAAGACTTCTGTACCAACACTGTTTTGTTTTATTTTGTGGGGAAAATGGATCAGTGCTCAGTGTTTTGTACCCTTCCAACAGGTAATGAATATTAGAAAAGTTCTAAATCGACTGGATAAACCAGAGGGACTTTACCCCAACTATCTGAATCCCAGCAGTGGCCAGTGGGGCCAGCGTAAGTAGCTCAAGTCTTTGGTACTGTAACCCGTCTTTTAGTGTAGTCATTAATTTCTTTCAGTCACTGTTAGATGATTTTTGTATATGCATGAAGAACTTTTATAATGTATAGAAGCTCACATTATATTTGAGGTTCTATAAAATGTAAAATAATAATCCTACTTGCTGTATCTTAATGTACTTCTTTTGATCTTTCACTGTGGTTTGTGCAAGCAGGGAAATGTCTGAATATGTATGATTTTGGAAAGGAATTGGTAGACTACATAAGTCTCATTGAAAAATCTAAAGTGCTCTCTGAAGTAGCTGTTTAAGGAAACACTATCAGCTCATTTGAATCAAATTCCATATTTTTATGGTGTGGCTCCACTGAAAAAATAAGTAATAAGTCTTCCCAGTTAATACTGGCTGTGACTTCTGTTGATGTTTAATGCCAATAACTGAGGAAGCAAACTAAACAGAACTGTGTTATGTCATTAATGCCCTTGGAACCATTACTGAAGACAACAAAATTAGAAGGGAAAGAGTATAAAATGTTAAAGTATTTGGACTCCCTAGCCCCTTCCTGATGACTGAGCCTTTCTTGTTGTACGTTGCTTTCTCTAACCTTCATAACATGTCCAAAACCTACAGTGTGCAGGATCATGATTCTAGAGACCTTACTGCTTTTTCCACTTTTCCTGCTTAGACTCAGTCTACCACCATATCATTAAGGTGACTCAGTGTCCTTCTATTTTTTCTTCCTTATATAATTGAATGAAAACAAGCAGTATATGCTGTCATGGTCTGAAAAGATACAGGCAGATAAACTGGTCCTGTAGATTATCATTGTATAAGCTGGTTACACAATACAACAGAGAGAAAGGTCTGGAGAGGTTTTTGAATATAATGGTTTATTTAGGATGTACCTAAGGTGGAAGTGAAGTTCTGCACTCCTTATGGGACTGGCCACAGTTTGGATAGATAAAATAATTTTCACAAAGACAAATGTCTGCTCTCTACCATGCTTTAGACGAATTCATCTGCCACCAGCTTGATAAGAAACAATAGTTATGAGGCCCTGGAGTCTGAAGACCAGGGAAATAAGAATGTTTACACAGGCCTATCTGGGTTGCGGGGGGTTGCCTGGGGCAGGGCAGCCTGCCACTGCATCATGACCTCTTCAATTAAGGAGAAGAAAAAATAAAAATAGTAGTAGTCATTGGTGACTGCCTTTTGAGAGGATTGGAGCCTCCTTGAGGCCCATGTAAGGGACATCACCAAGAAACTTCCCCACCTGGTATGGCCCACTGATTATTATATGCTACTGGTTTTCCTTCTGGGCAGTGACAAAGTCCCAGCAAGAAGGCTGTGGACAATCAAGAGGGACCTCAAGGCCTTGGAACAACTGGTCAAGGGATCTGGAGCAAAGTTGTGTTCTTCTGTCCTCCCAGATACAGGGAATGATGGGGCAAGGAACAGGTCAATACCTGGCTTTAAGACTGGTGTTACCAGCAGAATTTTGGGGGTTTTGATCATGGGTCACCAATGGACACCAAGCCTTCTGGCAAAAAATGGTGTCCATCTGTCTCAGAGGGGGAAAAGGATCTTAGCTCAGGAGTTACAGGGCTTGTTGAGAGAGCTTTGAACTGATTTGAAGGGGGAAGTGGAGTAGCCAGGCTTGAGTTAAGGTGTGGAAAGGGAATAACTATAGCAATAACCCAAGTAGCAAAGGGAGGCTTAAGAGGGGATACCTCCAGCAAGTACAAGCAGCCAAAGATGTAATAACAAGACAGGACTATGGAGTATCCCCTTTGCACCCCTACTGGAATATTGACACAATCAGATACTTCCTATAAAGTTGCCTGTACACCAATGCATGCAGTATGGGGAACAAAGAGCAGGAACTGGAGATCTGTGTGCAGTTACAGGGCTTTGATCTCATTGTGATTACAGAGATATGGTGGAATAGTTTGTGTGACTGGAGTGCTGTTGTGAAGGCTATGTGCTGGTTAGGAAAGGCAGATCAGGAAGGTGTGGTAGTGGAGTTGCCCTCTGTGTGAGGCAACACTTGGAATGCATCAAGCTTTGTCCAGGGGTGGATGACAAGTGAGTCAAGAGCTTATGGGTTAGGATAAATGGGCAGACTAGTAAGGGTGACACTGTTATGGATGTTTGCTAATGCCACCTGAATAGGAGGAAGTGAGTGAGGCCTTCTACAGGCACTTCAAAGCACCTTCAAAGTGACAGACACTGGTTGTTGTGGGGGGCTTTTAACCATCCTGACATCTGGTGGAGAAGCAGCACAGCGAAGCAGAAGCAGTCCAGGAGGTTCCTGAAAAGCACTGATGACATATTCCTGACACAGGTAGTAGAGGATCCTACAAGGAATGGTGTGCTGGGTGACCTCATACTGACATATAGGGAAGGCCTTGTTAGAGATGTGAAGGCTGGGGACAGCCTTGGCTATAGTGACCATGAGATTGTGGAGTTCAGTATGTGGTGAGGAGGAAACAGGAGGGCAGTAAGATTGTAACCATGGATTTCAGGAGAACTAACTTTAGCTTCTTGAGGGATCTTCATGGAAGAATCCCATGAGAACAGGTCCAGCCGCGAAGAGGGGTCCCAGAGACCTGGTTGATATTCAAGGATCACTTCCTCCAGGCTCCAGAATAATGCATCCCGATGAGCAAGAAATCAGGCAAAGGGGGCAGGATACTTGTATGGATGAACAAAGAACTCCTGTCATTGCTCAAGCATAAGCAGAAAAGACACAGGAGACTGGAAACAGGGTCAGGCCACTTGGAATGAATATAGGGAGTTATCACAGTAAGTAAAAATGAGACAAGGAAGCTACACCTAGGCAAACTTTACATCCACAAATCCACAGGCCCTGATGCAATGCATTTACAAGTGCTGAGAGAGCTGACAAACACCATAGCAAGGCCACTCAACATCATCTTTGAAGAGTCATGGAGTTCAGGAGAGGTGCCTGAGGACTGGAAGAAAGCAAATGTTGCCCCAGTCTTCAAAAAGGGCAAGAAGGAGGACCCAGGGAGCTACTGGCCAGTGAGCCTCACCTCAATCCCTGGAAAGGTGATGCACCTCATTCTAGAGGCCATCTCTGTCCACATGGATGACAAGAAAGTGGTCAGGAGTAGTCAGCATGGATTCACTAAAGGTAAATCATGCTTGACCAGCCTGATTGCCTTCTATGATGAAACAACTACCTGGATGGATGAGGGGAGAGCACTCATTATCTACTTCAAATTCAGCAAGGCTTTTGACACTGTCTCTCAGCATTCTCCATAGGCAAACTCAGAAATTGTGGACTGCATGAGTGGACAGTGAGGTGGATTGAGAACTGACTGAAAAACAGATCCCAGAGAGTCATAATCAGTGGCCCAGGGTCTACTTGGAGGCCTGTTACTAGTGGTGTCCCACAAGGTTCACTATCGGGCCCAGTATCATTTGGATGAAGGGGCAGATGCCTCCCCAGCAAGTTTACTGATGACCCAAAGCTGGGAGGAGAGGCTGATCCCCCAGAGTGCTGTGCAGCCCTTCAGAAGGACTTTGGCAGGTTGCAGAGATAGGCAGAAAACAACTGCACCTGTGAGCCAGGTCCAGTTCATTCCTCCCTTGGCTTCTGTTAGCCACAGAAACTCAGCTTTTTGGTGAGATGCATGAGAGCAGATCTTTCTAGTGGCTGAGGCAGTTAGTGGCTCTGCCGTATATATTTTGAAGCAGTCAAAACATTTATTCTGCCTTACAACCTTTGCCATTTTCATATTTTTAATATAACTGCATCTTATACACTCCTTGGTCACATGAAATGCCAGTTTCTGTTGGTGTGCACAGGAAAATTTGTAGCTTATACCAGCTTTGGTTTCCAGTAGTACGTAGTATTGACAAATAATTAGCTTCCTGTGCATGCAAATGATGAACACAGATGTTGATGCAGGTCTATCCCTAGCATTCTGAAGCAGCAAAAAGATATTCCATCTTGTTGCATCTCTTCTGTATCAGTTGCCTTCATTTGCAGACACTGATTGACTAATTTTTTCCCGTAGAGAAGATCAGTATGTGAGGCTCGAAAGATGTTTTATTGGAGATTGCTTTTCTATGCTGTTTGCAGTTGATTACAACAGAAGGAAAAAACACAAACAACCAAGACTCTTAATTGGTATGAGACAGAAGTGTTTTCTCCCAGACATCAAGTAGGGAGGGAAGAATGGTTTCTGAACATTTCTTCTCCAGCAGTGCTGTAACTGTGAAAGCCGCGGCTGGATCTCTGCCATTGTTCCTGTAAATTCGTTTAGCCCTTGTTATTTTGACAGTAAACTGACAGTGATTTGCTGCAGCATGCGTCAATTGGATTTGTCTACTGCAATAATGTATATAATAACAGGGCTTATTATTGATGAAACTGTGCTTGTGCTATTTAGTTTGCAAATGTCAGAGGTTTCTATGGTAATTTATTTAGGAAACCGTAAAGGTCATTTAAATGCTGCTGTTCAAAGATCAGCCTTTGATCATGGGAAATATTCCCATTGTTTTAAGAAGCCTCTGCCTCTTTTCCTTTTGGATCATGAACATTTAATTAAAAAAATGGTATAGTCTTTCCAGAAGTTTAATATATCTCATTCAAAAGAGGAGGGAGGGGAAAAAAGCTATTTAAAACCCAGATTTGATGGTACAATGTATTTGGTAGGCACAGGGACAGGATACATTCAGAAAGCTACATTATTTTTCTCATATCACAGGCTAGTGGAGGAAAAAGACACTGTTATTCAAGTTTGAATAGAAAAATATATATCTTCTACATTTGCATGTCTTTGCAACCTGTCTGGAAGGTGAAAGGAGGCTTTCAATGAAAAGAAGGTACAATGGAGTTTAAAAATAAATTCTCTGTTCTTTTGAATTCCACTAACAGAGGCATAACTTGGAAGCTAAGATCAGAATTAGGTGTCAGGAAGTGTGAGCTCAGTACCACTAACCCTTCTGCATCTCACTTTATGAGCCTGCATTATCCCATTCAGGGATTTTTTTGCTTTTCTCATGCCCATAATTTTGTGATATGACTCATAGACTTGCTGTGTAATCTGTGTAACCACATCTCTGTCTCAGATGTCTTGGGTGGAATTGGTGGATCCCTTCCCTGCTGTAAAATTGACAGTTATAAATGAGTAGTCTTGATAAAAAAATTTGAAATCCTTTCACTGAACACTTGATAAATGCCCAATCACTTAATTTTACCAGGCAGCACCAAATTTTAAAAGAAAACCTCTAGCTACTGTTCTTAGTTTACTGGAGTTTAGAAGAACACTTTACATATATACAGTTGTAGTATTTCTTGGACTAAGGGGATCTATGCTGAAATTATGATAGCCCATTAAAATTTTGCCAAGAACTTTTTAGGCTCCTTCACAGCAAGTAGGTAAAACCTTGTACCAGCCACTGAGAGCATCACTAACTTTGCCATCACTGGTGAAACTGATATCAAATGTCTGACTTGTGTGGTGCTATTGTTTGCAGAGTCACATCCTAAATTGTGCAATTGAATAATCACAGCATCTGGAGTACCAGATCATTTCACATAGTGAGCATAGGGCAGAATAAATCAGTGTCACAGCATTGATCCTCTATAGGTGTGGATAAGTTGTTTTTTTTTCCTTCCAGAACCACTGCTGAGTTGTGAGAGCAGTCAGATGTTCAAAAATGCTGTATTATTTTTAAACATATGGCTCAGCATTTTGAAATACCACTAAATAACTTGAAATTCAATTCTGCAGTAAGGAGCTAAAAGCCTTTTTTGTGAAGTGACTTAAATGGAAAGATAGTGAGCAAAAGAGCAAATAAAAATAATGCCTGCACATTAAGAAGGAAAAGCCTTTATCAAATTAGAGAGCACTTTCTACTCTTTTCCCTTTTTAGAATAGAAAAGGACTTACTTTAACATGGTTTTATATGAGATAGACTACTTGAATTAGAATTAACATGTATAAATTCTTTTTTCTTTGCCATGAACTCCTGAGGCATGTTATGGATATTAAATAACTATGGTGCTTTAGCTAGATTAAAAATTTAGCAGTTAAGGAAATAATTCTCTGTGTACACCAGTAAAGTTTTTCCTGAGGTTCCAGGCTTATGTTTATTGAAGATGTTGTAGAAAGAGATCATTAAATACACTGTTTCAAACTGTAACTGTATTTTATTGGCCAGGCTGAAGATGAAATTGCTGTTCAATCTCTTTCTTCCCTATTAAGATCATGTCTCCATTGGAGGGCTTGGAGATAGCTTTTATGAATATCTGCTCAAGGCATGGCTGATGTCAGACAAGACAGATGAAGACGGCAAGAAAATGTATTATGATGCTGTTCAGGTAAATAAGATATTTAAATCTTCCTTTCCATAGTAATCTAATCTATTATAATCCTAAAGAGATAGGCTCCGGGGACAGTGTGGGAGATTTATGTATTTGCCACCACAGGGTGTTTTTTTAAAGAATTAGTTTCTGTTTTAAAAAGACTTCTTCAAATAGGAGTGCTCAAGAAATACAGATACTGTGGGAAAGGGGAGAATCTTGAAGTATAACTATTTTTTTTTTTAACTGCAATATAGTCAGTTTTGTCGGGGGGAAAAAAGTATAAACTAGGCAACAAAAAATGCATCTACAAGTAGCTCTCAGACAATTGTTTTTCCTTGGTCTTTTCTAAATATGTGTTACTCTTGTCCTTTTCCCTTATATCCAAAAGGGAATGCCTCTTTTGTCTTCCAGTCTCATATTTCAACCATCAAAAGTGTTTTGATTGCAGTCCAGACATGGATCAATGTATTATGGTAGATAATTATAAATGAAAATAGGAAGTTTGTTGCACACTGACTTTTTGGTACAAGAGCATATTACCCAGCTTCTGCAAAACAGTCAAATCGGACACAGGGGAAAGTTTTCAAAAATCAGAATTTTCTATATTAGATCTCCATGTGGTATTTTATTTATGGTCCTGCTGGTCTGAAGTTTGCTTTGTTATTGATGGTATTTCCTTAATATGTTGCTTTGGGAGAAATAATGCGCTTGCGACACCAGATTGAGACTGAGAAGTATTAAGTTTAAATTCATATTTACAGGCTTTCCTTCCAGTCTTGGGCAAATGACCTATTTTCTTGGTTCTTTGCTTTCACATATATATATAAAAGAGGATAATATTACTTCTTTTTTTCCCTGTCCTTTCATCTGTTTTGACTGGAAGCTGTCTAGGGCCAAGACTTTTATCTCTTATTAACTGTATGTATGTACAGTGCCTCTATACACAAGGCTTCAAGACGCTAAGCAATATCTGCTTGTTCTTTCATATGTCTGAAATGTGCTGTCCCTAGGGAAGTCATAAGTCTCTTTTTATTTCCCATACACAAAAAGCGGTGTCATTAAAAAATACAACTCTGGCTTATTGTAACTATCTTTTTTTTTCCATTAGGCATTCATATTGGATGATTTGAGGGAGGGTGGGATCTCTGGTGGTAGTAAATTTGATGACCAAGTATCCCCTCCCCACTAAGAAAATCTTGCCTTTAATTTTGTAAGTGCAGATTTGGATACGGTCAGCCTCATTTTCACTCCTAACGTAGTTTCATCTTCAGAGCAAAAGGTGGATTTTAAATTGAGTGCATTTGAGGCTATAAGAACAGTGCTACTGTAATAGCTCAACCATTGGTTGGCAGCCAAACAGAGGGAACAAAGTGTCTGATAATACGATATCAATTCCTCTTACCATGGAAGGCATTTTGAAGCACCTCAAAGATGCTTCTAGCCTTCTGCTTCCATTGGTTTAACAACATCAGGTTTTTCTTCTAATTACGTTCTCACATAGAGTAAGTGCTAGTGCTGTAAAAAAATGTGCTTTTGTTTGTACAGCTGTTCTGGAAACCACTGCAGGTGGACTGATCCAAATGTGGTGTGACCATCACCCTTGTTGGCAGGACCCTGAGTGCACTGCCTCCTGTCCTGCAAGGAAGCAGCAGGGGCAGGTTGATCCTATCTGACAACAGAGAGTCTAAGAGGGCCCCATGCCTTGGTGGCCACTGTGGGGCTGCTCTTACTAAGGCAGAACTACACCTTCCCCTGTTGTGAGCACAGCTGGAGTGAGGTACATCAGGAAGTTTCTCTTGCCTTACACTACACAAGCGTGTGTGCATCCCATGCCAGCTGCAGGGTGGCAGCATGCCTGTATCTCGCCTGAGCTGCCTAGCAGGTTAAGAGCTGTCTGTTCTTCTTGTCTGGTCATCATAGAGTGGACCAGGAGTGCTCTGAAGTGTGTCTATGTGGCATGCAGCAGCATGGCTTTCTTTAGACTCACATCTTAGTTATACCAGAATAACAACTTAGCTATATCAGGATAACAACCTTCTTGGGTACAGAAGTTGATAAAGGCATCTTGAGGTTCCAGGAGGGAGCAAAAGTGGTGATGGCCACGACACTATGAGACTATTCTCCCTGCTTGGATTTGAGCTGGAGGAGCAGAATTCGCTGGTCAGCAGCATCACTAAATGTGACAATATCAATGACAGGGTCTGAGCTCTACTGTATACAACTATATTTAAAACACCAATTTTATTAATATTTTTTAGTAGTACTAGCTCTTAACCCCAGTCCAAGCATCATGTCTGACGAGAGTATTAGTGTTTGAGAGGGTCAGGTGATCACTCTAAAGATGTGCTAGATTTCCTTATGCTGCCAGCTGAATGCCATTTCCAGTATTTTCTGAGCACTGGCATTCCTGTTGTCTGTTTTCTGTACCAAGGTACATCTGTACCAAAGCTGGAACTGTACATGCAAGCATTAAGGGTTGCAGCTTAATATTGTAATGTGGCTTGCTCAGAAAGCAGAGGCAAAGCTGCAGTCTCACAGAAACTGAAGAATGTTGGTGCCGCACTGAGACGCCAGGTTCTTCCCTAGAGCAACTAGCCCAGTTTGAAATCCATCCTGATATTGGCTTTATTGCTATTGATCCATTACTTACCTAAATTAAAGCTAATTTAAGAGTCTGCACAATCTGCAGTCTTTCTTTAAGACTCATCCTACACGATTTGTGCATTCTGAGCCTGCTTCATATTTTCTTAGATAAATTTCCCCCGATGCTTTCAGAATCTTTTTAAGACAACACCAAAGGGAACAGTGTGATTATTCCTGGCCATTCTGTCCAGCACATACCCACCAAATTCTGAAAGAGTGATGTGAAAGTTTGATGCCTAATTCAATATCATCTGCTATCCAGAAACCATAAATGAAAATATATGGTGAGTTATATAGTTCACTGTGAAATGCTGAAATCTATTTAGATAAAGCTTTGGGGTTATTTTTCACATTGTTCTGTAAATTGTATTAAAAAAAGAGAATTCTTTCTATTAGAATTTTTGTATCACCTATGAAGTGTATAATGGCTTAAGTTAAAAGCAATAACTAACATGTCAAACTAGATTTAAAAACTTCTGCTTGCCATGAATAAGATGCATATTTGGCTGAAACCATTTAAAGAAAAATTTATTTCTAATGGGAAGAGGGACAGGGGAGAGTGTCTTGTTTTGAATACCAAAGCATAATATGAATATATAAGGCCATCAGAGGGAGTCATCAACTCTAGAACTCACACAAAAGACAAGTGAATGTATTTTAATGTTATTTTTTTCTCTTTTGACATATATTATCTTGTTTCACATAATACATGAAGTAAGAGATCTTAAACTGGTTTCAATGGATAGCATGCAACATTTAGTTACAGAACAAACATGTATTCAGCTTTCAGCCATACTTTGAGGATATAACTACCAATAGAATAATCTATCAGTCTTTCCAAGTATCCAGGACAAGAATCATCCCACTCTTCTCAGTTAACAAGCTGGTCTCTGAGACACAATTGAGTAGGTTTAATACGAGAATATGATAATTCAGAGCAAATACGGACCTTGTGGGTTGACTTATATCTAGTCTGGCAACAGCAGTGTCACAAGCAACTGTGTCATATCCTCCCCTCCTGAATGTGTCAGCCCTTGTTTTCTAAGCTGAAGGGATAATTTCCCACTGCTCCTGTAAATAGGTTGTCTCACATTTGATATCTGAACTGGTCAGGTATCTTCTCCCAGTTTTCCCATTACATCTATTTATGGCCATTGCTGCAATCTTTCTGCATCTCATGTATCTATTCTCTCTCTTTCTCTCTGATCCTGCCTTCATCCCCTTCTCGGTGTATTTCTAGAGAAGTGTCATATCTAAAGGCTGTAAAGAGAATGGTAACTCATCCCAGAAGACCTTCACAGGAAAAGGGAGAATCCCTCACCAGCACTTCCCAGTCAGCTCAGTTCAGTGCAGCCCATGGTGGCTCTATGGTGTCAGTGAGGTAAAGCAAGGGAGAGCACAAACTGTTGTTAGCAAACTGAACACATGATATGGCAGAGAGGCCCTTTTCATCTCTGGAGTTTCACGAGGGTCTGTTTAACTGTGGTACCAGTTTGGTGGTTGGTCTGTGCTGATTGCAGTTTCCCTTAAGTTGCTTGAAGTGGTTTGCTTTGTGATTGTAGTGATCTTAAAAACTCCATAACTGATGTAGACAGTGACAGAACTGCAACAACTCAATTATAATAGTTTGTCATACTGGGTAAAGCAAAGAGTATATTAATGAATTGAACATTCAGTACTCTAGCATTTCTTGGCATTGAAGAAAATACATAAACAGGGCAAGCAGGGTGCTGCAATAGGAGCCCATCTTAGAATGAAGCATTTGGTACAGGGGACCCAGTATTCCCAGGGCATAATTTGTTTTGGGGGTTTTTTGGTGTAGCAGTGGGAGGACATTGTCTGTAACTTAAATGTGTTAAAAATAAACAGGCAGTTTATGTACATGTTTTGTCAGCAGTCATGTTTAAAATATTTATCATCCAGATGCACTGGTGTTCTGTGCATAGCGATAGCGTAGCTGTATTTTATAGAACACAAGATTCATTACACTTAGCAGATGAGAATGTCCAGAGGACTCACTGTTCCTTGTTCTCTTCACTATATTTCCCCTCTTAACAAGAGCTTTGAGGCTCTCTGCAACTGCTTACAGAAAGCATCAAGACTAAAGACAGGCTTCTGCAGATTTTTAAATTGTTAATAGTACACTTATAACTGCACAATGTCTTATGTTAGAAGATAAAAGGTATTTATTCAAACTTTTGCTTATTTATGGACTGTCAGGAGAAGCAGCAAGCTCTAATGTTGTTGGAAGTCTTTAAAAATGATTTTAACTAGAAAAGTCCAGAGAGAACTTCTCAGCTTTTTGCTCATGGCTTTGCTCTTGTGATCACAGCAACCGTGTCCTTACTACTCATGCTGTTTTCCCTTCCTTTTCTGATGATAAAAAAAAGCCTATCTGGAGCAATAGTTATTTATTCTAGAATATTCAGAAAATGCATAATGTAACATTTTGAGAGTGACTTGATTTGATTCTGGCCAAACCATTAATACTGTTTTAAAGATATGAATAAATTTAGCCTTCTGGTAAAAGACAGCATTAAGTACATTTAGTGCTAGAGGAATGGTGCTCTTACAGACACTAATAGATCTGATAGAGGGGAAAAAATAATGTTTTTCAGACAAAAGTAAATTGTCAGCTTTCCCCTAGAACTTAATTATCATTTTAATGATCAGATGAATTGGTATTACTGTAGTTAAATGGTTGCCGATGTTTCCATTTTAAAAATGTAGGCATCTCCATTGCAAGCAGTCAGATTTCATTGCACTTGTAAGCTTTCCTGCATAACATGTCTTAAGTCCAAAAGCAGCAAGTACTTTAGGGCTTTCAAAATGTTTCTTACATATTGTGTTTAAACAAATGAAAACTCTTGTGTTCAGATTTCAGTTTTGATTTTTAAAGCTCAGTTTAGTAATCAGTGAGGACTTAAGGATAAGATGCCACTTCTCTTTGGCAGAAGTATTTAACTTATTTGTAACAAGGGCTTAAACTTCCTATTCCAACTATAAACTTTTCATAATAAACTCATTGGAATTTTGGATAAAGCATAAATTTGATTTGTTATGAAGGCTGATGAAGAAAAGTGTGTTGCATTAGATCAACTCAAAAGAGTAAGGGAAGTAACAAAGTCAAGAAAAGAGACAATTAACTTAGAAACTCACTGCATGAAAACCCACAATAATCCTGACCTGCCTGCTGTGTGCTGTTTCAAAGCAATAAAATGTACTGGTGCAAGCTATAAATATAAAAATAAGTGAGCAATTGACATTATACATCTTTGAATTATTGTACATATCACGTGGTAGAATTCTTTCATCCTCACTGCTGCTTCAAATCATCAAAATACTGTTCAAGAAAAGTCCTAGGGGAAGAAAAATATATTAAAAGTTTGAGCTGAGATAATTTATAGTGCTTCGTTACGAAAATGCCTGCAGAGTTGTAATTGTCCCCAAAACAAACATTATAAACCCTTGAAATTTAGAACTAGAATGATATTTTTGAAGTTCCAAATTTTTTAAGATATGGAAATATGTAACTATCTAGCAGGGCAGTTTTATCTCCTGCTACAGTGACATCTTGAGGTGGGAAATGAAACACCTGTTTTTTGTTAAAACAGCAGTGCTCACTGAAATTCCTTAATCATAATTTAGAAGTTACTGTAAAAGGAGAGGTAAAATGCCTAAGTGCTAGAGGTAGTAGAACTGTGGGATTACCTGGCAATTTGAGGTTTGTAATTTGTTATCTCTGCTCCTTTAGCAGAGTTAATGTTTTTGTGGCACATATTTGTTTTGAACTGAGCAGCCTTGAGGTACAGATCATTTTTCCTGAGAAGTCTCCATCTGTGCTCTGTAGGCATCTCTGTTAGTGTTTTTATTACCTGTCAGTATAATCCACCAAGAGAATACCTGTAAAAAAACCCAAAAACCAAACTTGTTGATTGGAGTTTTTTTAACTCATTTGAACAGTGAGATGATTCAGTTCTGCATCTGCTGTTTCCCTATAAACAATACAGTTTTGTTCTAAACAACTCAAAGGGTAAATGAAGGACTTCCCAATCACAAAATCAAGTCAGGGATGGAGGAAAGGGGTGGTGAAGACATCATTTAAGCTGTGTGAAAAGCTTAAAGGAGTGAAGAACTGAATGAAGGAAAATGGGTATTTATTAGCAGGGTCCAGTTCTGCTTAATTGTGCAAGGGTAAGAACTGGCAGTATAATGTATAGGTTAAGGAACAGGCTGATAAGCAGAGAACACAAAACATATTGCCTTAACAAAGAAGGCAGGAGGGGAAGAAAATGAGGTTAGGAAAAGCTGAAGAGTTTCTCTTTTGTGCTGTCAATAACAGAGATTACCCAAACGTGCAATTTGCAATCCTGTAGTTGAAACAATTCCTAATGTCTCATTCACTGTGACAGATAGGCAAGGGCATAATTTTAACACACAAACTCATGAGAAAGATGCCAGTAGTAATACAAGGAGCACTTGAGTCACAATTCAAACTGTAAAAGGGACTGTTAGTGTTTCTAATTGAGTGCTCAAGCATTTATGCAGTTGTTGTATCGAAGGATAATTTCCCACAAGATGGAGAAAAAGTAATTTGGCTAAAGGCTTTACTGCAGTAAGGTCTGTAAGCAGAGCCTTATGTAAAAGCTCAAAAAGAAAAATTGCCAGGAACTGTATCAGCTGTAAAAGTTATTCTGGCTCTATGAGCTTATGGGTACGTGTGGGTACATGATAAACTGTATGCCATAATGCCGTATCAGCTTTACAGGTAGTAAATTTATTTCTTTAAATATCTGGAAAACGTTTATTTACTTACAGTTTCTCTTTCTTCCTCTTCTTTTTTGTCCGTACAGTCTCAAGTCAAATCTTCTCTATTTTTTTTGTTTCAATATTTACTTTTTTTGGTCACTTCCAGTTAGCATCTGCTGTTGCTCCCTTTGTCAACATACCTCTGTAGTCACCTTTTCTCTTTCCAAACTTTGATGTTACACAGTCTCTCTGCCTTACCTTGATACATTCTGGAATGAAATTTCCATTTACTTAAAATAATAATTGTACCAGCTCCAAATAATTATCCTTAAGTAATGTATTTTCAGCTAATCAAACACCACATTCTTTTAGCTTTTTTGATTATATTTCAGATACTGTATATTGATTTATATAGAGAATATTCATTACAGCGAGAAGAAATAATAATTTCTATAGTTATAAATATCATAAAGTCATATAATGTTTTGGGTTGGAATGGACCTTAAAGATCACCTAGTTCCAACCCCCCTGCCATGGGCAGAGACACCTTCCACTAGACCTGGTTGCTCAGAGCTCCATCCAGCCTAGCCTTGAATATTCCCAGGAATGGGGCATCTGCAGCTTCTCTGAGCAACCAGTTCTAGTGCCTCACCACCCTCACAGGAAAGAATTTCTTTTCTAATGTCTAATCTAAGCTTACTCTCAGTTTGAATCTATTCCCCTTTGTCCTATCACTACACACTCTTGTGAGTAGTCTCTCTTCATATTTCTTGTCAGCTCCCTTCAGGTACTGGAAGGCCACAATTAGGTTACCCTGAAGCCGTCTCTTTTCCAGGCCAAACAAACCAAATTCTCTCAGCCCTTGCTCATAGGATCGGTGCTCCATCCCACCACCTGATCTGCAAACAGTGCAGGATGGAATTATTTGTAGGTGGGAAGCAACTTGTAATAGAGCTTCAATTCAAACAAATGTGTCCCTTAAAATGAATACATAATGATATCAAAACAAAACTAAAGCGATTTTAAGTATGAAATGCAAAATGAATTTTAAAAGACAGAGCTTTTCACTTGTGTGGCTCTTTCTTACTATACTACCTATTCTCCTTTCATAATAATTTGGTTTACTCACTTATTTCCCTGCCAGAACTGCACCCACAACACTACAGATGGCTAGTAGAATTTCCCTAGGGGAATGTAACACTACCTTTCCATCCTACTGTTAAACTTCAGATTTCTTATCCAGGTAAAGATTATTAGTGACCTGGCATGCCATTAATAAAGGCAAATACATTGATATATGTATTATCTAGCACTCAGGGACCCATGACTGTACAAAGTATGACAAGACAATCTGAGAACATGTAATATATCAAACAACTACCTAATAAAAATAGCTTTAAATAAGATGGTTACATAATAAAATAACTTTTAATAGACATATGTACTAGTTCTTAATAGGACCCATTTATAAAACCAGGTTGATTTGCTTTACGAAACATGAATACTTAAGTTGGAAATATATTTTTATTTTGTTACATTCTTGACATCAATCAACATCAATTTTTTAGTCTCTTAACACTCATTTGTTAGAATAATTTTAAAATTTCCCAAGTGGAAGTTGTCTTTTTTCAGCCTGATCTTTAATTTTGAGCCAAAAGAGGGGGAAAAGCTCACAAGGACTAATTGGTATCAGAAAATTCATTTTCATACTACAAGAATCAACTCTGGTCTAGTAGTTCAAAAGTGCATCACTGCTGTGATTTCTGTCAGGTACAGTAATACTCCATTCTGTCTTGCAGTAATTACTTTCTTTTAAAAAATGCAGTAAAGGTAGATTTAGTCATCAGCCTATTTTTGTACTTGTTTATTTTTTAAATAAATTCTGACCCAACATCTAACTGACCACTAGAATTATCACCTGCTGCCAAAATTGTTGTTTTGGTGAGATGGGAGATACCATGCTGAAAATAGTTAAAGTTTTTCCTTTCTGAATTTGGTTTTAGGTAGCTTATTTTTTAGAATGCCTGAGTAGACTGAAAGGTATTTCCCACAAAATTGTTGTGTGTTTTCTCACCTTTCCCCTTTCATATCTTCTCTTCTTTTAATAGGTTCTTCTTCAATTCTTCTTTTTATAAGTTAAATTCTGCAGGATTTGTTTAAAATAGGATTTGTTTAAAGCACGGGAATCTTCATTATTTACTGCTGATTGAGATTTAGTTGTGATTTCCAGTAGGTACCTAGTGCTAAAAAACATACAATCAAGGAGGAAACAAAGGGATGGAGGAGTTTTCTGAGCTAATAGTGACTCTGTATCTGGACAGAAAACATCTCTACTAAGTGCTTTGCACTAATACTAGTGGAGAACCAAAGTGAAGCTTTCAATTTGACATTCTTGGCAAAAAAAAATACTCAGTATGTAAAAACTGTACAATTATTCTGCTTTATTTTAGAGAAGATTTTTCATGCTTTTAGAAACAATCTTTACAAATGTTTTAATGAGCAGAAGTACGATCATTACTTTCTCTTTATAATGCCTTAAAAAAAATCCTGCCTTTTTTGTTAATAGTTGTCTGTGCTGATATTTTATTAATATTTTTTTCTCTTATATAAGGCATGTTGAATACTGTTTCTGGATCTTATGATTTCAGTGAACAGTCAGAGTACTGCTGGATAACCGAATATCTGATAGCGTTGTTTATGTCTTCTCTATTACCCTTTAAAGAGTAATAGCTTACATTCTTTGTGGGCTCCTAATTAACATGCTCTTCTGCATCTCCTCTATTGTTCTAATTCTGTTCCTCCCACAAAAGAAGGTTGCTTTTCTGGATTTTGTAATCAGTGACCATACATTGCTAGCATCACCAACTTCAAATTCTCTCTAGATTTGTATATTTTTATTCTGCTTAGATTTTTTTCCCAGAAATCTCAGTGAAACTCTACTCTTGATTGATTAGTAGAGGATTTCAGCCTAGGAGTGGAAACTCACTGGACTTTGGGTATGCCATCTAGGTTCTCTGAGTTAAGTGTTTTGAATATGAGCTATGTCTGTATATAGTTTACATGAAATTGTATCAATAACCACATCTTTTAAGTCAGAATTTAAATGGGAAATATAGAAGCTCAAGTGATGGCTAATCACTATTAAATATGAAATTACCAGAAACTGCTCAAAGTAGAAAGAAGTAAAAGAAAATAATTTGAAAATTGAATTGTATTTTGTAGATATTTCCAAAATTTTTATGAAGTGTACCATGTAAATTGCTCAAAGTTGTAGCAAAATTAGTCATTGTTACTGATACATGCTAATCTGCATTGGTTTGGCTGCACTTGGTTATGCTAGCTCATGTTACCCATTTAATTTTATAAGCAAAGGCAATACACAGCAAAAATAGCCAACCTACAAGATAACTTTGTCCGTCACACTTTACCACTGGGTACCTTTGGTTTGAAATCATGTACTTCTGCAGGCCATAGAGACCCATCTCATCCGAAAATCGAGCGGGGGGCTGACGTACATCGCTGAGTGGAAGGGTGGATTGCTTGAACACAAGATGGGACATCTCACTTGTTTTGCTGGAGGCATGTTTGCTCTGGGAGCAGATGGAGCCCCTAATGACAAGACAGGCCATCACATCGAGCTTGGTGCTGAAATTGCTAGGACTTGCCATGAATCCTATGATCGTACACGTGAGTACTGTATTGCAGAGTTTAGCTTCACAGCTTGACTTTGTGAAGGTATTTTTGCTTAATGTTGAATGAAAATTGTAGCACAGGGAGACCTATTCATCTTTTCTGAGCAAATGCTGCTTTGCTTTAAGAGTAACTTTAAAAATGGATGCTCTGTTTTATAAATAATTCCTGTGCACCTGAATCCTATCTCATCACTGTAGTAATTAACATGACAGCTTTTTTTCATTATGCCAATTTCTGTATAGCTGAATACAAATAAGAGAGGGACCCTGTTCATTTATCCATCACTGTAGCTGTTAATCATACTTTATGCACAAAAAAACTGTTGTACACTCAGTTCAGTTGATACAATGCTGCAAACAATAGAACTGCACAGAGAAAGTAGATTTCTGTGCAGGAAGCTTCTGTGGTTTCTTTCATCTTCTTATAGAAATAACCCTAGCAGCATTTCAGGTCCCAGAGTGCATTTTCCTATTTGATAGAGAAAAGTAAATATCCTCATCTTTTAAGCAAAATTTCACATGTTGCTAGTTATATGAAGTTTTTCCAGAATGCAAATGTTAGCATCACTGTTCAAACTGTAACCACTGTTTAAGGCATTGAGGAAGAACAGCTCTCTCCTAGTCTGAATTATTTACAAAATATTAAAAAATGAGCAGCATCTTTCATAAATTATATACCTTCTGGATAACCTGGATTTGTGCCACATGAAAGAATAGTTGATCTGGTAGGTTAGATAATTTAAAGACATTAAAAAAGGTTTCATTTTTAGCCTATGTTTTTATATTGGCTAGGCATGAAACTGGGACCAGAAGCCTTCAGATTTGATGGTGGTGTTGAGGCCATTGCTACAAGACAAAATGAAAAATACTACATCCTACGACCAGAAGTCATAGAAACCTACATGTACATGTGGCGGCTCACTCATGATCCGAAGTACAGGCAGTGGGGATGGGAAGCTGTGGAGGTAATGTTCTATTTGACTTTTCTCATGTTAAATCCTCATATCTTGTTAAGTGAGCTATTGAATGATATCTGGATATTGTTTAGCAGCTGGAGAGTAAATATTTAT
Source organism: Sclerurus mexicanus (assembly GCA_013396755.1). Lineage (NCBI taxonomy): Eukaryota > Metazoa > Chordata > Aves > Passeriformes > Furnariidae > Sclerurus > Sclerurus mexicanus. The sequence goes on along the minus strand of VWZF01005177.1, from coordinate 2,408,041 downwards.
TTTAAATCAGTAATATCAACTCAGATTTCCAGAGATTCATTTACTAATCGATTAACTAAGATCATTTTGGCAAAACCAAATGCTGCTGGTATTGTATAATAGAAAAATACCTTGTGATTCCTCCTTCTGAAATACTTGTAGGATTAGGGTTATATTAGGTTGTACTGCACAGGATGTTGCTGAACATGAATGGAAAGCGCAAACGTGTCAGATGTAAGCCTTGAACATGGAAATAAGTTTTATTAAATGTGTTTTCAACACTAATTGTACAAAAGTGATTCTAATTAGGGTGATGAAGGCCAGGATGAAGTACTAGATAGTAGGAAACATTTAAAATCAAAAAGCATAGGTCATCTAGACAAATCTCCATAAATTATAGCAATCTCTTCTAGATTTAAATTTCTGTGTCCCACTGGCCTCTGATCTTCAACCAGAAATGCTGAATCTAGCTCTTTGTTTGTGTCTGGCCCAAGCCTTCCAAGAGGGCAGCTAGTCCATACTGCAGAAATTAGCTTGCCAAATCCACTGTTTCCTTTATTTCACTGGTTAATCACTTCTACTTTAGATTTACCGTGTTCCATCCTCCAGGTATGGGTCCCTATTACACTTACAGAGTTCACTTACTTTCTCCTCACATTGGTGTTACCCTCGTTAAATTATATGAGATCTGACAGGAAATACAGGAAGCTAAGGAACATTATTTTTGTGGCTCTGTATAGTGAAAAATTAAAAAAAATCAAGGGGGGGGGAACCAAAACAAAAACAAAACAGACAAAACCCAAAATAACACTACACCTCACCACACCTGTATGTGTTATTTTTTTCACAGTGACCTTTCTGGTGCAGAAGTATTGGTTTCCAGGATTTCAAAAATGTCCTGTTTTTCAGTTTACCCAAGACCTCTTGCTTCTAGGAGTGTCTGATTACAACTTTCTTGGAGGGGCCTACACTTCTAGTTATAGAAGGTTGCTCTATACTAAGAGCAGAACATGTAGACTTGTGCACTACAATTTCTCATCCCTGAGGGACCCCACTGGAGAGCTCTTACTGGGCTGTGACTCCATGTACCTGACTCCCTCAATAGCAACCAAGATCTGTAAATGTATTCAGTATTCACTGTGTGAGATACTGAGTGTATTGCAAATGCTGTGCATTGTGGGGGAAAAAAAAAAAGGCATTTCAAGTTTAGTAATCTGATATTCTTGAAGAATTAAAGGCAAAATCTGCTTTCCAAAAAAAAGACTAGTAGCATTAAGTATACTTTCAAACTTCTTGTCTGAATATTCACAGTCATTCCGTATCTGCAGCAAGCGCTGTATTCAGCTAGGTAGTTATTTAGGGCATTATATTTGCCTCCCTCAGGTGTAGGCTCTGTGGTACTGAAACAATGTGTGCCTCAGTTAATGATTCCAAAGCAATTGGGTTTTTTAAAACCTTTAATTTAAAGGGCTGTTCCCTTTCTTCTTTGCTAACACCACCCATAGGCACACATTTTTTTTACTGGAATCTTCCCAGGAAGATTATAATTTGCATATTTACAATGGCTGTTTATGGAAGTCATCCCACCAGGCTTCAGTAATGCCAAATGTTCCTTCTCCAGGAGATGTTTTTCCTTACTCATTGTTGCTGCCCACACTGATAGCATTGTTATAAACAATTGAAATGTTTTCCTTATTATTACTCTTTACCCTGTTGGTTCAGTTTGTTTGTGTTTCTTTCAAGTTTGTACACTTGTTTACCTGCTTAGCACTCCCTGTGTGTTCCCTGTTTAACATTCTTGTGGTTACTCTCCTCTGGCTCTAAGGGAATGGATTACAGCCCGTGTGTGGGAGATGTAGCTGGTCCCACTCTGCACAGGGCCCATCTTCCACTGTCCTAACGTACAGTTGTGTGTTTCAGAAAAGCAGACCTTACAATTTCACAGAAGTTATACAGTCCGTTGTAGGTTTAAAGTAATTCTTTTCTTTCCTCTTCTCCCTTGATGTTTATAGCAATACAGCTCCACCCGACAATGTTGTTTTTTTTTTTTGTTCTGGCACATCATGATAACTTACCACAGCTATTTCATAAATTCTGCTCCCTCTTGCTTCTTAATATTGCCCCAGAGAGCACATCACCCTTACTGTTCTTGAGGAAGTCTCCAAGCACTGAAGGTGGTTGGTTTAATTACCAGTACCTGTTGCACAAAAAGAAACCTGAGATTGAAACAAGAAAAAAGAGGGAACAATCAGACCATTTGGGTTTTGCCCAAAAGAAGTTGTTCTTCAGCTGTTTCATGTCTATTTTCAACTCATTACTCTAGCAATACGAAATCATTAGGTTTATTTCCCTTGCCCTTGTAGTAGAAGAGGAAGCTCCTCTAAAGTCGTGACTTCTAAACTCTCCAACAAGTCTATTAAGTCTTTAACTTCTATAACTTTTATATTTCTCTAACTTTTCTCTAACTAAAAATATGCTATAGCCTCTCCCTTTTTTCTTCGTGAACTTGCTTTGCTGCTTTGAGTCCAAGATCATTTTGTATGTACTTCAGCAGCTGGAGAAAATGCAGTTATGACCACCAGCAATATCCACTGTTACTGAGTCAGAAAGGTTTTATCAGCTTAGCTCATGAAAGCCTCCCTTTCTGCATTATAAATGTGGCACATATTTTAAATTCTTAGCATTTCCTTTGTTTTTTTCCCCTTTATGATCATTTGAGACTATCAGCCACTTTTCACTGTGCTTGATGTTTTCCATTACTCTAGCATAACTGATCTTAGCCACCCCCCTTTTCTGAGAACTACTAATTTAAAATGTGTTTGATTGTTTCTTCCCACCCACCACTATCCCATCACTGTGAACATCACAGTACTCTGAAACTGCAGGTAAGAGCACAAAAGCCCATCACTGCCAGTTAAAGGCTGACAACCATGAGTCTTTTTATCCTGCTAATCCTGCAGGTGACTGTCCTATTCCTTTACTTACAGGGAAAGTAGCTTTGAGGGATAAGATGCTTCATGTTTGCACCAGGTAGATACCACCAGATAGCTGATGTGGCAGAAGTTAACCCCTTAGTTTACATCATAGCAGTGTGTTCAGGTACCTTCATGGTGCCTGCCTACAGTGAACTCAAAAAAGACTCTAACTACATGTTATAGCACATAAATGCCAAATGCAATTTGCTTTTATTTTACCTTGCCCTGTTTAGAATGCAAATATTCCCTTGCATAATAGCATTATCCTTCAAGTTCTCCTTCTGCTGTGCCTTGAAAAACACCATCTTGTGTTTGACATTGAAAATCAAGAAGACAGATTCAACATCTTGAATTCATTGCAGGTTGAAGTAGACAAGAGGGAAAGAGTACCAGCCAGGGGAAATTACTTGTTTAAACTTAAGAATATTTGTCACTTAGTAAAAGTATCTGGGAAAATTAAAGAACCTAAAGACACATAAGAAAAGACAAATAGGCTGCTATATTTTAAAAGGATCTCTCCTGGAGAAAAATCCTTTTTAAATATACAATAGGTAGCATACTCTCCAGTGAAAACTATGAAGAGCCTGACATGCAAGCTAAATGTGTGCAGACAGCTACCGGGACTCCTGCAAAATCAAGGACATTTAGGATATCTACTCACAGCAAAACACAGATCTTGAAAGGTCTTTAGAGCAGGTGAAGGTGATATTTGTAGTAACTTCAGAAACAGAGAAACTAGTTACCTCCAGGCTCTCTCTCGGGGGTTGGATAAAGCCCCAGGTATTTCTGCCTGAAAGTGGTTGCTCCAATACCATCTTCATAGCAAACACCACATTTCAGAGTAGGATGGTCTTGAGTAAATGCAGCAATCCACCATCCTTCCCATCATTTTCATTGTGACAAGTTATTTAGGGTTAAATACCATTTTCTGGATTTGGTTTTGAATAATGAGTTGTTTTAAATATAATCATCTTAGATTCTTCTAACTCCTTCGTTATACTGCGTGGTACCAGAGTTATAAAACTGAATAAGAAAAATTAAGAGGCTGGGAATACTTGTGGCCTTGTCAAATAGGTCAAAAAGTTTTTTCTATCTAGAGCTTTATCTAGTTGCCATCTCTTTGTCAAAAAAATTGTGACAATTGTTTTTTTGGCTAGTTTTATTGTCAAGCAAAGAAAAACTGACAGATGATCCATTTTATTAATCCCATTGTTTTTTTTCTGCCCCCACCCTGCTTCAGGCACTGGAAAAACACTGCAGAGTAGATGGTGGTTATTCTGGCATCAGAGATGTTTATAACAATCATGAAAGCCATGATGACGTGCAGCAAAGCTTCTTCCTTTCAGAGACACTCAAGTAAGTTAAAAAAGTTGACTTTCATTAATGTGAAGTAGTTCTGTGTATCATATTTACAGATAAGTATTTATCATTAGTACCCTTGACATTCACATAACAAAATCTGAGTGGAATTGCATAGCTTTTCTTGGGTGTCAGGAAGCCAAATCACTTCCCCCCCCCCTTTTAAGTAAATAAACTAAGTTCCCTGACTTCTAGAAACTATCTTTACTACTGATGAAGGTACTTGATAGTCTTTGAGAAATTGCATCTCCTGTCTTTGATAGGATCTAATTAGATATACTAACACTAATGAAACAAATTGACTAGCTTTATCAGGCTTGTATTACATACTTTCCATTTTAAAACTGTAGAAAAAGAAGTCAACTTTCATGGAAAGCTTGCAGGGCCTGTTAAGAGAGAAAACCAAAATATTTCATTATTTGCTATCATCTCCTAAGTTTTTAATGAGATAAAGTTTTGTCTTAGTCTCTTCACTTGTTTTCTTTTGTTGTGCAAGGAAAAGTTGCAAAGACCAGAAAAAAAGCAGTCATGCCATTTCAACAGAAGTTTAGTACTCAAGTAAATGACATTAATTATTACATGTTTTCCTGAAAACTATGGTAGTTTTACTTTTGTGGTTGCATTTCCTGCTCTTTTTCTTGCTAGGTACCTGTATTTGCTGTTTTCTGAAGATGATCTTCTTCCATTTGAACACTGGGTTTTCAACACAGAGGCTCATCCTCTCCCTATTCTTCACAAAGATGATGGGAATAAAGAAGAAAACCAGAAATAGATGAAGTTATACTTCGTTTCATTCCTTATATTTCTTTCCAGGACTTGGGCACATGATTTGGTTTTAAATTCCTGAGTTAAATTTTTAAATCAAGTGTTTTGCAGTCTATTTTCTTTAAGAATATTTAAATAAATATTTATAAGTGGACCCAAATTAATTATGATAAAACCTCAGTCCTCCAATCCAGATGAATAACTTCTTAGAAGAGAAATAGGACATCTCTCCAGATTCTATTAGATTGCAGTGTCATCTTGGCCAAAAAGAGCAGAGGGGCTGCATGTTACCTGTTTCCTGTTATGTTTTTAATTTGACTGCAAAATTCTTTTCTCCTCTGTGAGGAGATGTATGCTTTAAGCTGTAATATTTTGCCATGTTGCAAAAAGCCATATTGAATTAAGTATAAAGAGCTTTTTCCTTTTTTTTTTTTGTTTTGTTCTATGTTAATTTGTTTTGTGTGTCATCCAGGACAAATCTTGTGACTGTGACAGCCTCTTCTTATGCGGGTCTATTGTTACTTGTTAAAGTATCTCTATTTCATTGTCAATGAAGTCTACATAGGGTTATATTCATCTCATGCAGACACAACTCTGAAACTGCAGTATATGTTAAAAGTTAGACTAGACTAGTTTCTAAGAATTTAGCGCATTAGTTAGCAGACTTTAGTTTTTCAGGTTTTGATTAGAATATTGTAATAGAATAAATTGTTTCCTCCCTTTTCTAAGTGGTGTTATTCTTACATCTTTAGTCAAGCTACTATGGAGTAAAATAAGGTAGTCATTTTTTATTAAGAAGGGGACTATTAACCTTCTTTATATATTTAGTCCAGTAGCTTTCATTTGGTTGATTGGCAAAAAAATACTCAGTGACATTTTCCTGGAAGGTGAGAATTATACCAGAGACAATTTGTTTTTCTGGGACTTTTGCAAACATTTAGATAGGTTCAGACCTGACACCAGACTTGATAGTTAATTGTCACAAAGCAATTTAACATATCTATTTGAATAAAGCTAGATGTTCAAATTCCTTGAAGAAAATTTGTCTCCTCAAAAGAAGATAAGTCACTCAGAGAGGAAATTATCCTGCATGGAACTAAAACTTCTTGACGGCACTGTCTTAAGTAAGAAAAATGCAATGTGCTTAAAAAATATTCCCTAGAGTAGAAGCCTGGCTTACTAAGAAAGGTAACCAGCTTTGCCAAAAATGTTTTGCTTTGTGGCATTACCAAAGGGAAAAAGAAATTTAAGTCTGGTTTGGAGTGGTTTACATGATTTTTAAGTCCACCTATGTCTTCATTTAGTGACGGGACGACTCTCATACATTTCAGGTAAGAAACACCTGGCTTCCCATTCTGAGAAAGCACATAATACACTGATTGGACTGCAGCAAAAAAAACATGGTTCTGAACAGTAATCTTTACTGGTATTTAGTAAGATAGCTCACATGTCCAGCATTGCTAACCATAGCTGAGGGAGCACAATTGTTTAGGCAGTACAGAGTACATTTTTTTCTATACTCACAGAAGTCTGCAAGGGAGGCTTTCTTAGGTAGAAGCCAAGAGCAAAAGTAACTAATTACATTTTTATATACAGCAGCTGGAAGCTGACTCACAGACTTCACCCTTCTGGAGTCTGTAAAGACAGCACTGCCTCTCTCCTTCCCCTGCAGACAGAGAAGATGGCATGTGCCACAAGAGCTGCCAAAGACATTTACGTAGGGGGCAAGGCAAGGATCTGTGATGCTGATCCTTCCATCAGCCTGCTGAGTCTGGGCCACCCAGCACTGGGAGAATGGATAGAAATGGATGTGCAGGTGCAGGTAAAGCCTGCTTCATGGAGCCAGCACATAGACTCTAAACTCTTTGCTTTACTACCTTTTTTTTTTAGTAATTATTTTCTTTTTTAAAATATGGATTCTTTCATGTCACACTAGTTTTTGGAAACCAAACAAGCAAGGATGACATCTTTGATCTCTCCTGTGTTGAAATGCAGAAATTCTGCTGATTTTGATGCTCCAGAATTTGTACTGTTGGAGGACTATACTTCATTGTATTTCTTTGGAAACATTAATTTATAAGGGAGATTTTTTTTCCCCACCCCCTGAAGTACCACAAAGAAATTAATAGCTGTGGAATAAAAATAAAATAAAAATAAAAAAAACTCTTCCATCTTTAACAAAAAAAATAATAACAATTACCTTTTTCTTAGTGATCTTTATTCAGTTACGTGCTGCTGCCTACCACATGCATGTGCTACTGTAGGCCTGCTATTGGCTAAATAACTGCAACGGCTCAGACAGAAACAGTTTTAGAAAGCCTGTTTTGTAAGCCTCTTAACCACAGTTTGCTTCCCCCAGATGTTTCTAGTGATCTTCTTGGTACTTAACGAGCTTAAAGGAAACAGGTCTTCATATTTCAAAAAGCAGGCTTCAAACACACAGCTGCATATGCATTGGGTCTTATGTACTTAAATATAAGCATCATGACTGTTTCCTTGTAACACAGACATTTCATATGAATTTTTTTCAGTGTAGGAGTTAGAATGATTTGAAAGAGCACAAATTTAATGTGACTGGTATTGGTATTCAGGTTGTATGTACAAACTGCACTATACTGTACTTTTTGTAAACTAATGTAAGTAGACGAGAAGATTGTACAACGTGTAGATCTGCCAACTGTAAGAAAAAAAAACTTTTCTTAAAATAAGAATATATTGATTTATCTTTTTTTTTTTTAAATAACCCCAAAACACCAAAGTTAGAGCAATCCTTTTGAAACAGTCCACACTTACCATTGCTTGTTAGATTGCTGAAATAACATGCATTCTATTTCCCATTCACTTAACTAGCTGCATGGAAGTGGCTAGTAATGATCACTTTGTGTTCCCAGTCATTCATAAGAGCAAAATAAATTGCTTATTGTTGGAGGGGAGGGAGAAGACACACAGATAGGGACAAGGACCAGATAGGGACAATAAGGACATTGACACATTATCTTGACATAAACACGTGGCCCATACTTTTTCCATTTCCTTGTAGCATGATAACGCATTTAAATCTGCATATGTTAAATCATAAGAGATAGATCAGTTTAAATGACACCCACGTTTTTTCAGGGGGGAGGGGGGGAAATAATTTTGGTTGTTTGTTAGATAAGTACTGCATATGTGTCGGTTGTACACAGATTTTTGCAATGCCCAATGGCTCACTGTTTCTATGGTGACTTCATACATATCCATTTCTATCATGTATTTAAATTGTTTTTGATTTGTACATATTCCATTTAGTCTTCATCTTTATATAAACAAATTATGAAATACATAATAGATCAAGATGCTTAATTTTTAAGAACTTATATTTGTAAAAATTTCTCTATTGTGAATAAAGTCTTTTAATATATCTGTTCAACTTGTTATAGTTTTTCTTAAGTGTGTTGCAGAAGTAACTAAGGAATCTACTCTATAGTCCGGGTTGGTTGCTATACTCACAAATTTTTGTCAGCAGATCAGTACTCTGTGTACTCGTTGAGATGCTATTCTTAATTAATGTCAATGTATAGAATTTCTACCACTGAAATAAGTTCCTAGAATTTTTTGTCAATAAAATTCAGCATACCAAATGTATTTGGGCAGAAAGCGAGCCTACTAATGAAAAGCGGGAAGCTGGGAAGTCAGAGGTGGCAAGCAATAAGCACAGTGAAGGTCAGTCACTACAATTCATGTTCTGCACAATACAAGTGGGCTTCAGCTAAATGCCATTTAGGAGCAAACAGCAGAGTGGAGATGACAAGGCTGTCATAGTGCCCAGTGTTACATGACCATGTAATGAAATTCTATCGTTAGCCCATGCTCCAGAGGAGAGAGAAACAGTTGTCATAGGAACTGTAACTATATTTTGTTTCAGAAGGATATTAAGCTTTCCAATCTAAATATTGAAATAACAGCTTTACTTCACAGATAACCTTGTTGTCAGTGTTTAGTAGAAAGCTTCATCCCAAGATGATACTAAAATAGACTGCTGTGATTTTACAGAACAGTCTCAGTAGCATCAATTTCTGTCAAAGGACTTGCTCATTAGACCTGTGTAAGTATTTTTTGAGTACAGCTCTTAGATTTTTTTTCAGCACAGTTGCAGGTGTGCAGCTACACAGTGCAGTCCTTGGGAAAGTCACCTGACAGTCCCTTCCTGCAGGACTGTGCAAACTGCTACTCAATCAGTCAACATGAAGTGATGTAAACCTTATTGAAGATCATTATTCAGAAGATATGTAAATGCAAGCCTGGGTTCAAATTTCAACCAATTCAATCTCCTTAATTGGATGTTTGGTGGGGTTTGTTTTCTGCAGGAACTAGAACTGAGTTAACAGTCAAGACAAACAGGATTTGCCCTGCCATCTGCATTGTCCTGTGGCCTTGCTCTATCACAAGAGGAACTCAGCACTCTTATGACAGCATCTGCTATGGAAACAGCCCTTCATGTGATCTGCCTTATTCTTGGGATTAGTCTGTCCTGGTTGATTTCAAATGCAGAAGGAAAGATTATGCATCAAAAACAAAGCCGAGCAGGCCTTTAGCATTCAACAGTATCTCAAAAACTAGCACTTTGACCCTCGCTTCTCAGGTATCTGTTTCTCTGCACCAGCTCTCATTCACCTTGTACATAAAATCACCATAATAAACCTTCCCATTGGAAGCTGCTCTCTAAAACATTCACACACTCTCCAAACTTTGTGCACACTTTGTGGCCAAGTTGTGAAGGCTTTTTTGCCTTTTACCATTCCCATACCAACATTTTGCGGGACAAAAGATCCCTCTCATTTATCCCTTCACTCCAATTGTGTATTGCTTGCACACTATCAATCAGAGTAGCACAGAGCTATTATAAATCTTAAACACCTCCAATTAAATAAAAAAAAATAAAATTGGCAGTGTGTGATTTTCATATACTGTCACACTCTGGCCCTTGATTCATCTGCTACGCAGCACCACCCTAAGACAAGGGTACTTGCTGGAACTCCAGAATCTCAGAGGTGTTATGGTGGTTGGAAATGCACGTGACAGAAGAGCTCAAAGATATGTATTTTCACAAGGGGGAATGGTTGAAGGATTTGCTGAGGCTGCAAATAGCAATCTTAGAGTAATGGTATGTTATGTGATTTTAAGTTCATCAGCACGTATCCAAAGGAACACACAGACCATGACCTACTAATGCACCATGTAATACCCTATCCCAGCTATTGCCAGATCTATGAGAATCAGCCCTAAGACCCATCCCCACACTCACAGAGTGGAACAGACAGCATATCAAACCCTTCAACTTCAAAAAACTCGGAATAAAAGCAGTCCCATAATCTTGATGCTTTCACATTTCCTATGTACAATTGTATATTCAACCCCATAGGAAAAAAAAAAAAGTTAATTTGTACTGCAAAGAGCTCTGTCCATAACCTTCATACTGTTCGCTCAATTTGCAATTTAAAATATTACAATGTTCTATTTCAAAAATACAGTGCAAAGAATTATATAGCAGGGATAAAGCCAGGCATAAGAAAAACTATACCAAATGCTGTGTTTACAAGAGGTTTTCTTATAGTTTGATTATCTTTTAGCTACAACTAAATATTTGGCCACAGTTTCTATTTCATTTGCTTTTAGGTTTGATATAATCGCTAGCTACACTTGTTTGAAATGCTTTTCCTCAGACATTTGCATTTTGCTTCCATAAGTGCTCCCTTTTTAAAAAGAACAAACCCCACCAACACAACAAACAAAAACACCCTGCAAAAACCCAACAAAAGAAAGAAAACACTCAAGGCAAAACTTCACGTTCATTTGAATACTGAATTACAATTCCATGGTACATAAGTAAACAGGAACAGAACTCATTCTAAAACCATATTTTTCATGTGCAGTTCCAGTCATCACAGTTTATTTACCACCACCTAATCTACACCTGCAGTGCAAGAAAGATCACTTGCTTGGCTTGTGTCACTATTTTAACACTAAGCAGCAAATTGCCACGACGTAGCTTCAAACATACTTTTTTTATTGCTAGTTATGGTGTAAAGCCAGCTCTGACCACAATGATCCCTGTGTTTGGGAGTCACCACATCAACTGCCTAAGAGCAAATGAAATCTGCCTCACCAACAGATAAAATACTGACTGAGCATTAATTAACCACCACCCATGGAAGCTGGAAACCAAGTGCTGCCCTCTCCACAGTGCCAAACTCCCATCCTCCTGTCTCAGAGTATAGAAAAACACCAGAGAAAAATTACTAAAAGGAGCAGCAACTTCTCATAGCCACTGCTTGGATGGCCAAGGAAACTTGTTCTGGTGGATTAGCTCCAATGCAACCCATGCCAGAAAAAGAACAAAAAGCAAAGGAAAAGAAGACTTAGAAGGATGAGAAAGCAGGAGCTTAAAAGAAAGATGCTAGAAAAACTTGAGAGTCTAAAGAACTTGTTAGTTCCTCCTTTTTTCATGAAGCACCTTTCTACTGTAAAGGTGGAATTGCAAGAATACCAATAGATAGAAAACTAATTAAAGCCACCTTCATGGTCCAATGGGACAGAGATGAAAAAAAGGAAGCTTATTATCTTATTGATCACCTCTCTCCTGATACCCAAGGATGCAAACAAGGGGCAGAAGATAAGGCAGGACCTACATAATAAGCAATAATCTGAGAAGCCTCCCCAGGGTCTCCCAGCAAGACCAGACCAGCACAGAGCAGCCTCCCCAGGGTCTCCCAGCAAGACCAGACCAGCACAGAGCAATGCAAGAGTGCCTCCTGCAATTTCTGCAAGTGCCCCTGGCTGCTACCATAACCATTTCCACCCTGAGAGTTCTGCAGAAAGTTTACAACTGTAGCCAAATTGTTGTTGCACCCACATCTAGAACTCTGAAAAACTATATTAAATTACAGAAAATTTAGGCTATAGAAAAAAATAATCCTGCTTTTGTCTTATGCTTATCTCTGACCAAGCAATCAATGAAGTAGTCTTTGATTTTTTTTTCTTAGATCCAAAATGGAATAAAATACAGAAAAATACAATTGTTGGTATCTTACTTTAATCCCAAGCCTGAACATTTCTCAATAAAAAAGAAAAAGTGATAGTACATGTAGACTCCATTTGTGGTTTATATGAAGATATATTTACAGACCTAAGCACACCTTACAACTATCCACTTCTGCCATAGGATTTAACAGATCTCAGTATCTAATTCTCATTTCTTTCTGTTCCAAATAAAAAAGAAGGAGGCAACAGCATCACACTGAAGTGTATGAACATTTTTCAACTAGAGAATTAACTGGCTGCTCACAGTTGCAACTTGTTTGGGGCACTAAAACTTCTATCTTTACATCCAGAGTATCACGAACATGAGTTAACTGGGGAAAACTTCTTGCATTAATGAGCTTGCTTTTTTTTCCTAGAAATTACTTATACAGCCAGAAAGCCAGCTCCATTTCAGTCAGTGGCAAAGCTGTCTATTTTAGTGAAGTCAATTTTTCACTCAGAGAAAACAATTTCATAGAATTTTACATGGAGATTTATGGGGTGCATACAGCCTAAGGAATGCTTGAGGAAAAAAGGCAGCACATATGCTGTGTCTCTTCTTTTCCTTCTTTTATTTTTTAATATCCTGCAGATGATCTGTTTCTCAAATATGGTTATCTTAGACAATAAACACTATGTCTTGGATTTATTCTCACCAAGCAAACTCTGCATTTTCTAATCATTCAGAGCTATGTTTTTCCTAGCAAAAACAAATCAGTGCCTTCCATTCAGCTGATGTTTGCCTTCTTTAATTAAAGTGTGCATGTCTTAACATGAATAGCTTCAACAAAATTTGGAGTTTTCTTTTTCTATCATTCTAAAACATTTTAATATATCACATAGTGGGGTCTGTTTCCAGCACTGGCTGCCAACATACGTAAAGCCAAATCTCCACCTTCATAATTTGCATACAGAATCCTGCCCCTTTCCATTTCTCAGCAAAAATTTAACAGGCAGACACAGTAACAAGTTCCCATTTTGTGGGACTCCATTAATTTTATACAATATGCTGCACACTACTTACAAGCATGCCATAAATATCATATGTTAAAATAAAAGTATGATTGTCAAATAAGAGATCATTTTGAGATGCATTATTAATAAAAACCATTTATACTCTCTAATGTCGTAAAGGTAAAGCAAGTTCTACACACACATTGTTTTCCTGAAAATTTCCTGAAAATTTTTTACAATAGAAGAGAAGCCTAAGTCACTGGGCAATTATTGAAACATGAAAAGGGCATAGGTAGGTCAGCAGTGAAAAGAATAAGGCAAAATGAGTTGCTGAGAACATTGGGTTGAAACGAAGATGGTGAAGAGACAGTGATATAATTTTTATAAGCAGGATCCACTACACCAGGCAAGGTGAACCACGAGAACAGATACTTCAGAATGGAGGAGAAGGAATCAGACAATGGGTATGTCTCGCACACAGAGATGGAGCACTTCAAAAAAAATCACATTCAAACAGGCCAAGAATCAAAAAAAAGGCACCTCCTTTTCAGGGCTGAGACATACAGAGCAGACCTGCCAAGTAGGGAAGCTGGACCACACTTGCTCTGCATCTACAGGGCCACTGACTTTGGAAAACAAACACAAGAGTTAGTCATTGAAACATTAACTACAACCAGGAAAAAAAAAAATGAAAAAATCAGTACCCCAATATGACCCTGCATGGCAGGCTGGCCTCCTGTCCTCTCACAACTCCAAAATTCCCCTCCCTCATCATGGTGTTTCCATGATCTGTGCTTCTCCATGGCACAAGAGGGTGCTGGTAGCACAAAAGGACCAATCTCCTGGAGATGGCTGAACACATGCACACAGATGGTAAGCAGTGAATTAATTCCTTGTTTTGCTTTGCTTGTGTGTGCAGCTTTTACTTTTCCTATTAAACTGCTTGAATCTCAATCCTTGAGTTTTCTGGCTTTTACTCTTCTGATTCTCTCCCCAATCCTACTGGTGGGGGAATGAGAGAGCAGCTGGGCAGGGCTTGGTTGCTGGCTGGGGTTAAACCAGGACACCAGGAAAAATTTAAATTATTTGTGCATAGCTTGCCTTTCCTGGCTTATTAAAGCTCTCTCCTCAGCTTCTACACTTCAAATTCCCTTGAACCCCTCACTGGATTTGTCCTTTCACTGGGAGATGGGAATCTAGAGGTATTCTTCAAGTAAATCCCCTAGAGATGCACACAGACCTTTAAAGGTTAAACAAAATGGAGATTTCCCTCAACTCACATAGCACTTCCCTACCTACACAGAATTAGAGCATTTGTACAGCTTCCTACATTGCAATAGGCCTTTTTAAAGCCCAGTGGCAAAGCCCAGGCTGCAAAGCACAAGGATTAGCACTCAGGCTAGAGCGATCACTGGGGACTTCAGCAAGTCCCAGGCCAAAGCTGTTCATAGTGTTTAGCCAAGAGCCCCAAACAGTTGTAAACAACATTAGCATTCACAGATCTGCAGCACAGTAAGCTGATTAAAAGAGCAGAAGTAGTGTGCACAGTAGTACCGACACAACAGCATCTTCAGAGTGATTTAGGGGAATGTTATAAAGAGGCTCAAGTGATCTTACGGTCTCCAGTTACCACCAATAATGTGTAAATAATTCATTAAGAAAGGCCAGTCTGTGCATCATCACCAATCAGAGGAACCAGAAAAGCCACAAAAATCAAAAGAGAAACATAATCATTATACTAATTACTGATAATGTAAAGTTTAGTAACTCCATTTCATACCAAAATATCCCAGCTTCAAAAACACTGATGCGAACACTCTTATGAAACAAAACACCAGTATAAATAAGCCAGTTCCATTGCTTAGCTTTCTTAAGAGCCTAAAAATGCTGAAAGTGACCAGGTTAGAAAAAAATAGACATTTTGGGCATTTTAATCCCTTCACAACAGTAAACAAACATTACCCACACTGTGGAACCAATGTATTTTTGCTAGTCCCATAGATTTTTATAACCACCCTCTCGAACCTTTGAAAGCCAGAGGTCATGTCAGAGACAATCCAGTTTACCTTCAGAACTCTCTCTGCTCCATCTTCAAAATTAAAATACACCATCACTGTTGTTCCTCTGCTCCAGAGTGGCAGAACAAGATGTTCCAAAGTTAGTTACGCAAAATCTTTTTTTTTTTTTTTTTTAAATCCACCTCATCCGTGGCAAGTCTCACTCATATCAGGCCATCCCTAGATCCTGAGGGAGAGCCCACACCACAGACCAGCTCTGAACATCCTTTAACTTGGGGACTTTCAAAACATTTTCACTAGTAACAAGGGGAATTTTTTTTCTTGCATAGTTTTACTCAGTCTCCTTTTTGCTTTCAGTTTTTAATAGGGAAGTCCTGGAAAGAACTTCCCAGGCACACTTCATTCAATCCAGCTTATTTGTCCAAGGAAGCAGGTACTTTAGAAGATGACATAATTCATCCGAGTCTCATAATGCCTAGTACCACAGGCCCTAATCTTTTTATCTTATTATTATATAACTTTAAAACCAAAGGATATTTGCTTTTCTTTCAGGATTACATTCCACTCTCTCTGTCCCCAGGAAGATATGAAGGCTGAAATACACTTATGGAGCAAGTATAATCAGCCACAGGAGGACAGGAGGAAAAACTCTTATTCAAACATGGCAATAGAGCAGCATCACACCAGAGTCCTATTTTCTGGTGCTTCGTCTGGGGAGAACAAATCCCTCTACAAACTAGCCAAGAATTAGATCTGTATTTACAGGAGGCAGCATGTATACCAGGCACACAAAATGACTCACCCAAGGTTACAGAGCCAGGCAGTCAAACCCCCTCAGCACAGCTGCCAATTCTCAACTCCACTCTGCTTTCCAGATGCTAAACAATAATCTTTTTCCCACCTCCATGTAAGACATGAGCCAATTTTACTTTTATGAGACTAAATTACCTCTATTCATCTCCTGTCACAGTAAATGAGTTTCTAGTGAACTCTCTCATTTCTCAAAATTATATTCACAAATGTCTTTATAATTCCATTTACATGTACGTGGAGAAATACAGGTTGTTTATACGAGCATAAATCAGGTATGATTTCCTTTGCATTAAGTTTATGTTTCTTTTACTGCCAGAGAAGAAATAAGTTTAAGTAGTAAAAGAAGGCAAAAATTATAAAAAATTAGAAGTGCAGAGATTATAGCTAATATGCCTTAAATGGGAAAAGGTATTCCCAGTTTCAGGAGTCAAAGAGACATCACCATGAAGAAACGAGCACAGCACGTCTCTTAACATGTGGGAGCTGACTCAGGATACCTCCTGCATCCTTTCCTTGCATTCCCCGTGAGGGAGGGAAGAAAAGGCATACACCATACAGATTGCTCCACAAGCAGTTGGATGCAATAAGGAGTCTGCAATACAAGAGCGTAAGAATAACAGTAAATAAATTAGTACAAACATATCCCAAGGGGATACCAGGAGATAGTGGTCTGCATCTTTCACCACACACAATGAGACAAGGCAGCAACATCCTGGAAAAACATTAAATTTCTAACTATAATCCAGTTCTAAACGGCCATTTAGTCCATCCATGTTAGTTTGTACCTCTCTAAGGGCTTTTAACCTGTCAGGTTGATTTCAGCCAAATTTTTCTCCAAAAATTAAGGACTCAAGCCTCACTAATAACTGCACCCCTTGAAAATACATCATTAAGAAAAGGAGAAAGTATTTACAGTATTTACAGCTACAGGCTTTTTATCCCATCAAAGGCAGTGATAAATCAGCTGAGAACATGCAGCTGCTTATTTTAGGAAAAATTGGAACTTTAGTCAGACATCAGTAACTTGCAGCCCAGCAATGCTGGCTGCTCTCAGTAAGAGAGATACCACGGATGAGTGGGGAGGCAGCTCCACCCCAGCAGGAGCTGCAGCATTTTGGAAGCAGCAGGGAGGGCACTTAGCGGGGGTCAGGCCTCTGGTCACACTGTAAAAAGTCCAATCTGAAAGGAAGCGTCTTTGAGCAAGGACTCTTCTCTTTACACCAAAGAGAACAAGGAGCTTCTTAGCAGCTATACCTGCAACTAAGTTATTTTCACCATGTGAGAATGCCCAAAATGTGCCAGGTTCTTTTCTTAGCCTAAGGGAGGGATGATTCCGATCATTGAGAACTTAAAATTTAACAAAATGAAATCTCAACTGCCAAATAAACATCTCTTATGCCTACATGAATTTTGTTTTCCTTGGCCTTGTGACCTTTTTCTGGTTGTTTTTTACATTTTTGTGGTCATTTGGAAACTATAATCACATCAGCATTTCTGTAGTCAAAAGTTTAAAAAAAAAATTCTTGTCAGAGCCACATAAAGAAGATGAATAACAACTTTTTCTCCTTCTCTAAACAGTAATAAAGAAGGCCATGGGAGGTGTTTGGGTGTGAGTTTATTTTAGGACAGGAAAAGGATCTTTTACTAAAAAGTAAGTCTACTACAGTTCAATGGGTTTTGAATTCCCAAGTTTTTAATTAAAACCTGGATCAAAGTAACAACGAATGCCAGTAGGAAAGCCTGCATTCATCTGGAAACAGAGACCAGCCAGTCCAGAGCTTTCCAAACCCACTTCATTCAGCAACCCCACAAGGGATGGAAGGGAACAGCACAGATCTGCTCAAGCCAGCTGGGCTGTCAAGTAGCTCTTATTTCCCTCTGCAAGAGCAGGAAAGGTGTTGAGCAGACAGATGATGAAAAGATAGGGGGGAGGAGGGCAGAACATCAGAGGAAACAGATTCATAAGAATAATTTAATTTAGAACATAAAATTAATCCAACAAAATAGAGGAACAGATGCGAAGGGATTTGAAACTCCTTCTTGGATCATATCCCTTTAACTTTACTATACTCACAATCTGAATGTGATCTTATTTATTCATAATATTGAAACAATATTAATTAAGCAATAAAATACTCCAGACAGCTTATTGTTAGGATTATTTACATAATGTGTGTGTTAAAGGGGGAGGAGGAGAAATTAGTGGCTCCATCCTGAGAGGTGACTAAACACTAGAGGAAACAATTCCAGGCTTTTTATAGCATGAAGGATTCCTCTTGCTGTTGGAGCACTTGCCACAGACAGTTTTTCCAAAGAACTCTGCTAATTGAGATATGTACTCATACAAGCCAAATATTTGGCTATCTCAGTGCTGCTGTTATCTCCCCTATGAAGCTGAGAAAAAAAACCAAGGCAAACAGAGTAATAAGGGGATGGGAAACATTTCCCATCTCTGACCTCACTAAAGAGACTAAGTCAGTGATCTGCATTAACCACAAGGTGACTAGTACAGCGAGGACAGGCATACAAATCTAGATGAGCTCTCTGGAGAAGCCTGCCAAGGATTATGCTGCCTTTCTAAGCAGAAGATGTTCCACTCTTCACACCGCCACCTAACTGATGTCCGACCTCAAGCAGCAAACTGTAGATCTCAAGGGCATTTATTTTGCTCCAAGGTACTAGAATAGAGATCACATCATTAACTTCCTCTGCTAACCAGGCCCACTTGTTATTACAGAGCTGTGATGTGCAGGACCTGGACGAATTCTGTGTATACAAACAAACTTGACAAATAGAAATTAAGAGCAGGAGTGAGGAGTTCATCAACAGATGCTTACCTAAAGACCTGGTGCAGCAGGCAACATGAAAGTCATTTTCTCTGCCCACAAAAAGAGCTCCCCTTACAACCCTTGAACTACCTTCAAGTTTAGCAGAGATGGCTACATGACATCTCCTAACAGGGAAGAAATGAGCCCTGCTTCCCTTGAAGCTGGATTCACTTTTGAGGGACACCCCATGTCTCACAAGGACTTAACAAGCACGGGTCAGGCCTGTGTAATTAACTGAGACAGATGCACCTGTGTTCCAGGTTCCTTCACTATTTCTTAATCGTTTTCTCTTGGAGAAGGAGGAACCATTAACACCTGAGCTTTCCTTCATAGTTTTAGACTTCCTAGTCCTGTGCACCAGCCAGTCCTTGCAGAGCAGTGAGGAACTGATGCCTGAGCAAGTATAGCTGAGAGAGGAAGCTGGAAACTGTGTCTCATGAGCATGGGCTCCATGTCCATGACTAGCTTCAGCAGAATGATCCTTGAGAGAGCTTAAGTTTTTAGTAACTTCACTAACTAACTTCACAGAATTTCAGGGCTGAGTGAAAACAAAAGAATACATCTGCTTGTTTTAAACACTTCGCTTTTCCAAATATAAAAGTTTACCTTCTTTGTGGGACTGGAGATAGTAAAATACTTTTCCCCAGCATCACTTCTTTTACCAATCTTCTTTAGCTTGTTTGCAAGTGACTGTAGAGAAAAACTTGGGGTTTTGTCTAAATAAAAGCAGCTTGTATGAGGAAGACTCAGTCATGCTGAGAGCCCTGCATATATATTATGGTAATTAAGAGTCTCACTGCTGTGGACACACTGTTACTTTATCTGTTGTAAAGTCTATACACATCTTTACTCTTGGAAGAGAATACCATTTGATTGATCTCCCTTCAAAGACTAGTTGAAGGAAGAGGATTTCAAACCATTGGTAAGAAAAAATACTATTCAGCAACCAGTCTGTTACTGACAATATGCTAGGGTGCTGCAGTTATTCTGTCTAGCTTTGGATGCAGCTGCTCACAAAGATCCTCCTCCCCTGAAACACTTTCAAGAATTTTTTCTCCTCCAGTCAGAATATTTATATCAAAAACTATTCTACCTTGCACTCAAATAAGCATCTTGCTACACATGCAGTCACAGAGGAAAATCTTGTAGTCAGATTGCTGTACTGAAACCTAGTCACAGAAAGACAAGGCACTGAGAAATGAGTAGAAGAGTTTCTATTAGAGCAGATTACTGATCTAACCCAGTTACCTGTGAGGCCCATGTCTGAAATGCTATTTTAAATTGTGTCATTAGACAATAAGAAATTAGAATTATTCATCGTGTCTAACCTAACCTCATTACAGCTTCCACTGGGAACAATTATTTCGAAACATTTCTTGCTCTTCAGAACCTAAGGGCACAATTATTGAGTCTTCCTGAGCTTGGCTCAAATGACTTCTCTAAATTCTGGGGAGTTGTGCTGGCTTCCAGCACAAACTGAACCCATCTAAGAACTAATCTTATTTGCAGCAAAGATACAGACAGCTGCTTGATACATTCATTCACCTACCTGCACAGCCCCCACCATCACATCACAGCCAGAAGCTGTGTCTCTTACATCCTTTTCCATCTCAAAGCTACACTTCCCCAGCTGGGGGAATCCCACCTTCCAAGTCAGGACAAGGTTACTGCTACCAAACAGTTACAAAGCAAACCTGCCCAAAATGAGGTGCTTTCCTCGTTTGTGCAACCCTTCCCTGCAGAAATGGAAAGATGATGAAATCTGTGTCATCATAAATAATTTGCAATTTATGTATGTTTTGGAGAAAGCCCTTACACACCCCGCGGCCAAACTCTGGCAGACGAAGCTTTTCTAAAACAATGGTTCATAGAGGGCACCATACTTTATTTGCAGAACCTGGGTCATTGCAAATAATTTTTTCAACATCATGTCTAACGTGGGAGGATCAGAGTGTACTTAATAAAAAATGTGAGGTCAGCAAAAAAAACTGCATAAAGTTCTAGCACTGATGCTAGCACAACTGCATGAGATTATCAAATTGATATTTAAAGGTGTAACTAGAAATGATCTTTCAGTAATATTTCAGATTCTTTTCACAAAGATAAAAAACAGTTCCAAAGAAAATGTGTGCTGTGACTTCTATCAGTCAGGTCTTAACTTGTCTAGTACCATTTCCCTTTTTGTGGGTATAAGTTACCCTGTTCAGATCTGACCTTTGTCCTTTCAAGGATTTTTAAAACCTTTCTGAATAGATTTAGAGACCTGCCATCCAAAAGGAGCTGAGGCGGAAGATAGTCTCCTCTGTTGTTTTTTTTTTTTTAATACTCAGATGCTCTGTGTCACTTATATCTCCTTCCATCCCAAAGATGCATTTCCCTGAAAAAAGGCACATCATATCTTCAGCTCAGGAATGTTCTTTTGCACTGTTCTCTTCTAAAATTATGACCAATACAAAACAGGTATAAACACTGGTCATGTTTCCCAGTAAACTACTTAAGACTTCTGGAGACAATTCAGAATTGAAATAACCCCTCCTGAAATTAGCAAACGTAAAATAATTTCATCTGAACAAATAAGCAGATTCTGATGCATTTCCTGATTAGCCAAAAGAGCCCAGGAAGACAAGATTAAGTAAACCAACAGATGTAAAAGCAAGATATAACATTTCATCTAAATTAACAGTTGAAGTGCTAAACAAAATGAATGAGGACAAAGACATGTGTAAAGGTGGCCCAGTGTTTGTGTGTATGCTTTTTCTTTTTCAGAGAAGCTTTTATTATAACACAAGTCATAAATAAATTATATTTCACTTTCGTAGAGTTTCGGTAACCATCATTTGGTAGTTAGGTTTGTTATCTCAGAATTACAGGGATTTTCAAGCTACAAAATTAGTGTATTACACAGGTCCAAATCACTTCACCATTTTGCAACAGTATAAATAAGCATAATGTAAACACTAAAACTAATACAATCACATCACTAGTTTTCAACAATACATAACGTTTCCCTTTGAGCTTTGACTTGTGGGCCCCAGAAACTTTGGTCTGCCATCTGAAAGTTGACCTTTCATTCAAAACACATGACACAAAAACTATTCCTGCTAATGAAGGAAATGGGCAAGGCTTCCTTTCAATGCTCAGATAGCTTCTTTCAAGAAAAGCTAATTTTTGACAGTCACTCAGGAAAACTTTTATTAGTACTAAGAACTCTGAATGATCCTTCAGTAGTTCTACTTATTTTTTTCCTCAAAGAACTAAGAGGGTTCAGGAATAACGTTCTCAATATATGCATATCCTTATAGCATGGTATATATTTATAGCAACAGCCCAGCACCTTCATTTCACCTACCTGGGAATGGGAGAGAGCAATAAAGAATGTACCAGTTTTTCAATGGGGTACATAGATCCGGTTTTGGTTTAGGAGGCTTGGGGGCTGAAGGATTTTGGTTTGCTTTAGTACTGCACTCAGCACTGTAAAATTCCAACCTGTTCCAGTAGCACATTAAGCACCTTGTTATCTCAATTTCCTCAACTTTCCCAATGAGGGAAAATGCAGAATGAAGCATTTTAGGGCTCCTGGAAGCATGCCTCCTTCTAAAGATGTGGTCCATTCCTCCCTGCTATGATTTGTANTTCCCCCCCCCCCCCCCCCCAAGCTAGATGTGGTTATAGCCTCAGTACCAGTTTCTTGCTTACTCTTCCTTACACTAAGTAATGGACTGTTAGTTGTTGTCAGGACAAGCAACAATTTTATAGCAGTTAATAAGGTAAAGATCAGTGAGTGATCTCTGAGGCAAGTTTTTTCCCTGCACGCGTACACTATACACACAACTTGTGGTTCTAAATTTCACTGCATAAGCTTAAGTCAAACAATGAGATACAGTTTAAAACATACCAAAACACAGTAGACAAACAGAAGTTTTGCCCTGCTGTGAAGCAAAACAAAAAAATATGTACATTTAATTAGGAGCAATTGTGTGTGAAATGTTTCACACCCACTCAGCGCTGGCACAGCCTCTACAGTGTGCATGGGTGAGCTCCGACAGCGCTGTGCTGCCACCCTCTGTCCTCAGCCCTTCTAAGTATCAGCAATTAATATTGGGGTGATAGTAGCTTCTCTTCAATATGGGAATCTGTGAAGGTTAAAATGTACATCATGTAAGCAGCTGATGAGTTATCAGAGCATAAGACAGAGTTTGTTTCACTTCCCAAGCATATTAAGCCTGGCTGGGCATCCTGTGCTATTCATAACACTGTGGGTACAGTAACATTTGGGAAGCCTGTGGTAAAAAGTCTTAGCTTAGAGGAAGAGCCTTGATGAATCAGCCTTGTATATATCTGCAGCTGCTCTCAGCATGTCAAACAAGGAGCAAAACCTACAGGTCCTCAAGGACCCAGCCAGTTCTACTCTGGTGATTTTGTATAGGTCCTTAGGGTGACCAGATCTGCTTTACTAGTCCACATTTACTTTGTGACAGCCTTTAGAAACAAAGTTAAGCGTTGTTACATACGTATGTTTCCTCTATTTCAGGGTGTGTTTATTCAGTATGACTCATGTTTGAAACCTCTGGAGAAATGTGCTTTCCCTTGCACGTTCCAAAATGTCCCAAAGGACTGCTGTTTCGCACAGCTTGTCACTGTAAAGAGAAGCTCAGGATCTTCCCCATCACACTGACAGGCATTGTCTGGCCCCTAATATTTCTATCAAATCGAGAGCTAGGATTATTTGGTCCACAGTATCCTCCCCCAACTTCTGTTAGGATGTTAGCAGCATCCTAACAACTAAGAGGAATGGCAAAGCAGCTTCCATCTTCTTGGCTAGAGTGTACCTGACTCCAATCCTTCAACTCCATGCCAATGTTTAAACATGTCCCATGTTTAGGCAGGTTTCATCAAGAAATCAAGAACCATGAAAAGAAACACTAGATTAATAAACTCTGAGCAGTAATTAGGTCAAATACACACCTTTCCAGCCTGGTTATAATAACAGCAAGAAAAGGAGCCCTGTGGCTGGTAACATGGCAGACCCAAACAGAATATAAACAGCCCAATAGCATCCTCAGTCTGTAAACTCAGTTTTCCATAAGAACTGCCAACATTGCTTTTGAGGGACTCTGTCCACTCTGAAAGCAGTTTGTTAAGCTGAAAACAAGGATAAATGCCAATAAGACTTTTTCTTCTGTGTGCTTTTTCCACAGGAAAAGAAAAATGCACACTGTAATCTACTATAATGAGCTGGAGTTCAGAGAAAGCCAACTATTTCTCAAGAGGCTGTCAAGCATTAACAATATTCCACCGTACAGTAGCAAGCTTACGTGGAGAGGATTTCACATGGTATTAGCAATGCACCAATGCTTTGTGAAGCCTAACTTTAGGCAAACTTGAAATACCTAGGCAAAGCTTTGCAAACTACAGAGAGAGGGGGGAAGCTAGTTCTTCAGGGTGAGACAAAGTCATTTCAGGGTATGTAGATATTTCTAGATGGCTTTGCAGCATCCTGCTTGCCCTTCAGTGTTTTGCTGTTTCTGCTCATTTTTAGATTGTCTCCCTCACGGCACTATTATGCCTTGCAATGTTTGGAAGTCATAAGTGCCCTTTTGCACTCATTAAGCTCTCAGCAGAAAGTTGCTGTAAGTGTAAAGTAAGTCATGGTGTCAAAGTGTGTGGTAAGAAAAGAAAGCAGAAAGTGTAGAAGGAATGCTAGGAAAACACAAGGGCATGTGTCAGCCCCTCCTCCTCAGGGCAGGGGCATGTTCATAAATTGGCCAGGGGTCACTACACAATTGCTAAAGCCAACGTCCTGTTAGCAGGCTGCTGAACTCTGTTTGGGTGGGGAGTGAAAGGGAAGGATAGAAAAGCAGACATTTCTCTTTTGCAGTTACAGCTCCCAGTCATGCCCAGCAGAGTGACAAAACCACTGTCATCTTACATCTAGGAAGGTCACATTTGCGGGTGTTTGTGGCTTTATCACAAGCTGTAAGGGCCATACTAAGCAGTAGACCATTGTGTGCACATATACATGCACCCACATGCACAGGTAAAGGTAAGATCTAAAGACATCAGTGGTGACCTGTCACTACTGGGGTTCCACAGCACTCCATCTTAGGCCCTGTGCTCTGCATTGTCTTCACAAATGACTTGGACAGAGGACTGGAAGGGACACTAAGCAAGTTTACAGATGACACAAAACTGAGAGGAGCTGTTGGCTCCCTCAAAGACAGGGAGACCTCAACAAATTAGAGGACTGGGCAATCACCAACCATAGGAAGTTCAACAAGGGAAAGTGCCAGATTCTGCACCTGGGATGGGGCAACCCTGGATGTACGGACAGACTGGGGAAGGAGATACTGGAAACCATGGAAAGGGACCTGGAGGTCCTGCTCCATGACAAGTTGAATGTGAGTTAGCAGTGCCCTGGCAGCCAGGAGGGCCAACTGTGTCCAGGGGGGCATGAGGCAAAGCATCGCAAGCGAGTCAAGGGAGGGGATTGTCCTGCTCTGCTCTGCAGTGGCCTCACCTGGAATATTGTGTGCAGTTTTGGGCACCACAATATAAAAAATATATTAAGGTATTAGAGAGTGTCCAGAGGAAGGCAATGAAGATAGTGAAGGGCCTTGATGGGAAGCCGTATGAGGAGCAGCTGAGAGCACTTGGTCTATTCAGCCCAGAGAAGAGGAGACTGAGGGGAGACCTCATTGCAGTTACAACTTCCTCATAAGGGGAAGAGGAGAGGCAGGCACTGATACCTTCAAGACACAAGGGAATGGCCTGAAGTTGTGTCAGCGGAGGTTTAGGTTGGATATTAGAAAAAGGGTCTCCACCCAGAGGGTGGCTGGGTGCTGGAACAGGCTCCCCAAGGAAGTGGTCACAGCACCAAGCCTGACAGAGTTCAATAAGCATTTGGATAATACTCTCAGACACATGGTGTGATCTTGGTGATAGTCCTGTGCATGGCTAAGGGTGATGAACCTTATGGGTCCCTTCCAACTCAGCATATTCTGTGATTCTATGATATTCTATCTATGCATGGACTCATGATGCTAAAGTGACAATGTAGAAACTGTAATAGGTGTGACTCAACTTTGAGACCTTAAAATCACAATCCTTAAAAAGCCTCATGAGATGTGAATAATGCATGTGTTCACATGCATTCCCACAGTACATAACATTTTCTGCAGAAGGGAATTAACATTTTCACTTGCATCAATGACAGCCTTTTTCCTAGAGGAAGAAAAAACCCCAGCCTTGTATAAAAATAGCCTCTATTCATTGACCCTAAGAAAGAAGCAAACATTGCTTTTCTCCTCATGTTGCTCAACAGCAGCTTTAAAATAGATCTTAGAAGACAAGAACTTTCACTGAGCCTCTAACACAGAACAGCTCCTTCAGTTTCTCTCCTTGCAAATATATTGGTTTTCCAAATTAAACCACAAAGTACACCATCAGCATGAAGACAGAGCCTTATTAATTCTTCCCCTCTGGCTCTCAACACCAGCCTGACGCTCCACTGCTCTTACCAGCTATCACCAACTACTGCCTGAATGACATTCCTCTATGACACTTACTATTTTTTTCCAGTTCGGCCTTCATCCTTTTCAGTACCAAAATCCCTCCTAAAATTCCAGATTCCTTAACAAAGGTTGTATTGCTGTAGTTTAACTTATTTTACCTTGTGTCAATTTTTTATGTTCAGTTACATTCTTACTCATAAATGTACACAGACTTGGCCATGACAATTGAGTACCTTGCTCCCTGTGGGTCAAAAATCTGTTCTCAACCTCTTATCTTCCATGAACATATTTTTAAAAAGTAAACAAAAATCCACACATTCATGCAAAACTATTTGCACTTTGAGCTTCTACAACATCTGTAGCAGTGAGGCCTTCATCTTCACCATACACTGTGTGAAAGACTACTGCCTCCTCTGCACTAAAGCTGCTGTCTGAGTTTTATGGTGTACCTCTTACTCCTGATGAGGGTGACAAAAAGGCACGTGAGTGAGTTACAGCTCCCTACAGGACATAAGTGTACAACCCACAGATGTTGAAATAAAAAGGATATCGCTCTTTCTAACCAACTTTGGTATGAGAGCTCTTTAACCACCATTATTTACGAGGCCAACTAAGCAGCTGAGTTCCTTGAATATAGCGAGTGTCTCTCTCCCTCTCAGTCTGCCAACCCATATTTTGCCATTGCTCAGAGGGAATCTTCTCAGTGACTGTAGTTTCTAAGCCTGGACTTTAATTTTCTTCTATCAGTCAGAGTTAGCTGGCAGGGAAGGTGACAGCCTCACAGCCTTCCCTTAGTACTAAAATACTGCCTACTGCACCTGCTATCAGAGGTAATTTTACAGAGAAGTCTAGAGATAATTTTTCAATTTGCTGTCTAGTGAATCACATGCAGCTCAGTAATCAAGACAATAGCTGTGAAATGCAATGCGTGGAGTGTGTAAGTGGAGTGACGGTTTCACGCTGCAAATCTGAATCAGAGTAGAGTAATAGCATTTTCCCTTAAGCCTGTGGAAACCACAGAAGGACCTCTGAATGTAAACAGGGAGAAGCAAATTACAATGGCTGATACTCTCAAAGATTCTTCTTGCTTCTGATGAAACTAGCAGTGAAATTGGTGTAGAAAGTCTTCAGTAAAAGGGTGAGCTGTGGAAAGGCACAGTTGAGATCTTACCCTTCTAACAGAAGGCCTGAAGGAAAATTTAGGGCTGTTGTAAATTGGGTAACATGTCCAATTCACAGACACCACTGTTGCTCTTCTCTTAAAAAATCTTTATTCAAACCTAGCGTTCTAAAGGTGGCTATGTCATTGTCATGTCAGGAATGTGAATAGTTTGGAACAAGGATTTTTGAAAGAAGGAAAACTAAGAGAAATATAACAGAAAAAGAAATCAAGGTACCTGGTACTGTGACCTTAAAATGTAACAAAAACATTTGTGCCAAGTCCTCTCAGGTAGAAAAGGATTTCAGTTGTAAGCCAAGCAAGTCCTTCCTGCTTCCTCTGGTTCCTAAGAAACAGGGTTTCCTCTAAGAGTGTAAAAAATCCTTTGTGAGGCTCCAAAGGTTGGCTAACTGAAAGAAGGTTTCAATTTCACATAAAACTAGAAGGAAGGTTCTATACACTGCACTTCCAGAGACAGTCCCCCTGTATGCCCTAATTTTTTAATTAATTTAATTTTTTTATACTCCTTTATATTTTTAAGTTTACATTCAAAAGTTTTACAACCAAAAAGTTTGAGGATGTTGTGGAAATCTTCTGTTTCCTTTATTCTGAATTACATGAGTTGGCTAGGAAATTATATGTCTTTGTAAAAAAGAGAGATGAATAAAAAAGAATAGATAACCAATACTAATGTCAGAGTACAGGTAAACAAAAAGAGTTCCACTTGTAAATATAAGTTCTCCTAGAGGCAAAGATCATAACACTTCAGAAAAGAAAAACCAAACCAAAACAGACAAAACAAAAACAAAAGCAGCCAAAGAAAAACAAAACAAAAACCAACAAAAAAACACACTCAAACTTTGAGCCCCACACTCTTCTTTTTTCCCCACAGTTTACACAGTTATGTTCCACAGGCTTGGTGAAGCAGTTTCTCACTGAAAAGGGAACAAAATCAACAAAATTCCAACAGGATACACCATGTTCATATGTTCAAAAGGTTTTACCTAAAGGAATCTTAAATGCCAAGCAGTTATAAAAATACCACAAAAGGAAGAGCAGCACAAACAAGCTAGTTTGTTGACTGCCTAAAATTTGACATCTGTGTATCTTGTACAGACACTGTAAGAGATTGTCTCAAACAAGTTATAGCCTACTTGGGGGAGACAGAAAGGTAGCAATATTACAGAAACCCCAAAAGAAAAAAAAAAAAAAGGAGTGTTTAATTTGCCCACATTAACCCTGCAAGGCAACAGCCAAGTGAAAAATACTCTGACCAGCACTTTACCCACTATCCTTCCTTCTAGCCCCTAAAGGAGGTTAAATATCCAAAGAGAGCATAAATATTTTTTTCTTTTCTACTGCTGAAATGACACTGAAGAACTATGTCCAATTACTTGTGGAATAGTGCAAAAATTAGCAAATCAGGATAGATGTAGGTAATACTGTAGTTATACATGACTTATTTTGCCCACAAATACTTGTTAAAAAAAAAAAAAGAGAGAAAGAAAAAAAGAAAATAAAGGTTTTACTGCTTTGGACAGATGCACCATTTTTAGAGGCAATAATTTCAATTCATTGTCAGAATAAGCGCACTTGCACCTTAGCCTGGTAATTTATCTGTCAGGGAAAACTGCTTTTGCATAGCAAGCACTGCCTATTTTGTTATCAAATACTTAATACAATTGGCACAGCAGGCTGTTAAAGTCCAGTTCATGAACACACAAGATCAAGAATGATAGTTTGGAGATTCTTACAGTTTTATTAGTGTATGGATTTGTAGAAGAGTTTGTTTTTTTTTTTAAATCAGATCTCTATTCTAAGAGACAAATTAAGAATATTCAATCTATACCCACCTATTGGATTGCCGGAGCTATCTTAGTACTACTGGACATTCACTTCAGGTACATAAACCTGAAAAAATGCTGCATATTCAATTTAGATATTTTTTTGGGTTTGTTAACCATTTGTAAATGGGCATGTGGGACAGATATCCATCTGTTTGTGTAAGTCCCATGCCCAAAAATATATCTCTGGCAAGTTACCTATAGCTAAAGGTTTTGCAAATTAAGAAAAGCATTTCTAGGCCCACAAAGTTTGTTCTGTGAATCTCCCATGACCTCCATTTTCTCACAATGATTGTCTGCTCCATGGGAAGTGCCACTTCTGGGACTTGTGTTTAAAGTAGGCATGGCAGACTCAAGCTGGGAATAAGTAGCACCTAAAACACTCAAGACCAGGAAAAAAGCCAGAAAGAATGTGTGGGACAGCAATTTACATGAGACATTGCCATGGTTTAACCACGGCCAGCAACTCAGCCTCATGAAGCCACTTGCTTGCTCACTCCCAGTGGGATGTGGGAGAGAAGCAGAAGAGTAAAAGTGAGAAGACTCATGGGTTGAGATAAAGGCAGTTTGATAGTTACAGCAAAAACCACACACACGATCAAAGCAAGACAAGGAATTCATTCACCACCTCCCATGGGCAGACAGGTGTCCAGCCATCCCCAGGAAAGCAGGGCTCCAACACATTTAACAGTGTCTTGGGGAAACAAATGCCATCACTCTGAATATCCCTCTCTTCCTCTTTCTTTCCCCAGCTTTATAATGCTGTGTATAATGTCATACAGTACAGAATATCCCTCAAGTCTGTCAGGGTCAGCTGTCCTGGCTGTGTCCACTCCCAACTACTTGTGCACCTCCAACCTATTTGCTGATGGGGCACTGTGAGAAACAGAAAAAGCCTTGACACTGTGTAAGTACTGCTCAGCAGTAACTAAAACATCCCTGAATTATCAACACCATTTCCAGCACAAATCCAGCACACAGCACCATATCAGTCATGATGGAGATAATTAACTCCATCCCACCCAGACCCAACACAGACATCATGAGTCAGTTTTGGTTTTCTAGTGTTCCTATGTTTTCTCCCCAAGCCAACCTAACCTATGTTTACTCACATATAATACCAAAAACCTGAGGTGAGAGCTTACCTTTCACACCGGAGATACAAACCTTAGTCTTTTACATCACAGGGGATGTGTCCCTGTTTCTTCAGCAGAATTCTCTCATTTTCTAACTTTATATAGACTGTGTTTGCATCTATTAGACATAGTTTGCATCTATAGACATAGTTTGCATCTATTTTCCAGCATTTCTGATATGTCTGAGAAGACCAAAGAAAAAGCCCCAAAACAAAGATGTAACAGAAAAAAGAGGCGGGGAGGGGGGAGGGAGGGACTAAGGAGAGGAAAGAGAGTCACTTACTTCATACAAATCCATAAATCCTGAAAACAGAGCAGTCATCTGGTGTGGTATTTTGCAGTATTTGGGAAATTTCTCTGGCAGATTTCCTAGAGCACTGAGTAAAGCTTTGACCACTGCCCAATTCACTGCAATGAATCCAGTTTGCCATGCTCTGAGAGACACAACCCATCCTCCCTTCCAAGACAGTGTGCAACTCTGAATTACAGGTGGAATTAGGTACCTATTTATTTTAATTAGGTAGTTATTTATCTTTGGCATGCCTACACGCCTTGCTCCTCTGACTCCACTGGTGCCCAACAATCCCTTTCTTAAACATTTCATCCCCACTCATTACCTGAAAGGCCTAGAAACCTAGGTCTAAGTTGAATATTCCCTTCTAATTTTTGCCAGAAGCTCACTAATGCAACAGCAGCTGCTGAACACATTGGATTATTTCAGCCAAACTTCACCAGTCTTATTAGCATACCAACAACAATCTGACCCTTCACCTAGAGAGATGGTTTTTTTCACTCCTGGAGACTAATTCAAACCAGGTGAGTTAGAAAATTAAGATGGAACACCACATACAGATGGTACTGTTAAAAATGAATCCATATGAAGCACAGTGACTGACCTGTGCACTATCCATGCAGTAGTTCTAGACTTTTAGGCTGGTTACATTTTACCCTGAAGCAGTTATTAACATTTTATTGGACCATGCGTTGAGTTCTAACAGAAAAATCAAAATAGAATGTTTTCCTCTCTGGCAGGTCAGGAAGTGTCACTGCTTCATCACTCTGTATTTTAAACAGAGCCGCAAGCTGTTTCACATTTAAAACAGCAGTTCAGGTGTTTCCCATTCTGCATGATTAATGCAAGAACTTCTATAACAAGAATTTTCAGGTACTTAAACAACTTCCATGCATTAAGGTAATGATCTTCACACTGAAGACCAAGTGCTCTTCTTTGCCAAGATCCCTTTCAGGCAATAACTTGGACTTTAATATACTCTCTGGTTTCTGCAGAATTTCCACAGATCACTGAAGATTATCTTCTTCACTGACAGAATGGCAGGAAAAAGTTCAACTCCTTTGATGATTAAAACTGAAAGATTCAGTTTTAATGCAAAAGGAATGATAACAAACAATGTCCCAGAAAACAGATAGGTTCTAGCCAAAGAGATCTCTAAAGAGAGAGACTGATAAGAAAAGCACAAATTCTGAGAAATATTTTCATCTTGCTTTTTATTTTTTTAAAGAGACCAAGTCAAGATTATTCAGTGCTGCCCTCCTCAACCCCAGAATAATCCTAAAGGGAGCAAAAGCACAACGCAGAGCACAACACTGAATTAGTTGGACAAGTTCCTAGACAGCAGCATCCAAAAAACCTCCTTCAGCAGGTTTCAAAGTTAGAGTGATTATTTAGAAGACAGGATAGATGAAAAATCACAGCAATACACCACCACAGATTTGTACATGAAATGCTCAAGGAGGGTACACAGAAGGAGCAAAGTATGGAAACTTTCTCCCTTGGTACCCATATTCTGAGTATGAAAGCTGTTTACCGTTGAGTATTTGATGCCAGGAAAGTAGTAGCCATTAACCATCATTTCTCAATAGATAAGACTGAAAACTGCTGACAGTGTCACATCAGAAGTGGGATTTGCCATAACAAATGGCATTCACAGTATACATACTAATATAAGTAACTCACAGGTCTATCTGTCGGCCTCCTGCATCCAGCTTTCTGTCTTACACTGGATCATAGAATACTGAGTTTTAAAACTGATCAATATAATCATGGTTTAAAAAATCCAGCAATTTCAGTCTCACCCTTCATCTTACCCCTCAAGGCAATTTGTCAGAGTTAGATGCACAAATATGAATAAATTATAAATCCTTGTTTCTCATCTTCCACACAAGTGCCCTAATCATCAGTGCAGGAGGATGGCTTTAAGTAAAGTCTCAGTCCATTATTCCCGGTCAAGTCACTCAGTGTATAATAAATGTAAATCAAGATTAAATGAGCCAAAAGAGAGCAAAAGACTTCGACTCTACATTGACTTTAAGTTACAGCTACAGTCTGTTGAGGGAAATGGTTCATTCTCTTCATCTTCTCCATTAATTGTTTAATTTCAATACAGTAAAGTCCTCAAAACAAAGACCAGAGCTTAGAGCATCATCTTGCAAGTGAGTGACCTCATCACTACACACATTAGGAAACAGCTGAAAGAGTTTGTTATTTCAATCAGCTTCAGCTTGTCTCCTCTTTTCTGGAAGAGTTCTCTGACCAGAGATGATGGCTACTTTTACACAGAAAGCTAAATAATGCCAGAACCTACTGTCTATGATAGCAGCTCTTTCAGACCCAGCCACATCCACAGTATTAAACTTCCTTCCCTCCCAACAGTTGTGCCCTATTCAAACTTCATATTGGGAACAGTCTTTGGCCTGTACTGGGAGAGCACTTTTTGACCCACCCAAGGAGCCAGATACCATACTAATAAATGAACATTCAGACAGCATTCGATTTGTTGGTGTGGCAGCACTGAAAGATAGTTGGGTTTTCATGTGTATCCTCCTGCCCCACAGACACACACATGCCCTGTCCCTCTGTACTGCTGAGCAACATGGTCTGTTCTAAGGAAAGAACACCAGGTGGGTATTGCAGGAAGAACTGTCTGGATGCTCACATAGTTA
The DNA here is from genome assembly GCA_013396755.1 of Sclerurus mexicanus. Classification (NCBI taxonomy): domain Eukaryota; kingdom Metazoa; phylum Chordata; class Aves; order Passeriformes; family Furnariidae; genus Sclerurus; species Sclerurus mexicanus. The sequence goes on along the minus strand of VWZF01005177.1, from coordinate 2,374,680 downwards.
ACGCATTCCAGAGATGGGGCAGTTGAGCTGGTTTTGACTTACTTTAGTGCACATCGGCCTGTAAATGAGTATAAAATGCTGCTAGAGACTGGGCCAAAGAGGCAAACTGGTCTCCCAAGATTATAAGCAGTTTCTGATTGGATTTCTCCCTTGCAGAGACACCTGCAGGGTATCTCCAGCCTGAAGATGGGGTACATTCATTTTTGAATGGGTGTATAAAAGCTCTAAGATCTAGTCATATACTGAAATAAAAATTATAAAGTATCTACATAGATGCTTTGTTTCTTTGCAGTTGTAAATTCTGCACAGCCAAAGAGTGTAAACCTGTACATTTCTAGCTGAACCTGCTTGTATTATAGCCCTTTAGTCACAGACTGTTGAACCAATCTGAGACTAAGTGAAACAAGATGCAACTAGACTTCTCTGAGAAGTTTAGGAAGCAAGGGGTCTCACTGAAGCTCTTGACTCAACAAGGAGGGACCATGACTGGATTATACGGTAATCCATTGTAATAAATATTAGACTTGTTATTTAAATAATGATGCCTTAAACTCTCTATTATATAACAAACATTTTAGTATAGCTCTTTTGGTATGGTACTTTTAGGTCACTGAGCACCTTTCAGAAAATGTGTTTCATGTTCCTTGTCAAGAATTGCAATGGACAAAGATTTTAGCAAGGTGAAAAACTTCTTATCTCTCGAAAATGTACTCAGAATAAGACATAACAGGGTGACACTATTTGATGTAACCAAGTCAAAACTACTCAGAAGCCTTGAAGCAGTTTCAGGAAGGACAGAGATGATGACAAGGAAGAGGACAGGGATGAAGGGGTGGTCATTTTGCAACCACAGAATCAAATTCAGGAGGCGTGGTGAGGGTGGGACAGTGGGAGGTATGGTTTTGGGGATGGGTGTGACCAATGAGGTAATGTCCAGATGCTATAATTAGATGTTATTATAAAAATTATAAAGGCCTATACTGTTGTGTGTGCAATATATTTGGTGCACAAAAGGCATGACAATTAAAGACCTGCTTTCTACCTTTCTATACTCAAAATTGTCCAGAGAATTGTTTCTCCGATTTTAGGTAACAATACTCCACTGGCAATATTTGAATATTGTATTATTTATAAATCTAAGTAAAATCATGCTCATAATAACTGTATCCTACTTCTTGAATCTGACAATCCTGTCTCGACTACTCTGCTACAGCTGGTATAGGCACAATTTATGATTCCTGTTCATCCATTTCTTTGCCATTCAGACACGCAGCAATACAAGGCAGTACAGCGGAGGCACACTTCTGAGCTGCTGAAAGACTTAATTTTACAAAGGTGGTGTCTCTGCAAAGGTTCCTCATTAACTCATTTTCTGTATCCATGTCTTTTTCTGGAGTGATTAGGAGAAATACACCTGGTTTGTTTGCGATCATCAACATAATTACTTAGTGTTGCTTTGCAGCTTTTTTCTTTTTTCTTGGTCAGTAAGCTGTTTTGAGCCTACTAATACAAGAAACAGATTAAAGCAAAACATTATATATAAATTTGCGTGTTGAGAAACAAATGAAGAAGTCAGGGCAGACTCTGAAAATTGGATTCCCTCACCCCAGTAACTAAATATTTAAAAACCCTCACTACATGAAAGCTCATCGAAGGAGGAGTGTCTCAGGTGGCACACTCTCAACCCACATGTTATTTGCTAGTTTATATCACTCCTCACAATTGAGCTTCAAAATTAAAAGACTAATGTTGAATAACAGGTCTCAGAGAGATTTATTTGGTGGACTTCACCCTCAAGCCAAGAATCTAGTGTGTACACTTTCAACAACAATTATGTCCCTTCTCTGTACTCTTTCATACTTCCCTACCCACAATGAAACAGCTGACCAAGGATCACAGGAACAAACCACTGAATCAATGTCCTATAGAAAGCATGCACCTTGCAGCAATGTATTATGTGCTTGTACACAACACTAACTCTTACCAACACCAGTGAAGACACATTTGGTCTTCCTACAGTGATGCTATTTAGCTTTGATTTTGAGTCAAAAGACAAAAAAAAAAAAAAGACAAGTAAAACAATTATATAAAGTTCAGTTTATCTTTAGAGCTGCCTCAGAGAGCCATTTTCAATTGCCTCAGGTCATTCACCACCACCACTCCCTATCCCAGATTAGTCGAGGCACTGATAAAGTCCTGGGATGCCCACCTCAGCTTTAACCAAAAAAAAACGGAGAGCCTCTTCATAAAACAAAGCAAACGACCTCCATATTTTTGTAACCTGTTTCAGCACTTCTGAAGCACACCCTCTCTGCAAGATGCCAGCTCACTGCAGTCACTTCCCTATTGATCTGTCTGCTGCATCTCTGGAAAGGTCAAGTAGGATAAGGGCCTTTTCCAGTGCTCTTTCAAATCACTTCATTCCCTCCCAGAAAGGGCGAAAGCTCTCAGGTGATGTGCTAATTAATTCAGTCTTTTCAGCTGTGCAGAACTGTGACATTTGTAATTTATTCTAAATAGAATATAAATATAATTTAATTCTGTTAAAGACATCACCACATCCCTTATCAAAATCTTGTTTTACACTGTTTCATTCAGATTCCACTTCAAATGTGTCAGGTTTACACTTTGTACATATTTGTATTCTATGCTTGCCTCTTTAAAGGTGGCTTCAGTGCTACCACATACAAATAACATATGCATTTATATAAAATAAAGTAAATTACAGTATTTTACAGGAGTGGTTGAAAACTCTTAAGCAGAGCTTTTTCAAAATATTATTTTTGGACTACTACTGTAGTAACTTCCAAAACCCAAGGGTTTTGATTTCTGTTGCTTCAAAAGCAATAGTTACATAATTCAGTCAGCCAAGTTTATCTTATTTTACATCAAAATATTTTTGTGCATGTTCAGATAGAGAACGGAGCTTTTTCTTCAGGAAACATGAACGTGATCCTTGCAAACAAGAGATGTATATAAGAACATGAGCACTGCAGAGTAGTTAAATTTAGGAGAACTTTCAATGCAGTAAATATTTAGAATCATTTCTGATAGATGCCCAGAGCTTAGACTAAATGAAGACAAATGTAGACTGTAATTTTTGTTGTGTTTAAAAGTGCTTTCCTTTTATGCAGAAACACTCAACATCTCACTATCTCCTCAGCAGGACAGGACCCTTGTAATGGCTTTAAATGGACAAGGCTGAGTCAACTGTTAAACCAGGTCTAGCTCAGACGCAGTCTGTCCTTCAGATAACGGAATTCCTGTACACAGTCCGCCTTCTGTCAAGACCAGCAACCAGAGCAATTTTTCAGCTGAGGGAACCTTACCCCTGGGCCAAGGCAGAACACAACCATTTACCATCCAACTCCTTGCGGTAGAAAGCCATGACAGCTGTATGGATGCTGGTGCAGACAGCTCCTCAGTCTAAGTCTCCTTGGCAATAAATATATTTAACATTTTTGGAAGCTCAAGATGTCCTAGATCCTTTGGAGAAATAACAACCCTTTAATATTAATGGCATTTAAGAATCAGAGTGATTTACTGTAGCTTTTCATCAAACTGCTCTGCTTATATGTCTAAAAAGACAAAGTCCTTTCCAGTCTCATGTTTCAAAGTCATCAGCTCTTGTCCTTTGCTGTCCCCACAGCCATATCAAATAATTTATTTTAACAGCAGATCAAGCACTAGCCAAGGTCCTATTACTTCTTCTGAAGAGTTATTTCAGAACTTAAATGCTGTGGTGGTTTGTAACTTTCTTCAATGTTTACTGGTCTTATACCAAGCTGTTCTGAGCCTAACATCATATCCTGTACCTTAAACGGGCTTTCTTCTACCATGATGTTTAGCACCTTTATGTACTGAAAATTGTTAACATCTTGGTTTTCAGTCTAATCTTCCTAAACTAAGTCAAGTCCTTTCAAGAAAATAAACTCTCCAAGCCCCCAATGCCTGATTAATTTATTTGGGTTTGAACTTGTATTTCCTGATAATGGCCACTGTAAGTGACTGTCAGTCATCCTAGATCCATATCTGCCTTTCCCATGACTGTATCAGCACTGGTGGCCTAGTTGGGTGGCAATCAGCTAATAAACCCTCATTTGATCACTTTCTTCCCTTAAGACTTTCTATTGTCCCCAGGTTTTTACATAGCAATGCATAAAATAGTTTCACTGCTATAACTACGGTCTTACTTTTTTCTGACCTATACACTATCTTCCTACACAGAAGTACTATTTCTCAAATTTTCTCAGAATTCTACAACAAGAAAAAAGAGAAAACATTTTGAGTCTCAAAAATCTATGCTTGCCAAAATATACTGATAACATCCTTTCATCCATAAATTTTGCCTTGGAAAAGGATCTTTCAAAGAACTGCAGAATAATTTAATTTGAAGGGGATCTCTGGACATCATTTGATCCCATCTCTCACTCAGAGCAGGGTAAACCTGAGCATTAGATCTGATGGTTTAGGCTCACCTCCCAAAGAACTCTGACTTTCTCCAAGGGTGAAATTTTATCTCCAGGCACCTTAATCCAGTGTTTGATGCTGTTCACTTTGAAAAAGAAATTCTTTGTAACACATAATTAGAATTTCTCTTGTTGCAGCACGTGTCCTTTGCTTTCCAGCCTACCACTGAGCACCTCTGTGCCTGATCTGGCTTCCACCAGTTCCACATTTTTCTACTAATTTGAGTCTTCTCATGTAATGATTTATGCCCTAGAATTGTACCAAGTGCTATGGAGGACTAATAAAAAACCAAACATGTCAGCCTGACATAATCTACTGTGAGTAAACACATACATAACATTTCATCTCATTTTCCATTTATGTGCAAGTTCTTACATATTCTTACTTCAAAGTTGTTTATAAAGGCTTCCGTATTTTGACAGTCAGACAGGCTTGTAGCAATATGGATGATGTTTCTTTGATTAGTAGAATATGTACTATTTTCTTATTATTTTAGGATAGCATCTAAGCTTTTTAAATAACATTAACTTCTGTTACCAAACATTCTCATAGAAAATTTGATTTTAGCCTCTTTTAACCTTGTTCTAACTGCATTACTGTACTTAATTGCATTACATAACTAAAAACTAAGGCAAACTGCTCCCTGTGCTCAGGTGCCATGCTAACACCAACTCTAATTGCTAGCCAGTTTCTACTACACAATACCATGCCTCCTTCTCTCCCTCTTACTCTTACTGTTCCTTAAAGTATGCCAGCTACAGTAACTTTTATCCAACTGTCAGTCCACTTAATAGCCTGCATTAGTTATTCACACTTTAGGTTTAATTCCCTTTACCTAGTTCAGCTTTGCCCCTTCTTTTCACTTGTCAGATCCTGCAATGATCGCCAGAGATAAAATACCTCCAGATGCCTCAGCTGCAAAGCCTCCATCTTCACATGAACTCTCAAATATTATGTGAATTACCACCAAACTAAGCAAAAACCTACATAGAAAAAACAGTGTACCCTCTAGAAAAGAAAATTACCTCTTTAGTAAGAACAAGTTTCATCTAAACATCCTTATTTACTGTTTTCTATTCCTCAGTCATCTCAGCAATTGACAGCTATTAGGGTTTCTAAAGCTTTTCCCTCAGCTGGCTGTGCCCACTTACCCTCAGCAGCTCCCTTTATCAGCAAAAGTAGGGAGTCCCATCATGTCAGCTGCAAGGTTAATAGTTTATTCATAACGTATAGCTCCCAAAAGGGAACTAAATTATTATCAAACCCACCATCATACAGCAAATGAGCAAATTCTCTTCACACAGAGAAACCAGGAGGGTTCCTTCCTCACCCAGGAGGAAAGGTAGCCTGCTGGGCTCACCATGGCTTGTTCACTGCACCACCCACCTCAGGAAGCAGGGGGAGGCAAGGACTGGCCAGGCAAGCCCAATCCACTCGGAGGACATGAAGCTGCCAGGGCTGCTGGGAGAAGATGGTGAGGAGCTGCTGTGATGGTGGGGAGCTGCTGGTGAGACTGGAGATGGCTGTAGCAGTGTGAGACACAACCACATGTGAGGGACAGTGCCACCATGGGTGGTGGGACACTACAGGGGGCTGTGCAGGAGACATGTCAGCTACAGGTAGACTTGACAGAGAACTGGGGAACAGGAAGGGAGTAATGGGGTCATTCTGGAGACTACAGTCCTGCAAAGCCAATATCAGGTAGGTTGTTATTTTTATCAATATTTTATCAATAAAAGGCCAATATCACCTAGGTAATGGTATCAGAAATGCCAGCCGTGGATACAGATACAGCAAAACAAGAACCAGTGTGAGAAAAATCATTACAGGCAGTTTGATTTTTCAGGAGAACACTGGGATGGAGATGGGAGGATGTGGGGACAGCAAAACAGGGGACAGAGGACTGGGGAAAAGGAGAACTCAGCTGCTGATCATGTGCCTGCAGTTGTCTCAGGGTACCTGTCAGGCATTCCTGCACTTGGTCATCACAGCTGGAGCAAGACAATAAAAATACACTCTGTGTTGATCACACCATAATGGTCAGGCCTGCTGTCAGAGTCAGGAATGCTGAGGCAAGTGCTGGATGGGTGCTTTCCCTGCCTTTGCAGAGAGTACCTGGACAGATGGACCAAGTGGCCTGGTTTCACCACATCGGTGCCTGATCCACGCCTGCAGATATCAACAATACCCACCACTTCATAATATTACTACTGTGATTCTTGTTGGCATATCTCTGCACAATTACCCCCATCAGTGATCCTAGGATTCACAGCAGGATTAATGCTTCCAAAAGCTCCTGGGCTTGGTGAGCACGAACTGCAGTCTTAGGCTGCCTGCAGCACGCATACAGGAGGCACACTGGATTCGAGGGGTGTCAGACTAAGTAAGTACACGCTGCAGAGCATCATGCCCAAGCAAGATTGCCAGTTATCCTATCACACAGTCGGAGCTGCTATTTCAGAGAGCTGCCAGCTCCCAGGGAGGCCTGGGCTACATGTACAGCTGAACTTCTAAAACACATATATTGGCCTTATGGTAGGTGTAGTATCTTGAACCAAGTTACAAATTAAATTTTTATGGTCTCTCAGAAAGTTCATAACTCTAACTTTGTAATACAGAATTAGCCAAAACAACATCAGTTTTAGCCACTAAGAAGTGTAATATGGAATGTAAGGTATTTCCTCATATTTTTCTTTTATTGATTGGTGTTTGCAGGTCACTCTGGAGTATACCAGTAAGTTAAGAAACAAGCAAACTGAAGTTAGTTTCAGTATTTGTTTTGGTTATACTCTTTACTAATGTAATCTGGGAGAAATGTTTTTCAGTATCCTTTTTTCAAGCTACAATCTGGACATATTACAATAAAAACTTAAATTTACTAGCATAGTTATACAGAAGATAATTTTTATAGCTATGAATTCTGAATGTGCTCATCATTGGACAAATCGCATAACACATAATAGGAGCTTTTAAAGGACACTAAGTCAAAAACCTTAAAACATTTTCATCAACAGAATCATCAGCCTTGTCACTGACTTTCTAGTGTGAAAATTGACACTTAAATGTAACCACTAAAAAGAAGTGACTTTCTCAGGGTTCCTTGGCTGATAATCGAATAGCCCAAGCCTGATTCCATGCTTCCCAGAAACTGAATAAGAAACCCAAGCACTTCTGCACACCTGAGGGCTGTGAAGTATTCCTTTCTGTGAACAGGAAGGGGAGAAAATAAATGCAAGCAAGGTGAAGTCCACTTCCCTAGTGAACAGAAACCCTTCCAGATTTTCTGAAATGCCTTACAACAAATTCTCAACGACACAGACAATTTATTGAAACTGGATTAACAATTGTAACAGTGGTTACAATTTCTGACCTAGATCTCTTCACGGAAACAGTTTTTTATTATGTGAACTTCAGGATTGTTCTGCTAAGCATTCTTTTGGAAAAGCTGGCAAAATTTAAGCACTCATGTTTCGTCTATGGACCATCTGCATAAGTAACAATCTCCATTTGTCAGAAGGGATTAAGACATTGCTTTTGTGTGACTGCAAAAACAAACTGGCAGTTCACTCAGTGATTAAACAATAGTAATTTGATGCACTTCATGCTGATCACTTATATTGCACTATATTATATTTCTTGATACTTTAAGTACTGCAAATTGGGCAAAAGAACATAAACTATAATATGCAGAAAGGAAAATATCATTTGAATCATCATTTATGTTTCTGAGTTTGAGTAAAGTGTTTATGAAACATTTAAAATCTAGGGCTAGATCTTCTGTTTCTACAAACCTATGCTGCTCCATTTGCTTCAAGAAGATACAGTGACTTATGGTCCTTGAAGATCAGACATAATACTTCTTAATTTTGTTATGGTTTGCAGAGATACAAAAATCAAAAGAGATTGTCATATTAGATCCTTTTGAATACAGATTTTTAGCTGTATAAGAGGAGTTAGAACCAATACCTTTGAAATGGGATACAGTTCCTTTAGCAGAATGCAGGAAAGACCTCTAGATATTACAAAAACTAATAACTAGCTTTCTTATGCACAGAGTTGAAAATAATTTCTTATAGTAACACCTCATTAATGTTGCATGGCTAGATTAATTTGAAAAAAATCTAAACCAAAACTATCCATCCTTACTTAGAAAATATTCATGCCACAACAATGTAATCATGTCTGCTCATTCCCCTTGTGCCTTTTCCATTCTTTTATGTCATTATTTACATAATTCTGTATTTATTTGCAGGATATGTGAAGAACTGCACGAATTACTCTCCTAGTATTTTATATGCATTTTCTACAAATTCATTAAATATTAAGAATTAAGTAATTTGGGGGGTTTTGTGAGTTTTATGTTGTTTTGTGGGTTGGTGTTATTTTTTTGGGGGGGGGTGGTGGTATGGGATTCTTAATGATCCCAAATATTCTGTGATGCATCTAGATTTTTCAGGATATTTTGGTGCCTAGAATGACTTCAATAATGTAGAGGTAAATTTTCTTAAAGTTACAGTTCTACACAGTCTGATAGAATCAAGCTTTAATGCCTTTCTCTTCTATATTTTCATCCACCATATATCTCAATGAGAATGGGAATAACTATCTTAAATCACCAATTGCCTTACTTTCTTTTAGGAATGAAACAAGGAGATAGTCCAGATCAGAAAATGCAGATAGTCAGCTTTCAATTCCAAACCAGTCAAGTTCTGTGCTATGGCTGGAAAGCTTCTGAGAAGTTCCCACTCAAAGTTTAAGCAGTGGCTTTGTGTCAAGAACAAATTGACCAAAAGGAGAGATGAAGAGATAACCAAGAGTTTACTATCTATACAGATTGTCAGTGAATTTTACTGCCAGGAGAAGTTAAATAAATCTATGCAAACACTTCTTCCTTCTGCCAGAGCAGGAGCTTAGTAGTCAGGACAGAAAGATAGTCATTACTGCATGTTTTATTGTTTCTCTGATATTTGAATGCCTTTGAAGACAGGGAAGGAAGAATCACTCATATAAACAGGGATTAATATTAGATTTCAACTGCAGATGGCAGCAAACCCCCAAATATATCTGCAGTCTCACCCTGGTAATCTTTGATCCATATACAAAGAAGAAAAAACATGTTTTAGCATAAAAGAAAGAAACAAAACTATTTAAAAAGAAAAGCACATTTGCCAAATTAGAAAGTGACACAGCTCACAGTTTTTGTGAATGCTTTTTTAGAAACATCCAAATGCCAGTGGATGATGAGAGGTGACAAGTCTCCCAGTGAAAGTGCCGATCACTTGCATAAAGAGTCACAGAAACAATGACAGAGAGCATGGGCTGCAGATTCTTCCTGCCTTCTGTGAGACCCTCTAGCAGTCCCTGCAGCTCTGCAGTTAGCAGCATGAGGAAGGAAGTCTGATAGAACAGGACACTTACATGTCCTTGCCTCATTATTTAATTCAAAATAATTGGGGAAACATCTACTGAGGACCCTATTATTGGGACAAATAACAGTCAAAATGGAGGCAGCAAAATACCACTGGCAGAACCCTTGAAACAGAGTGGAAGGATGATCTGAACGTGTCTAAACCCAGCAGATTAGTGGATACATTAGTGAAAAGGTGATCTTGAAGAACAAGGAAAAGTTTTACCCCAGGATACTGCCTAAATGGTGCTTTTCTAAACTGTATTTCCAGGAAGCCTGATATTGTTTCACGGCCTTGTTCTATGAGGACATCCTTGTCTCATTAGTTCAACATATGGCTCTTTGTTTCTGCACTTTCCTGAGACAACTTACAGTAGTAGAGATAAAACACTCAGTCCATCACTGAAACAAAGGAGCAGTGAGACAATGCAGCTATAAACAGTTATCAGAGATTGAGTCCCATATTTTAAGCCATATGAGGTGAATTTAAGACTGATTTTTACCATTGTCTCATGCAGAGGGAGCCCTGGATTTCTATACCACTGAAAGGCAAACCAACAACTTCTATTCATCCACGCTGTTGAAAATAGGTTTTTTTCATATTCAAACAGGCCTATGCTGATTGAAGAGGTACATCCACTCTCTTCTAAACTATTAGGTAATAGTTACAGGTAATTATTAACAAAGTTAATTGCTTTAAATTATTTGATAATATGTTTCTTTATTGTCTTGTCCATTTCTGTCTACCTTCGCTTCTATGTATGCACCTATCCCTTCTCCTAATACAGTGCGTATTTCTATTTAAACTTTCCTTATTCTTCCTTTTCTTTCTTAATGGCCAGGAGATCACAGGAGCTGTATTTTAATGTGCCTTACCCATAGCGGAAAGCTTTATCGAAATGCAAGTTGTGCATTGAAAATCCAGTTTGATTTCAGAAATCATATAACTCAGAGCTTTAAACCCATCAGCTGAAAAACAGGCCTACAGGTTGATTCGTAGCACTTATGCACGGTTTCTTTGTAGCTTCCTCAGCACCAAATACATCCTGTTACGTGTAAGAAGATAACAGGTGGAAAAAAGCATTGAAGTCAATCCCAAAATTGCTACTGAAGTTAGTGCAGTGAGGATTTCATACTAAATCTGAAACCCAGTGACCTTTGACAATTGGTGTTAACAGCTTATTTTTTTTTTCATCCCAAATGAAAGGAAAGCATGCTGGTAGAAACTCAGCAGGACTTTGGAGTTGCTGCTTCCCAAATAAGCTTTCTGCTCTTAATCCACTTTTTCTTGGTATCTTGCCTCAGCGTGACTCCTGAGGAGAGAGTCCAGCAGGAACTGAGACATGAGAGCTCTGACCATGTCAGTGTTGCTTCTCTAACAGGAGGATGGTGAAAGACAAGAGTAGCCACAAAACAAGAGTCTTTCAGACAGCTATTGGGAGTGATAGCAAGAACAATTAAAAAATGTTTCCTTTGGAAATGTCAGCATCCTGAGCGCAGCCATAGGCTTTAATGGACCTGAGCAGCTGCACCTGGGGCCCGTGTACCCCATTTCAGCTTGGCATGGGGCTAGCAGACCCTACTTGCACTGTGTAGAAGCAGCACCAATCTCCTACCTCCTTCTCTGGCCCTGCCACCTGGATGCCCATGGACCTATTGTTTTCCAGATGGCCCCTGTGGTCATATGTTGCAGCTTGTTTCCAGTCTTTGCCCCTGCCCCTTGGATGAGCTTTCGACCCACGTCACAGCCTTGTCTTGGGTCCTGCCTCCAGCTCATTCTGCTGTAATTCCTGATGAAAGCCCCTGGACTGTCCCTGGTCCTGTCTCTTCACTTTCCATCTCAGGGGCTATCAAGGAACCCTGTTCCCCCAGCTCTGCCCACCATGGTCAAACACACTCACTAGTGAGGGCACGGCCATCACTGGGGTTTACCCTCAGGACCCAGCTCACCTGAGGGAGCAAGCAGCTCTCATTGAGTCTAGAGTAAAAAAAAAAGAGAAAAAATATTTATGTTTGATCATGAAGAACTATCATTGTTGCTTCCTTATGAATATTCCGAGAAAGGGCAAGGAGACCTTACTCCTCACATTAGAGTAGTAAGACTGCTGTAGGAAGAACTTGTATTGAGTATACGATGAGAAACAAGAAGCTCTGAAGTTTTATTAACATATTTTCAGGTAGTCTAGTCTTCTGCCATCACTGCTTCATATTGCACATTTCAGGTAAAACCCAATCTGCATCTTGAACAACATCTTTAGGATTCATTTGGGGCAAAATTATTTTATTTCCATCTGCGTAGAGGGCTCTGTGTGGAGCTGGACAAATTGGTTGGACCTATGAAAGCGACAACTGTTTGAGAAAGCAACACACTGGATGGTACTGTGAGACTGCAGCTTCTTGAGGATCATTAACACCAATGTCACTACACTGAACTTGCGCTAACTCGTTCTACATCCTACGTAATTCTGCAAGTTACAGGCTTGAGCTTATTCAGTAAAAAACAAGGCTCTTGTAAAGAAGAAAAAGCACATAACTTTTGCCAAGCCTTCCCACTGAATGCTGGCAATCTTCAGATATGTACCTTTCCCTCAGTGACTCATGGCAATACATTTCTTTCCTTTCTTTCCTCCTCTTCCCTGGTATATGTTTTAGCACCAACGACCTTTTTCTTGTCTCTAAATGCTGCCTTCCAACTGCTAAGCACCAGTGCATGAAATGATGTGGCTTTTTGGGTGCAGGACTCTTCCAGAGGCTATTCATTAGGGTGATGTGCTTTACATTTTGAAAAGTAACTCTAAAATGTATTCTGCTTAGAATACATTTGCCTAAACTGAATAAGGTGAGTAGATGCAACACAAATGCATATCACAACATTGTCTGGGAAAACTAAACAAAGCCAGAATAAAATCTGTATTAAAACTGAGCAGAGCTGATGCAAGGTTTTTTGCTGCCCTAGGCAGATAGAAATTCCTGTCCTCTTTCCTTACCAGTACTTGCTCTCTTTCAAAATTTTCCACCTTGCCCTGTGCAGCTGTTACCTCTCTGGGTTCTGAAGATGCCCTCTGGCAAATCTTACAGGGAAATCCAAATCCTCAGATATCTGCACTGTCCCTGTGCCAGGGTATGCTGCTGCAGTAGCAGCAGTGGGAGAAGAAAATGTGTGTCTACTTTTCTACTGCCCTGACCAGCAGTCTATGCTATTAGCATGAAGCCAAGCAGTTGGCACCCTGACTGGAATTAACAATAAAGAAAAAAAATTATGCCTTAAAAATTATAATAAGCATGAAACACTGTTGAAAACTACAGTCTTGCTGTTATTGGTCAGTCCTCTTTGATCCTCAGGCACCCCATTTGCAGCACACATCCCTGACACTGCAGTTGAGAAATGCCAACCTTAGAACTTCTGAAAGTAAAGGTATCCTGACACACATAGGACACATACAGATCTATGTCACATTTGTCACATGTAACAGATTCTGGACATACAAAACAGGTTCATACTCGCACATTTGCAGTTTCAAAAATGCAATTACTTTTTTTCTGAGTTGCCACAGACTTCTGAGAAAATTTCCTTGAAAACAAAACAACTGGTTCCTTCTGAAGCCTCCAGGGTCTTCATCAGTCCCATTATAATGCAAATTAGTGGGTTTAAGCACAGGTATCCCCTGGCTGTGAAGAGCAGCAGAAGGGCAGCACATGCCTCACCAAGGCAACATATTTCAAAAAAGAGCAAGTCTGATACTCCCACGTTTGTCATTTCAGCGTTATTTATATTCTAAATACAGTCTGTCAGACTCGGTAGCTTAAAGGCAATTGCAGGTATTATTTCACTGTATTTCCTGTAAAAATTGCAGTATTTTTATTTAATTATTCTTATAATGTATTGCAATACTTTCAGAGTAATTCTATGGAAAATATAAGTATGAATTTATAAATAAAACAGCCTCAGGGAAAGCTGTGGTTTAGTATGTATGAGACCATAAACACAAAGAAAATATTTTCTCTTAAAATTCAGTACATCTTACATACTTTCCCAGCAAAATGCATGACTCTCTTAGAAACACATAAACATATCAGATTCACTCCTCAGCATTATTTTGTTCCAAAAATATATGTTTTCCATTTCCTTTTCTTTCTTTTTTTGTATTTATTTACAGTTAACTTCCTGAATATGCAATTTGTTTATGTATGTTTAGCATAAGCATGTTTATGCATATCCATTGGCACTTTTTAAAAGGATGTCTTACAGTACCTGGAAGCCACGTTATTCATAAGACAGATTTTTAGAAAAATCTGACTTATTTATAGCTGTCAGCATTTGTATGTTCAAGTGTGCAGCTAGTTTTTTTTGCCTGTAGACTGTGAGTCAGAAACATGGCCAGGCCTGCAGTCTGTAAGAAGGTACACAGCTCACAGAACACTTTCCCTCCCAGGACAATAAAACCTCCCCTTTTCCTGTCACGTTCCTTAGTGGCTGACAGCATTAATGTCTCACAGACTGGGGTGATAGAGCTCAGAAAGGCAGGAACATGCTGGGAGGTATTGCTCTGAATGTTAACTTGTGCACGGACTTCAGTGCTCTTCTATGTATTTCAGTAGGAAACTACGGAACATGCTTCTCCTGGGTTATCTTTCAAGCTCAGTGGACACGTATCAGAGGCCCACAGGCATTGCCTCTGGGAAGAGAAAGCACCCAGCAGGAAGGATAAAGCAATTCACACATTGCAGAGCTCTTGTCTCTGTCTGCTTTCACTTCCAGAAGCTTTCATACAACAGAGAAGACCTTTAGATGAATAAATTACATCACCCTGAAATGCAATTCCTCTGCAGTTCAAACAAACCTATCTGGGTGCTTATATGACCAGAATAGGAGCTGGTTCAGGAGTTGGACCACTGGAAAATTAATCTTACTTGGCAGAAAACCATAGTTAGTTTTCAGCTGACCCCTTTACCAGTGGGGGTACCCCTTTACCCCCTTCCAATTTCCATGGATGCGAATGCCTCCAGGAAGAAGGCGCTGGAACATGCAGTCAGGAAAATGAAGACAGGGCTGCAGCACCTTAGCCTTGGTAAGCCTTGACTGCCACAAAACAGTTTGGCTTCCAAGACAAGTCAGATGCTGCAATCCTGCTCATAGCTTTGTATTGCTCTCTCATACCGCTGGCCATAGTGTTCATATTGACCTGATGTGTCAGTTCAGAAGGCTTGCTTCATAGAAATTTAAATTAGAAAGAAAAATGCATAGATCTCTGCTCCTTTCACTACCCAAACTAGCTCACAATGGGGTAACTAAAATTCCTGTGCCAAAGAAAAGAAATTTGAGAGTGTGCAGCTGAAGGAAGGAAGGAGATCCCATGGAATTGTAAGAGCAACAAGCTAGCTTGACTTCAGTTGCTATAGAATTGCATACCCAAGCTGTGGTTAAATATCTTAAGCCAGCAGAAATTGGCACTGCTGCCAAAACCAGCAGCTCTTTCCATCACTCCTAACCTGGGGTTGTCACCACCTTTTGTGCTGCTCTCCAGCAAGTCTTACCAGAGAACTGATCCAGGTTAGAAAACAAATATTTTCCTAGATGACTTTTCAGTTCTATCAGGGGATGTATTATATTTTTCATAATAAAGTGCAAATTCAGTGCTGAGTTCTGGAATTTTGGTACAACTATAATTTTGCCCTATGTCTATGAAATGAGTACATTTAAATGGCCTCCATAGCAAGAACTCTGTGACTGGAATTGGTAACAAAGCTACAAATAGAAATAGTATCTTATTGTCATGCATAAGTAGTGTATTTTGAAGACGTTTTAACACTGGTTTTCTAAAATGTAACAGCATCAAAAAATCCATTTGGGCTTCTACATTAAAACACAGTTCCAGAAGATATGACCACATGGCATTTGCAAAATAATGCAACTATGCACTTGCTAAAACTGTAAGCATATTTGAGGCATTTTGTACTAATTACTTAATCCTGTATACTTGCACTAACTTCATTATGTTAATGGTCCATTACATTCCTTGTTACTTAGCTGTATTACTCTCAATTTCATTCCTCAAGAACATATTTAGATAACATTAACAGAGTCTATGTACCACATATTCATTTTGTGTTAGCTATACAACCTTCCTTAGGAAAAAAAGTGGGTGTTTAGGCAGTGAACTGTGAAACTAACTTGCAAAAAAATTGCCCTATATTTGCCAGAAAATATTAATTCCTTCTTCTTTATCTACACATAATTTTAACACATTCTGTACTTTCCACCTACATGACTTCCATGAGCACTGCATAGGAAAGAGTCCCACAGAGTACCACAAGACATTATACTTTCCATCTCAGATAGAGAAAAGATGTATATGATGTTACTAAATGGAATGTGCATAAATCAAAGGGTGCATCATTATATGTACTGACAACAGAGTGTGTTTTTCTTGGTATCTTTCATGTAAACATATACCCTTCCATATAGAGACACAAAGAATTTTCTGATGAAACTTCTCCCTGTTGCTAAAGGCAGCTCTGACAAGGAGGTCTGCACACTTCAAATTTACATGCATGAACTCAGGTTAGCTATGGCAACCTGCTGCTTACAGGAGTTGAAGTCACCTCAACACAGCTGACAGGTGAGCACATTGTCAGGCACACCTGATCAGTCTGCCCAGGAGCAGCCCCCAAGCAAGCCAGAAGCTGGTGGTCAGGCAGCAATGTGGGGAGATGAGAGGCACAGCACATTTTGTCTTCAGCCATGTCAGACACTACTGTTGGCTGAATATAGAACACAGGAGAACTTCACCTTGAAATAGGTAGATATTAAAATACATAATTCCGTAATTCCAGAACTTTATCTTGAAGTTCTGCATCTCAGGTCCTCAGATTTTCAATTTACTTTGCAAATATCACTAGGCACTCAGAAAATTCTTCCAAGTGTCCTAAATCCTGTGATTTATATCTGTGTTTTTGCCCATTGTTTCTCTAAGCATCTGAACTCCAAATCCTTGAGCAACAAGTCCTTTTCCTAAGCTGTCTGCCTTATTAGTTTGATGAACATTTAAACTGCAACTAGCAACATACAATTTTTGAAGTCTCATAGTATTACCAAATAGAAACTACTGTTCCCTTTGACAAGAAAATACACCTGTTAAGACTATTTCATGCCACATTTTATTTTGCAGTTTGGGCATCTTAACTGCATCTATACAGTCTGACATGTTTTTTAACTTTTAGTTTGAAAAAGCTGTAAGTTACTAACAGTCAAAATCATTATGCCTATGATTTTATATCTATTCTATCTATTCCATTTGATGCCATTTCAGTCATTCATAAACTCAGAACATTACTGACATTACTGAATCATGCCATTGAAACATTCCATTTGCTTTTTTACCAATCAGGCAAAATGTATACACACATTAACTGAAGCCATTGCCTCCTTTTTTCAGCAGTATGTCAGAAATCAAGCTGAAACCTTATCTATTATTGTCTTCTCTCCATGCATCAGATGTACAATTATCAGAAGACACAAATTACTTGCATCAGTGGGAAAGGACGCTATTTTCTATGAGAATAGCTGTAAGTGGGTGGATGGCTTTAGCCATGACTGAACAAAGTAAATTGTAGTGTAGTACAAAAATGAGCAATCAAAAGAGCAAATTTTGGAAGCCTTCAATTGTTTGTGCTAAAACTGTGTGGGATGTCTCAGCCCAGCAAGAGATACAGTCTGGAATTCATAAAAATTCCCTTTCTCTTCTTTTCTCTATTTGGCCACTTCTTTCTGATTTCAGATGGACCTGGTGGTTACTACTTAGAAACAAGAAGTGCTGTAAAAGGATTGGGGACAACTGCAGCTGTAATAATCAAGCCGTGACCGAACAGTGGCTTTGTTTCAGCCCTTACAGCCATCATGTTTGGGAAGCATTATCCATACCACACAGGCATTTGCAGGACTCCCACGCTTTGCTTAGGTGAAGCAGCTGAACTCCAACAGAAAAATCAGAAAAAAATCCCCCTGGAAACCACTGAACAGTAAGTATTCTGAGACACTCTGAAAGCCCCTGAGCCCCATCTTCCCCACAGGTTGTAGGTGAGCAGGAGTGAGAAGCAAAGGTGAGCTGCGTGCCTTTCCAGTGAGGAGCCTGCCAGCCATTCCCAAAGGATTAATTACTTTGAGAAACATGTCAATCCTTAACAAGAGTGGGCGAAGCAGACACCCTCCTGGGTGGTGTGGGTGGGGCACCACGGGCTCCTGGCAGTTTGGGGGTGATGACAGCAACAGTCCTGGGCCAGGGGCTGGGCAGGAAGAGGGAGACCCCGGGGATGCTATTGGGGTTCCCTCCCACCTCTGCTTTGGGTAGGGCTCACCTGCACCATGGTGGGCCAGAGGTGGCTGTGATTCTACCCCACTGTTTTGCTGGAACCTGGGCTTTGGGCTGATGGACACTCCTGTCTGAACGCCTTCTTGAAGAGGGCTGCATTAGAGAAGGAACCTGAGTGGGCAAACACCACTGAGAACCTCAACGCTTATGAGAAAGGGTTCATTTAACTGCATTTTCTGCAGTGAAAATTGCATTTTGTGCAATGAAACCACTAACAAGAGCGAGAGTTTATGATACTGTGCTTCCTCAGCCTAATCAAACCTCACAAAGTTCAGAGGCATTCCAGAGAGGCCCTTTGGAAGTAAATTTTTTCATGTTACTGCAGGAGATGGAAATGGTCTGTCCCTAGCCTGTGGGCTAGCAAGCTTTTTCAGGGCTGTAGCTTCTATACAAGCTTTTCTGCCATCCCAATTCAGCCTGTAAGGAATATATGCTGGGGAGAGCACCAGGGTTTTGCTGTGGTGCTAAAAAAATATCTCTTAAAGATTTATTGTAAGTCTAGCTGAGAACTTTCATATTCTCAAGCATCTTTTGAATGTAAGCACCTTGAAAATAAGGACTGAAGCTCTAATGTGTGGCTTCATGAAGGAAGCCAGTATCAGGAATAGCAAAAGGCTACTTTAGCTCATAGTAGGCACTGCCATGGGTACGTATTTCAGATTAGGCTGTTTCCTAAATTGCTGGCTTCAGGTATGATGCAATGCTGAAGTTCCATGGGCACATAATAGAATTTTCTAGATGAAGTTACTTCTCTAACCCAGGGTGCCATCACTTCTTCTACAGAGAATATAAAATGTTATTCATGGGTGTCAAGTGCAAAGAGCTCATTGCGGCTAAAAGTTTATTCTATTTGCTTTCTTTGCCTTCTTGATGGCAATTATATCACTGTTGTTAGCAGACATGAACCCAAGCATTACCTCCACCTTTGTGGTACCTGGGTTCAAGATTTGCCTACTTCTGTTCACATAAAAATGATACAAATGCAGGCACTGAACAGAACTAGAGCAAAGACTGACCTTTCTGGGGCTCTCTTCTGGACAGCCTTTACTGAGCAATGCCCACTGTATTCTGTCCCAGTCTCCAAAGTCTTAGCAGTCTACATATTAATATATAACCAGTCTAAAATGGGCATAAAATTTCCTAAAATAATTCCTTCTATTGTCAGTCAAGGAAAGAAATAATTCATTCACCATGGCCCAACAATGTTCACTGAGACAGAGCAAAGACAGCCCCAGGTTACTGAAGTGACCTACTTTCATCCTATATATTCACCACAGAGCAGCAGTGAAAATTCTCTGACAAGTCAAAGAAAGACTGAAATTTGAAAGAGGTAAATAGGAAATTTTATAACAGAAAGAGGCAGCCAATTAACACAGTTACTTCTTTTAAAATATTGCAATATAATCTTGAAAAAAACTTCAGTGGTTTTTATCACTTAAAGTGTTTGTGGTGGACATTTCGTTAGTAAACAACAGTTCCTTCACATCCCTAAATGAATTAACTCTTGCTTATATGGGAATAAGGAACATGAGGCTGGCAGGATGTCTCAGCCAAGGTCATCAGAGAGATCCCAGCTACTTTGTGTCGGTATTTCTATTGTGAATTTCCTCTGTCAAAACCTTACAAAAGGAATGGTGAAAGTTTACATCAAACTGTAACTGGCTTTGTAGTGTACTGATACAGCATCAAATATGTTAGAAACACACTGTTTTGGTATCATTTGGGGTGAGCTGAAAAATATTTGTTTGGTGTGAGACTGTCTGTAATGGTAACACTGCTGTACGCCCAGCCTTGTGAACAGCTGAGATACGTTTGTGGTATAACTCTGAGCATAGCTGACTTGCTTCATGGCTGTACACAGGTGAAGTGGTAGAGAGAAACCCTCTGCTAGTTTTGTCTGACACTTTTCTGTCAAGAGAGAGCAGAGCAGGTGACTGTCATGCCACCTCTGTTGTGAAGGATTGTTTATGACAGTATTTTCTTGATGAGAAAGGTTGTATTTTGGTAACTTTATGTTACAGGCCTGGTTTAATCCTGTTAGACATATGGGGATATCTGCTGAGAAAGAACTCCTCCTATCATCTTTTCAATCTCTGACACAGATGACATTAAAGAAGAAAAGCTTTTTGTAGACTTCATACAATTGAAAAAACCTGTCTATTCATCTTTGCTCTCCTCCTCCTTTTGTTTCTCAAACCCTGGCAATGGAATTACCTCAGCTCTTAAATTAAGCGAAGCAAAGTTACAGGCAAAAGCTGTGTTTTGTTAAATTATTATTTTAAGAGTATCATCTGTTGTTTCAGGTATTATCCTTTGCTAGGAAAATGGAATGTTTATCACTCAGGAAGATGAGTCAGGTAGTACAATATGCGTTAAAGCCTGCAGGGAAAACGCCATCCATAATGCTGGTTAACTCAAATAGCCACACATGCCAAAAGTGGGCTTCAACCAGTTCTAACAAAAGGAAGGAACCAGAGAGAGGGACATGTCAGACAACCTTTTAATGAAACCAAAACCAAACCCACAAATAATGTAAGGTAGTGCCTGTTCCTAATGCTTTCTTTTGAAGCTAGTCAGAATGGATTTGCAAATGCATTGTTGGAGAGTGTTCAGCCTGGAGAAGAGAAGGCTTACAGGGGATCTACCAGCAACATGTTACTAATACCTGCAAGGGAATTATCAAGAAGATGGAGCCTTGTAGTGTGCATGGCAGAAAGATTTATGACAGTGGTATAAATTGAAACGAGAGGTTCAAAGTGGATGTAAAGAAAAACTTTCTCCATGAGGACAGTATAAGGCAGTGCAGCAGCAGGCTGCCAGGAAAAGGTGTGCTGCCTCAATCGCTGGAAGTTTTCCAGCCTTGACCAGGCAAAGCCTGGCCTCAAGCTGAGTCTGTTTAAGGCAGGAGGTTGGACCAGAGAGCCCCTGAGGTTCCTCCTAATCTGAATTACTCTAGCAACGTTTAAAATTACAAACCTCTCTGGGTATGATTACTCTGTGTTGTAACTACTTAGCAGTCAAATACTTGAAGTAAATTGCCTTTTGGTTTAATAAAGAAATTTTTAGTTGACACAGTCTATTGACTTCCTGTCTAATATTAAGATTCCACAAGACATTTTATGAGTTATCGGAGAACAGAACTGTCATTAGTCAAAAAAGGTTTGCTCTAACACCTGGCCTTCCATGTGTAACCCTGGTTTTTCCTTGCAAGTACCATGGAGAAGTAAAATCCATGAAATTAGTTTTGCATACAATAAAGCATGAAATTGCTTTCCTTCTTAGACACATTTACAGCCTCATAAAAGACCTACGAAGGAGAAAGTTACGCTAAAATGGATTAACATAGACATATATCAATCATTTCTATGAGTGATATGTAATACTGCTTTTTAGAAGTCATTTTACCAGAAAACAGTACAAGCATAATTTCTCAAATGATTTGAAATACAACTTTCTGTGCATTTTTTAAAAGCTGGTCCATGAATTTTAAGTTTAAATGTGTAGTTTTTGTGTGAAATATGTTAGTTTTCAAGTAGAAACAGTGGAACTAAAGTAGAAATTTTGTAGAGGATAAAAATGAAAGAAAAGGATAACAAAAGAAATATCTTAGAAAGAAATTATGGAAGACTGGTTTGTTACTGCTATGGTTTGGGTTTGGTTTTCTTTTTTTAATATATGTGTGCAAGACTGAAAAGGGTTGAGTGATATTTTGCAGTCCAGAGGCACTGCTGTACAGAGGTACAGAGGCACTGTTCTTACCTGAAGTGTTTGGGAAGTACAGAAGATATCTCAGTGAATGAAAGGATCCAAGAAAAGCATGAAATCTGCTTTATTATATAATAGCAAGGTAGCAATGCTTGGGGAACAAGTAATGTAAAATTATTACATGGATTTTTCACTTGTTAAGATGTCAAATCTTGATTACAGTAGTATTATGTAATTAGTCTCCTAGATTGGCTCTTCTATACACTTCTCTTGGGATCATAATGAAACTGGTATCAGCAAGAACTTCTAACAGCAACCTTCTCTAGGTGATATAGATAGAACTGGAGATCTGAAACTGCCTTTGAAAAAGAAGGATGTTCAGTCTCATTAACTGCTCTGATATCCTGGCAAACAAAAAAAAACCCCATGTCGTTCATACTCTAAATTAGCTCTATACTATCAGAACTACTGATTCTTCGAAGTGCTAGGTGTCAGTTGTAGAGGCTTCTCAGTGATATTCTATATCATCTCTCTATCAAACAAAATACTGACAGATTTTTTTTGTCCTTCCCTAGGAAGAAATTATGTTTGGCTAATTCCTCTAGGCCAGGACTAGTATCTGGCGAAGCCAACTTCACTACTGTGCTCCCTGAGGAGGACTAAAATGCAGAAGCTGAAGGAATTCAAACAGAGGTTAATATTCTTCTCTTCAGCTCTGTCAAACCCTTTCCATTTTTCATACTTAGTTTCTCAAATATGGAAATAACTGGAGCTGCAGAACTAATCATCTCTCCTGAGTAAAGATGCATCTCTTTTTTTGCATACAGCTTTCTGCTCTCTCTTTTATTTTTATAAAAACAGTGGAACAGAAGAACATGTTTACAGTGGTACATTGCATAAAATATTCAATGTAATTTTTTATAAATCGATTGTAAAATTACTTGGTGTTTGGCATAGCATTCATTTCTTTAGCATGGGTACCTGATACTGAGGAAGACAGAAGTGGGCTACATAGCACAGTAAAGAAATTCTAAGATATATGCATAGAAGTGAATTTTTATTTATACACAGGTAAAAATGTATAATCATCTGTAAACCTTATTAATATAAAAGAAATATATTTAATTCAGCTCATAATTGAAGATACTGGTAGCCCATTAATGGGAAAAAATATATACTTTCAGAAAAAAAAGTAGCTGAAAACAAGCATCTTAATATTCTTTTTAGTATATTGTTCATTGATTTTCTTTTTTTTCAGAAATATCTAACAAGGCTAAGCAAGTTCTTACAGATGCACTTTGGAATTACATTTTTCTTTCTCCAAGGGGAATTTTAGCATAGAAGTAAATACCATGATGTTTTCCCATCAAAATGAATTTTTCTCTTTCCACCACAGAGGAGATGAACTTGCACACTAATTTGGACTTTCTCAGCTACTGATGTAGAAATATTTACCAAAAAAAACCCCCAAAAAACAACAAGAAATATACAATCCATTTAACTAAATATTTATGGACTAGCTAAAGTAACTGACAACTAGAATCAAAAATAGGCAATAGTATAATTTTCTTAATTCTTCATTACTGAAAAGAAACAAAAGGTAATTTACACAGCAAACACAAAGAGAAGTGCATGATAATCCTCTAAGGCGGACTGATAATTCTGAAAGAGCTGTTTTGTGATGAAAAATGAGCTGGAGTGGTGGGCAGTATTTATGAATCAGACACCTTTATCCCTGACTGATGTTAGATGAGAGTTAAGTAGATAAATTATGCATTATTATCAAATAAATATTAATTCCTTGCATGAAGAATTAAAATACTCTTTTAATGAAAAAAACAGCTGTGTATAGATCTTAGACTAGTTCTCATATTTTGTATATCTATCACATGACAACAAAGTCTCTATGTTCTTTCTCTAAATGTGACTTACATATTTTACTAGACTTAGATGTTCCAGGTTTCTTAAAAATAGAATAAGGATTGTGCCATAGCCTTTTTACTCCAAGTTTTATTTTAGAGCACGAGTATCATATTCCTGTGCATGCCAAGTAGATTATAATGTAAACTGGAAATCTGCATTTATGCATGTATTTAAATAGCACAGTTATAAGCAATAATAAAAATTACTGTTTTACTAAAGTATTATTTTGACATACATGTATGGGTTACATGTGACCCTGAAGGAGTTCGTTAACACTAGTTATATTACAGAGATCTATCTTTTAGCATGAAGGTTTTTCCCATTATTTCTGCAGGACATGATCTGAGCCTATTTTTATTACAATTCCAGCTCTGACAAATTTGACATCTCTCCAGAGTACACACTGTATGACAGCTACATGGAGTAGAATCAGTCCCTTACTTCTCAATATCTAGTTGGCCTTGCACTCTGTTTTGGCTGGATGCCAAATTGAGAGCTGCTTGCAACTATGATGGACCCATTTGTGCTGTAGCAGAAGCTCTAGCTTAGAAAAACAGTTCTGAAAGGCAAATGATTTTACCCTGAAATAAACCAAGTGTGAGAGATTTAAGATGTCTTTATGTGGGTTGATATGATTTATAATATAAAAGCGTGAAACTACCATATAAGCTTTTTCTCCAGGTAATTTTCCAAGATACTCTGTAGGTAGTCATTAAGTATGAAAATGTAGTCTGGCATGAAAAAGCTTCCATGGCAAATAGTGCAGAAGCCAGCTGCACAGCCTATGGGAAGATAGAGCTTCCCATAGACATGAAGTTTATTAATTATAGGAGATCTTTAAAACAGTGATCTGCTTTTGGCAAATGAAAGGTTATCCTCAGTTACTATGCAGAAACCTGGCACTAGAAATTACACAGGTATACTTCCTAAAGTACTTCAAATGAGGGAGTTTTAAACTTTCACACCACTAGAAAGTTTTAGACTTTCACAAACATTAGAATGACTGTATTTTCTTCAAAGTTTGGTTTGAATATTAAGTTTCAATGGTTTACAGATTTTTAGATTCCAAAAGATTAAGGTGTAATTATTCCTAGAGGTTTTATTGTGCTTTTTGGATTTTCAGTCTCAAATAATTCAACTGGTTCTGATAAGCTTTGCAAAAAAAAACCAAAAACCAAACCAAATAACTTTAGACTAAGCCCTATGAATACCATACCTGAATGATATCAGAGAATGCTACAGATAACTAAACTGTGGAGAAATAATACTTAAGACTAAAACAAAATAAAAAATCCTTTTATCTTCTATTAAACTTGATAAATGGGATTTCTTTTGTTTAACTAAAGATCAGCTGGGAAGTGGGCTCCTAATTACTAAAATAATTAATTATTTTTTATTCCTCTGACAGATTTTCATTCTCTGAAAGTTGTACTAGGCTCAAAAAAATAGATAGCAAAAATTCCTAGTAGAAGTATGTTTTTGTATTTGGCTGGTAGGGTGTGTGACAAGACTGATCAAGTGAAAGCTGATCTCAAAGAGAGGACCTGAATACTCAAAGCCAAAAATGTACCTGCTGGACTGAGGCTCTAATCACCAAGCTCACTCTAAGTGGATGAAGATTTGAAGTGACTTCCTTTTCTTGCCTTTCAGGTTTCCTACTTCAGAGACACCACATTGCTTCATCATATATTTCAACTTTAAGAAATTCTTTCTGGACTAACTCTTGATATTCAAATACTATATTGCTTCCCTTGCTAAGTGTTGTAAATATTTATTTACTTTTATGCAGTTCTACTCTTACAAATCAAGAAAATTTTAATGTTTAAAACATGGATTTATGCATAAGTTACGAAACTGTTGTAACTAGCTCAGCATACAGAGAGTTGAAATAATTATTTCAGAATTAGTCTCTTAGTATCTAACAGGATATGTTTACAAGAAGTAAACTAGATTTTATTATAGCAATTAGGGGCACTTGTAACTAAGATGCAAAGTAAAAATGAACAATGCTGTAAAAAATTAGTATCAGTGATATATAATCTTTACAATTTTGTCCTAGTGTTCATAAATTTTAAAAGATGCTCAGGACCATTTATATGCTTTGTGAAGAAAAACATAACTCTTATTTGCTTTTTTGAAAATGCCTGTTCTTAAACTTCATAAGCAATAGTTTGCAAATTTAAGTACTATTCTGGTCATAGAAATTATCTGTATCTTTTCTCTCACTCTCAAGAACATTTCTCAATGATTTTACAACTTTTTTTCATAATAATTAAAAATACTGACATTTCTGTCCTTATAAATATCTTGATTACACACCAAACAAGATACGACACACTTGATGAAATTTATATGTATGATATACTGAAACACAAGTTTATGCTGACTTGGGGTAGAATGTATGTTAGCTTTCATGGGAAGCTCCTTCTCAAAGTAAGTCTCTTACCTTGGTCCAGAACCAGGCCTTTGCAACACTAATCCTGATCCCTCCCAAATTTTTAAATATTGTTGTGTGAGCTGGCTTCCTGTCAAGACCTGGGAACCCTACCTTCTGCTGAACGCAAGCTGCGTTGTTGATTTGAGTTAGAGCAAAACGGGATGCTTTCAGGTCTGATGCATTTTAATCCAGTTGAAGATGCTGTAGTCTTCACTATTCAATTCAAATCTGGATGTCTGGCAGGCAGGTCTCAAATTACCATCACTATGAATAAAGATGGTACAGTCACCAGGTAATAAGCACAATCACCAGAACTTAGAGCAATAGCAGGTTATCCTACTTGGTGCAGACAAACTTTGTTCTGTTTTCCCTACCGCTGATGATTTTAGTTACTGTATCAGTTTCAAGAGGTATGCTTCTTGATTTTGACAGGTTAATTGATGATCAGTAATAAACTAGAAGTGCTCTTCTTTATCTTCCCTTTACCACAATTTTTATGGAACATTTCTATAAAATGGAACTTTCAGTCAGCAATCTGCATATGTATATAAATCTTAAAATATTGCAGTTTTCAATATATTTAATTTCAGAAGAAGCACTTCCTTACCTGAAGGTATTAAAATCTTTACAAAAATCATTTTTATTTGAATAGTGACACTTGTGCAAAGCTTTTGGAGCTTCAACACAGATTTAGCATAACCATAAATCCACCACTGTCAATTTTCTGGAAATACGCTAGTCTGTCTTTCTTCCTTCTTGAAGCATAACCAAAATCCTCTCCAGTCTCCAAATCTGCATGTTCAAATCCCCCCAAATACATTGGCAAGATACAACAATTTGAATTCATATGTGTCAAGGAATAGACTGGAGATAAGTATGTGGAACAGAAAATCCTGAACCAATGTTGGAGATTAATTAGCTACATTTACAGTAAAATCCTTCAAGCAACCAAACTCTCCATTTCCAATACCATATAGTGAAAAATACAGATGACAAATATTGTCTGTGTTGCTCTGCCGAATGACCCTGAGGGCAGGATCAGAGCTACACTAGCCATCTGTTTGAACTTTCCTACTGGAGCGTTTCTGTGGCTGCTTCAGTGATCCCATTGGTATTGAGGGAGAAGGAAAACCTGAGCAGTTTTTGGCTTTTGGTGCCTTCACCAAAGGCTTTTGGTGCCTTTACCTGCACTGTAGTTAAGATGTACTATGCAACATGCCTTTCAGCTGTCCCAACCAACCTCCCACTGATGACCTCAAGAAGGAAAAAAAAAAATCTACATTTCATCCACTATGCCTGTTACAGGATCATGCGAATTTTATAGATATCCTGAAGTCTGAATGAAAGCAGTGAACTAAATCCTTGCCCTGCTTAACTCTGTATTCTCCTATAATCATAGAATGGCCTGGTTGGAAGGGACCTTAAAGATCACCTAGCTCCAACCCTCCTGCCACAGGCACCTTGCACTAGACCAGGTTGCTCAGATCTGGCTCCATCCAGCCTGGCCTTGAACACTTCTAGAGAGGGGGCATCCACAACTTCTCTGGGAAACCAGTTCAAGTGTCCCACCAACCTTACAGAAAAGAATTTCTTCCTAATATCTAATCTAAACCTACTCTCTTCCAGTTTGAAGCCACTCCCTCTAGTCCACGTCAAAATGCTCTTGTCAAAAGTCTCTCTTCATCTTTCTTGTAGGCTCTTTTCAAGTACTGGAAGGCCACAATTAGGTCACTCCTGAGCCATCTCTTTTCCAGGCTGAACAAACTAAATTCTCTCAGCCTTTCAACACAGGAGAGGTGTTCCATCCCTCTAATCACCTTTGCAGCCCTCCTCAGGACTCACTCCAGCAGCTCCACCCGCTTCTTATGTTGAGGGGCCCAGAAGTGGATATAGTACTAGAGGTGGAGTCTCACAAGAGCAGAGTAGAGGGGGAGAATCACCTTCCTCAGCCTATGGGCCACGCTGCTTTCAATGCAGCCCAGGATAGGGTTGACTTTCCGCGCTGCGAGCGCACATTGCCAGATCATGTCCAGCCTCTCATCCACCAATGAACACTTACGTGATGTTAAATCAAGCTGCTGAGAGCAGTGACACTTAAACTGGGAACAGTCACTCTAGCTGCTTTTTCCTACTGAGGATTTTTTCCCTAAACATGCACAATAGATGTGATAAACACCAGCTGGCAATAATGATGCCAAAACCAAACAAACATCATCAGCCAGCCACATTTTCCCAGGAAGGTCCATGTCATAAGTCTGATTCTAATCACAGTTTTTTTTGGGTTTTAATCATATATTAATTGTCTGAATAAAATTTTATTGGTCAGAGTTGTTTTTATATTTTAGCCTATAAAGCTGCTTTTCCTCCAAAGAGACAATAAATGCATTAGACTTCCATACAACAAATCCAGCATATTAAAACAATATCAGAATTGAGCTGAGTGAGTCATACTAATATAACAAATTAATCTTTACCAGTTGCTACTAAAAAGCCATGCAGATTTCCCTGTATTTGTCTCCTTTCTGAGCTCATGATAGCACTTGCATTAGAAACAACACAGCCCCACTTACAAAACTCCCTTCCGTTTAATTCAGTCAGCAAGGTTACTTAATGTATCCCTGGAAGAAACTCCAATAGTATATCAAAGGTCACTGCTCCTTTCAAGAGGAAAGCTTTCATCTTAACAACGATTAATATGAATGTATTAATTGAATTAGCTGAAATGTATTTATTTTTCACTCTGAACAGTCTCCTTAATGAGTTATTGCCATAGGACCATAAGAATGTAAAAGACCAACAGTCTATGATAAAGACTTTGAAATTCAACTTAATACATCGATTTGTCCTATCTGCTACATTTTCCGTGAGCAAAACTGAAAATGCTTTCTAACATACACGGATAAAAGTCTCCTACGCAGATGATTAGATTTATATTTCCATGCTCATGTGGAATACAAGACTGGATCTCTCCTCTGTAGTAGACAATTCCACATAATAAAAATTATGTTAAATTTAGCATATATTGATAAAATTGTGTTTTCATGTGCACCTACACTTGAGTTTGAAGAGAGAAATTAAACAAATGTTTCTCTGCATCCCTAGATTTATTTGTAGCATTAATCTAAAAAGATTCATTTGAAACTTTAAGATCAGTATTTGGTTTGACATTTCAGGGAGTGAAATCTACAAGATTGATTTACACAGGTGGCACAGAAAAGGATGGCAGTTTTTTTAATGTCTGCTAAATTCACCATTAGAGTCCTGCTAAGTCGGCCTGGTTTGAAAATCAAGTTCTTTGGCCTCCTATTCCCTGCCATAAAGGCCAACCCTGCCCCAGAGGGCCCAAACTTTGACAACAAGACCTCTTCCTTCTTTCCTCCTGTCCATTCACCATTCCTTTCAAGTACTCATTCTCAGCTGAGCTGTCAACTTCCCTGTTTTAGGTCTAATTTTTAAGACCTGAAAAAACATCCATAATTTAAAAAGGCAGCACAACTAAAAGAAGAAAACTTGTTAAGATGAAGTTTAAAGCAGTAGCTTATATGTTAAATACTTGCAGGTGACATGAAAGACTATAAGGACTATTATATCCTATTTAAGGACTTTATTGGCAACTTAAACCAAATGTGTACCATTTATAATAAAAAAACCCAAACAAACAAAAAAAAGGCACCAAAACCAAACAAAAAACAACCTTGAGGGAAGCCAAAATGAAACATTATTTAGAGTAAGAAGGCTTACTTAAAAAATATATTTTGTCAGCCAAAATACTGTCTCTAAGGTGGAAATAAAGTGACTAATTACTAAAAGCCTATTCCTGAGAGATTCTATAGGGTTACGTGCTACATCTTGATGCAGATGGCTGGCACCAAATACTCTGTACAGCTACTATTAACATTTACTTGAATTTTCAGCATGAATTCTGGCTTCGTAATGACCAGTTGTCTTAACTAATTTTCTGTCCAGTGGTGAGCACTGTTAGGTTTAGTTCTCTGTTTTGATGGGAAAAGCAATAGAGTTGGGTTTTTATACAACTGGTACTTTCCTGATGTTGGCAAATGCCTTCTTGCCCTGACAAATTAGCAAGGGACTAGACTGAACTAGTACTTGACAAAGTTATGAGAACTAATAGAAACACTCAGTTTCATCCAGTTTGCTCCATCTGTGCTGCTAAAGAGAACAGAAATACACCAGATCCTTTCTAAAACAAGAGAAAAAATATTTTACCCTGCTGAGACTCTTGAAGCATCTTTTACCCAACTGTATCTCAGCAATTTCCAGAAAAACACTGAGTGATGCAGCCAACACTTCCTTTGTGTGACTCCTGTCTCTAAAGGACAGTCATGTGTAAGCAGTGAGACATATTTCCCAAGGCATTAGTTTTTCTTTGCTCCTGCTTCCCCTGCTGCCGTTTTTTTTAGACTTCGTAAAACAGATCTGTGTTTTCTCTATAATTTTAATTAATTTTAAAATACAACTTCTCTAAAAAAAAAAAAAAGTGGGTCAAGCTTAAAGAACATAGTTAACTTATAAGATATCAGAAGCATTAGAAGAGAGCACTACATCAGAAGAAAGATGGAGCCTTACACTTTTCTTATTGGTCTTTTTCCTTTATATTGGACTTTTCAATCCTTAACTACTCTTTTGTGCTTGAAATTAAAATAATATGAAAATTTTTAGTGATGTTGATGTTGATATTGTTAATTTTTCTAATAAAAAGCCATATGCCCCCCAACTGCATGTTTCCATGTGAAGATAAAAATGTTGTGTAAGGAAAGATATAAGTCGATTTAAAGAAAGAAGGAATTATCTGGATGTCGTTGCTCATGTGAATTTTTCTGTTTGCCAGTGCACACCTTTACAGAATCTGGAAAATTATTTTTCAAAGAATCAGTAAAAAATCCCCATCATTCAAATATGCTTGTCCACAAGTTGCAGGCCAAAAGCTCTCTCTTCCATCATACCTTGACAGTAGTTCCAGTTTGGACACACACATGAGGTGGCATCATTCCTTTTAGGAATTTGTGACCTAAATTATTTTCCAAACACTAGCAGTTTCCTAGATGGGCAAACAAATATAATAAAGACAACAGCTTTATCTGTATCAGATGTATGTTCAACATTCTCTGCTTCTTTATTTGAAATAGCTGGTTTATACCAGGTTTCCTATACATATTAATTAAAGACTTGCAGGGGTTGAGTCCTTCAAGCTTTGAAGGCCAAGCTAGTGTATAGCCATAAAATTATAAAACTCAAAGATGTAAAGACCAAAGATCTACCAGGCAGAGTCACAAACCTGTATTTGTCACCCTGTACCACTGCCTCATATTTATTGAAAGCTTACTTGCAACTTAGAGGCAAAAGGGTAATTGATTGTACTACTCAGATAAGCATCCTGAAATGCTGATCTGATTGTTTACCTTAGACAAATCACAGTCTTGCTAACCCACAAATAAAAGGGTTGTGAGATTATTTCAAAGTTATTAGGATATTCAGTTTTTATTTTGGTTTCATTATTCACCTACCCCCTGCATATCCTTCATGATTATATATGCAACCATAGCAAAGCAATTTTGGGTACTCCGATCCTTTATATATGTGAAAACATGCCCCTCTGTATCATCTACATCTAACATAAGAAGCCTTTGTTAGTTGCACACTCGCAATACAAAATGGTTTTGTATGATTTCTTACACAGAAATCTCAGCATCCTAGATTAACCTCAGCCTTAGAAATGAGGTCTTTATGTTAAAGTAGGGCATCATGGGCTTATTCGGTTATTATATTCCACCAGGTTTGTTTGGACCAGAAAAATCAAACCAGGAATCACAGATACATTTAAGCTGTGTTGTTATTTTGAATATGTGATACTATTCTTTTAAATGGTGAATTCTCACTCTATGAAAATAATTAAATCTGTATACAAACTTAAGGGATATATACAATAAGTGATTAGTTAGCATTCTGGTAGAAATAAAGAGTTTTTTAAATAATCTGTATTTTTTTAAAGTATTTCGTTACTAAATTTAAGTGTTTTTAAGCATTTAGTTGCTTTGTTCATACACATTCTTGAAAAAAAATTTGAAAATTCTGGTCAGAGTTGTAGCTGCAGGCTTAAAAATTAAACAGCACAAACCTGCAAAGACCAGTAGGTCAAATTTCTTGCTAACCATCCTTTCAGCAAAAGCTGCCGACTTCCCGACATCTTCAGAGTTGTCAAAAGACATTATCACAAAGCAAGCTTAGCCCTTGTAACACTTTCTGTCTATAAAGAATCAGAGATGGAGTTTTGTGCCTATGGCTTGAAAACAAGGCATACAGTGATTGCACACATTTATCTTAGTCAGAGATGTGATGAGGTAAATAAAGGAGGGCTTGTGCACATGGAAATCAGTAATCCACAATATTTTCAGAGGATTGAATGTAAATGAAATTCTGTCCTGGTTTTGCAAACCTCAGTGACAGTATTTCATAATTTTAGAAAATATTACACACATACCACAATATTTGAACAGCAAGTATGCATATAAATAGATAGGCAGTAGAATACAAAAAAAGGCACAGGTAGATTTTCACACAGGCAGTGTTGTCGATTTTACACTAGAAAAAGCAAAACTACAAAGTCTTGCCCACATGCTGCAATCTATTCATAGCAAATACATAAAAAATGCAATCTCAAAGCATATATTCACTGACCATATTTTCAAATGCATTAAAAAATATTCTGTACACATATACCAAGAGCACTCCTACATAGTGCCCATGCTCACGTGGAGACACTAGATAGGTACAAATTGTATCTCACTTATGTAACCCCGTGGTAACAGAGACACCCAAGGTTTCACTGTGCAGCTTTCAGAGCAATGATACACATCAAGAGTCCTGCCTTGTTCCATTGCTTTTTGCACTCTTCAGCAAATCCTGAGTGCCATCTCCTCATTTGCCTCTGGATGGCCCCAGCCCAAGTCCTGGGAGACCTTTAGACCTACAGATCCTACTGTACTGATGAGACATGAAATCCCACGGGAAACAGTGCTAGGATCCTGTGCTGTTGCATTAAGCCCCTTTTCAGCATCAACCTTAAAGAAAACAGGCTCTATCCTATATATGCAGACCTGAATGGAAAAGAGCTTAGCAGTCACTATCTGAGCTCTAAAGGCATAAATTGTGTAAAGAGAAGCTTGAAAAAATGGGAATATATAAACTACTAGTAAAAGGCATATGAAATATTGACAACGAATATTTGATCATTTTTTAAAAAAAAATTTAAAAGTACCTAGACAAAACTTATTATTTAGCATCTCAGCACAAGAAGACAAAAATTGAGTATTTGACTGTTTTTTCAAACTGATGTAAGCCTAACATATATGTCACTTCTAAACGCTTCAAAACAATTATTTGGGGCCAATACGAACCAGAGCAAATGTGGTTCCTTAGAAGAAATCTGAAAAAATTAAACAGTAAGGCTTTTTGTCTCAGAAGAAATGTTGATAAACCTAAACCACTGTAATTTATTTAAGAAATAATTCTATCCAGAATATTTAAAATGTGTAAATTAAAATGAAAATATTCTGCAACTCTTGAGATTTCTAGGACCAATAATAAATTAAGCCAGGCATTTTTTAATATTGGGGCATTATTAGGTACACTAAAGAACATGCCCTTTTGCATGAGAATTAAGAAGCTTGCTTAAGGTCACACAATCAGCCAAACACAACCATTATCTGTAACCAAGCCTTCACAATCAGTTTACTGCTTTAATCAGGAGTTTGACCTTCCTGGATATGAAAAATCACAGTCTCCCCTGCCACTGAATTATTATTTAATTTGATAAAACTGAATTAACAGTATGTGCTATTCATGGATGCCATCCATGGACACAGATTTGAAACAGATGCTCCTAATATTCTTTCCTCCCCTTGTATTTCATCTGTATGAATCAGTGCCTGGGTAGGCACCATCTGTCCTTTGTTCTCTGTTGCCAGAATGGGCCACTTCAGAAGGAAAAAAAAAAAAATGGTGTCAGAATTTCCCGGACAATGCAAATTCTGAGCTTAACACAACACAGCTACTGAAAAATCGGGATTAAATCACTTCTTTAATCACTTTGATTAAATAAAAGACTCCTTGTTATTCAAGACAGTTTGTGTTAATAATTTATTTATGAGACTTTTTCCAGGACCTCTGTAGTTCTTCTGGCCCTCTTTTGAACACGTTTTCAGTGTGTTGATGCATGGAAATTGCAGACCCCAGAACACTATGAAAGTAATTCCCACATACTCTAACAATCAATCTGTACAAAAGTACCAACTTCTAATTGTACCTTCTGGACAGTGACCAGTCTATGCATCAAAGAACCTCACCCTATCACCTCAGGTTTGCACTGGTCATTCATGTTTTGTTGGTTATTTATCATACAATATAAGTGTGAGTCTCTATCAGCAAGCGAGGCACACTGCTCTGTACAAATATCTTCTTATAATTTACTATTTAACCTACTTCTAACGTTTGCAAATTCTAAGTGATACTTTTCTCCATATTGTTGCTGAGATCCACAGACTTAGCTGTGTATTTTTGTGGTTTGCCTTTTAATATTTCTGCCTGCCTACAGAGAACGTAGGCAAAGAAAAAATTTTCAGAGCAGGGAAAAAGCAGTAAAAAGATAAACTCAACAGAGAGTACTGAGGACTCTGTAAAACACGAGTGCAGATGTTAATCAGGGAATCATATGTGTCCAATCACATTAATATATATATTCTCACAAGGCCAGAGCCTAGCAAAGAGATGTTAAATTGTTAAAGAGGGTGGCAGTTCTCAGGAGTTGCACAGGATGGGAACTGAAGAAGAGAGCAGTCAAAGCCAAGCTAGAGGATGTGCTAAATCCAGCTGTGAATCCCCTCCGGCGGGGACCTTCATGCCATGCCCATCAGCCCACGGGACAGTGGCTGCAGAGGCAGCATCTGTGGCCATGGGAGAGACTGGCCAGCTCAGGTGGATGCCTCCTCCCTCACCAGCTAGTCACCCCAGCACCTGTGAGCCCTGGGCTGTTCCTTATCACGCAATCACAGAATCGATCAGGTTGGAAAAGACCTTTGAGATCACTGAGTCCAACTTCCCTCGAAACCTGAGCTAACCGTGCAGCCCCGTGCTTACCTCAGGCACTACCTACTTCAGCTTCCAGCCGCTCCTTCCCCGTGCCCCCACTGCCGCGAGGGGACCGCACCCCCCAGCGCATCCCCGGGCACCAGCCACGCCTCACC